>QVRM01006372.1:0-43706 GCA_003439945.1 Dermanyssus gallinae
GCCCCCTTGCACTGAGACGTAGATCAGAATGGCGTGCACAAATCGAAGCACTACCCTGGTGGCCACTGCCGTCACATCGTCCCCGCTAATTGATGTTCTCTTGTTTTGTTGCATGCATCAAGATCATCTATGTCTATTTGCTACGATTTGCCTTAAGCTGCTTTGCTGTGGCTTGCAGGTGTCGAACTTTGCTTATTACGGTCGAAGTTACCCACTGACGGAGTATTCGAGTGAGAGCGGAGCAAGAGTGGTCGAGCAAGATCGATTCGACCACCAGGCGGTCAAACCGCCAAACCAAATCCGGCCGAACAATACCCACCACCACAAATGGCAGATTGCATTGCGCAAACTCGTGGCCAGCGAGCAAGCAAACGACGTCGAACTGGGCGAGGACGAAACCAGAGAAGAAGAATGAGATGGGAATGAAGCAAAAAAATAGAAGATGGATAAAGAGGGAACCAAACCTGGGGTCCTGTGTTTTGTCGGCGCAGCTCGGTGTGTTAGCGTATGCTATAGTGGCTGGCTATGGTATTTGTGTATATTTGGGGGGGTGTTTACACAATTTGTGCAACCGCGCCGGCAGCAGCTGCAGCAGCAGCAGCAGCAACTGCCCATTCGTCAAATGATAAACGCATTATTGGCATGTTTGTCGTTTGTTGTTCTTGCTATCGTTTTCATTCTTGTTGTTGTTGTTATTGTTGGCTTCTTGTGGTTGTTGTCAACAACAACGACAAAAACAGATAATCCCGTCAGCAATCGTTCGTCCACTGGGCCGTCTCCCCACAGTTCTGGCTCTACCACCACCACCACAACAGCAATAACAACAGTTTCCTATATTCTTCACTAGTCGCATCGTTACGACGACGGCTGCTTAAAAACAACAACAACAACAACAACAGCAACGGCAACTACGACGACAGCAGCAGCAAAGGCAACAGCGGCAACAATAAGAGCAAAAACAACAGCAACAACAACAACAACTACAACAATGCGAACAACAGGAACATCAACAATGCCAACAAAACAATGCCAACAATAACAACAACAAGAACAACAACAACAACAACAACAACAACAACAACAACAACAACAACAACAACACAACAACAACAACAAGCAACAACAGCAACAACAACAACAAACAACAACAACAACAACAACAACACAACAGCAACAACAACAACAACAACCAACAACAACAACAGCAACAACAACAGCCAATTCCGATGTCGGCGATAGTGGTCGGCCCGTCGACAGCCTTCAGTCCGCAAGCCGGGCAAGCAGCACAACCGCATTACAGTGTTTGACAACCGACGAAAACAAGGGAAATAAGTATCTACCGGGGGGGGGGTAACGGCGGCGGTGGCGGTTGGCGGCGGCTGCGGCAGCAGCAACAGCGTCAGCGGGGGTTTTGGACTTCATTTGTCACCTAGGGTTCTTGGCATGGGGGTAGTCGCGGTTGCGTCGTACCGAGGGGGGGGGGGAGACGAAACCGACGACGATGATGATGTTGATGCCAATCCTTTCAAAGACTTCCGCTGCTAGCTCTTTGGTTGCTGGCTGCTGGCCTGCCGTGAGTCGCCGATTCGGCATTTCGGGTCAGTGGTCCTATCGACGGGTTTGTCGTCGTTCCTCATCGTCACTAGGTTGCTTTATTGGCCAAATCAGGTAAAACAGTTGATCTCTTCCCATTTTTCCCCGCCCTCTGCTCACTCACTTCGCCCCTTGCAACCCCACATGCTGGTGAACGCACCCCTTTTTTTACACACTCCTGGCCCGAAAGCGTTTTTCGACCGAAAACAGGCTTGCCAACCACCCACTTTCACCGCTGGTGCTAATGCTGCTGCTCTTGCTGCTGCCCGCTTCTAACATTTTGGCTGTTTCGACTGTTTGTCTCGACTTTCTTTAGTGGTCGGGCGTCCACCGCTAGATAGTGGCCCCGTTTGATATCTTGCTTAAGGAAAAATCAGAGAAATGTGTATATATATATATATATATATAATATATAGGAGCAGGTTACTTTCTCTTGATTTTAGAATAGGAGCAATTAGCACAGGGCGTCTGAGGCAATTGGCACTTTCAGGTAAAAGTTGACGACCAACGTAGTCAACTGTATCCCGTTTGCTCTCTGGGGTTCAGAGTGGATCTTTCTCATTTTCTAGGTAAGGTCTTTCTTTGTCATATAAACACGTCAAATATCCTGAATAAGCCAAGGACAGAAAGATTTTCCTCCCTGGCTGTTCAAATAAATCTCATGCAGTTTTACAATCGGCTGCTCACGTGAATTAGAAACTATATAAATATATAGTCACTGCATTTCTATATGATTGCGTGTTATGAACATAAGTCTCCATTGTTTCATCGTAATAATTATTAACGCTTACAATTCGTTTTCTCCTTTTTTAATGTCCCAAGAATAATCAGATTTCCAAGAAGAAGAGGAGAGAAGAAGTATTGTGTACTGCTCCTCAGTATGGAATCTCTATCTGGTCAAATAAAAAACTAGTACAAGAATACAAGAACGTTTTGAAGACGCTGCAATTAAGGTGCTCTCATGACAAATTGGATGGTGTTATTTTTGTTTCACGATTAAAGCAAAGCAATAAAGCCTTTAGCTTACGTTAGCTTAAGGATGTGACTTCGCTTTGTAGTGTGCGACACTTTGTCGGTGTACGATTTAACAATAGGTAGCCAGAGCTTCGCAACTCTAAAAGAACTTTACGAAGGCTCGCACAAAACACAGCTATGTTTTTTGCTTGGGCTGATGTCCGGTGTGATCTGAATCGTTGTCTCACATTTAACGGCTAACAAAATGCTACTTCACAAGTAGTAAACAAACTTTTATTGAGCCTATGTATATGACAAATAACGACATGTTGCACAATACTGCGTGTAGTAATTAAATTGCCTTTCTTAATACTAATACACCTAATAGTCAAAAGGAACGCCTTTGTATACTCGTTGACCGAACACTCACATGGTAGACAGACTTTTCAGAATATTCGCGGTGTCCTCTTAGCTCTGGCAGGGTGCTCTCTCTCTACACGTTATCGTTCTCGTTAACCCTATGCCTAGACCATCCTATCCAACTGCAAGAAAAAACGTACCGTTACTACCAATACGCTATTTACGCACTCCTTCAAGTCAACACATACACACACCTACATGTTAAACCAAGCGATTGCCAAAGAGAAAACGCTGCTAATCTAACTAACACACACGAAACATCTAAGTAAAGATATACCGTTTTTTGCGACACTAAATAGATGGCAGATTCACTGTTAAGTTTACAATTGGCAGACGACACAATAGGCGTCTTCTATAAATCATGTTCGTATTTACATACCCAAACAGGGTGTATTTTAATACATAATTAAAAAAAAATAGGCATCTTCTCCTTGCCGGTTTAACGCCACCACGTAATACCTAAGCACGGAACGTAGAGGGAGGAGAGTCTTAGGTGACGTATCACACGACATACGTCAAGAACCTCATCATAGCAGGTACCGTGGAAGAGAGGCGACCAATTGTCTATTTTTATGCAGTGTGCTCATTGAGGCTCAAAAAAAGCAGGTCTGTCAGCTAAGAATCGTTGAAAATAAAAATACATCGTTCGTTCATCGTTGCCACCCGCCATCCGCGAGTTCGTGCGACCGGAAATGAAGGGAGCAGCACCGTTCGTTTTAGGCGGGTTCGGCGTTGCAGGCAGGCGGAAAGTGCTTGCCTTGACTTGACACTTAAAGGCGGAGGCGGATGCTGTGTTGCCACCTTAAGTTAACGGGACGCATCGGGTGCTGTCCAGCCGGCGGCAGACTCGTTCCAGCTACCCGGCTCTGCTGCTGTTGCCACTGAAGCCACTAGACGCGTCGCTTTTCATCATGCTCGCAACAGAATCTCCACTCATGGGTCCAAAAACGTTGACCACAATGATCACCTGTGGTAACTGCCGTTGGATTGAGGCTGCTCGAACACCGCCGCAGTGGGCCGCCGATTCGGATCCCGGTCACCACGTACACCACGCACAAAGCTGCGTTGCAAATGCGTCATTACGCGAAAACCCCATTTGAACGAGCGGTGGCCTCTCGGTAGAGCGCTGTGTGTGTGTGACCAATATGACTAATGGGCGCAACCAATGGCTAACTTACTGTCTGGAATTGTATGAAATTGTACTTTATGTTGCAATACATTTGATCACTTACTCATAGTAAACGTGTCCCAGAGTTGCGCAAATGTGACATGTGCACTGCGCGCTAAACTTGAACTGAAATTGTTTTGCGGAGTCTCACCCAGCCCGAATTAAACATGACCAAACTATAATGCTGAAATACGCCACGCGATTAGTCCTAAGTATCTCGCCCTCTGTCGGAAATGCGGAAGTGATACGCTTGTTTATTGGACGTTCGCAGCGTACGATACTCCGTGATGACGATATAAGGTGTCTGCGTGCACCCGACGGTCTGCAACATCAGCCACTGCGACTTCGGATGGTGGGGAAAATAGGAGCTCTTAACGAGAATTTCACTAAGACTAATACTATTTTTATGATAGCCAGACAAAACGTTGTTTGTCTTTATTGAGAAATAATAGAGCGCCTGTATTTTGGAAGTACAGTTTTTTAGAAAAGACCTGCCGCAGATTAAACCTACACATTTAAAGAAAATTACAATACTCAGAAATGCATGCACGCTAACAACATTACGCGCGTTATGATGTCCGCATATGTCTGTTATGCAGTCAGTCGCAGTTGAAGCAAAGACAACTATAAACGTAATGCGCGTTGCTTTCAAGAAGTTCCTAATATTCAGGGTTTGTAGCTTAGGACATGAACGTTGTAGAAACCTTATCTTATAGTATGTATTAGTTGTTCTATTTAAATGCGTCGTCGGAATGTTGAACAAATGCGATTCCATGGAGACACATAGATTATCAAGAAATACGTAAATACTTCCCAGCCAGACATAAAGCATCTTCAGAAGCCAAAAAATCTTTAAATATAAGCATAGTTATTACAAAGTATGGTAAGTCCAATAGAAGCAGCACACCAACGAAAAAGTTTTGTTGTATTTTAACGGCAGAAAGTTATAAGGTTATCGTTGTGAATGCGATAATCGGTTCTTTGGCTCGCCAAGGTGGGCACTGGCTCGTAGCCAGGCACCGACAATATTTAGGGGAGAAAACTCGAAGTCTGCATTTATCGGTGGTAAACGAGGCCTGCTCTTGGAGACGAGTCTATGCATTTTCAGCTCGTGAGGTTTTTCTTGGAGAGGGTGTCAGTGGGTCTCAAACCGCACAGGGAAACCGATCTGTCGAAGCGAGATTATAAACACCCCAACCTGCATCGTCCATCTAAAATCTACTCTTGTCAAGTCCATCTAAGGCCTAATTTTGTCAATTCCAGAGACGCAGGAGACTCTATGGCGGGGGCCTGTCTACCTAATTTTACCGGAATATATACATAAGCATAAAGGTCAATATGCTTCAAAAGGTTGTTACTCTGTGCTCATCACTACGGTAACTTATTTGCCAATAAACGAATACACTTGGAAATCTGCCGGGCTAACGTGTGAGGCTAAATTTATGTCTATCTGCATATAGTGATACAGAGGAAGAGAACACAAAGGTGTTTACTTTCCGTCGAGCATAAAAGCTCATCTCTGTAAGAAGGCTACGTAGTGCCAATGAGTAAGTCTGATAGAACACTGCTAAAAATTGACAACACACTCGATCGAGAGGCGTTCGTTCGTCTCTCTTGTAATTGCTGTGTGCCATACTATCAGAAAAATCATGCTTACCCTACAGTAGGCACCTTAAACGCCGCTAGGTTTGAGACGTTAAGAATCATAATAACACGTGCCCTAAGCTTGAAGAGCCATTAGTACATTTAAGACTTTGCAATGTTCCTAACTCTATCCATAAGCGTCTTGTGATAGAGAAAGTCAACCTGAAGCTCTGGCCAAAGTAGCCAATGCTCTGATAGAGTTACGAAGAATCCGACAAAGGTAAATTATTTTATTATACAGTGTAGTCAAAATCGGAAATTCCATGCTATAGTACGAGGCACTTGGAAGCACAGAGAACCATGCTGTTCTCTACGCGCGAGCAGGCAGTACCATCAACCGTAGACAGTGCCACGGCGTACATTTTTTGAAAATGAATTGGGTGGTCTTTAGGTCATCGAAAGAAAAGGTTTTACGTATAATAAAGTATGTTTGTTTCCATTACGGATACAGATAGACGAACAAGTAGAGTGGAAACGCCTCCGCTCGGCAATACGCCGCACAACATAGAAAGAGACCGACAATGCGAAGGGTTGTTGTTGCATTGTTTAGTTGCATGTGCCTATCCTGTAGTAGCCTGCACAGATCCAAGTTTAAGAAGTGGCAGAGCCTCCGACACCTCCAGATGCTTATTGGCGTAACGATATAAAGAGTAAGAGTTCCGCTCGTCAAGAAGTAAACAATGAATAATAGGCTAATAATGTTTATTCGGTTAGGATGCGGGGTCTTTAAGTTACTTTGGTCAGTTTGTGTGCAAGTCGAGGGGAGCCCCGATTACAAAGAGCGAAACTTTACTCGAATTTATGAGTGTCCCGTCCTCAATTCTCAACAACGTATAGACATGTGTTATTTGGAAACTGTTTTGTAGAATGTATACTGCATTGGAGATTTATCATGCTTCGGTCATGCACTTAGTGCTGTCACGGTCACACCCGGAAGAAACCAAGATCAAATATTACTTTATGTGATTCGTATGGCAGATGTGGGCCAAATAGAGCAGAGGAGAGAGCCCATTCTCGATATATCTCATGTGACGCAGGGGACTACAAAATACCAATGTTGAGATCATACATTATTATTAGTATTATTATTATTATTATTATTATTATTTCCCGCCGCGTCTTAAGTTACTTTGCTAAGCAACATATCCACAAAAACGAGAGCTACCAGTATCTGCTTTTGCGCTATAAGACACCTAAACTCTGTGGTCGTTTTGGCTCGCCTCTTCTGTAAGTTCTTGTGGGATTTCTAGTGGGAAGCACTCCGTGTCGCCGCTGGCCCCTCCCGTCAAACGGAAGGAGAGACATCTTGGTTTACCACAGTTGAGAACAAACATAGTTCGACCACAAGTCGTCCATCTTTGCAACTCTTCAATCGCAAAGGGGAAAGATGGCCTGACAACGACAAACGTCATCATGAAAGACTTCGTATAGCGGTAGCAGCACCAGGAGCAGCAGTGGTAGTTCCGACTTGACCCGCAGTGAGCAACCCGTCCGAGTCCCGAACCTCAAGTGGGCGGTTCCAAAATTTGCTGCACATCGACGATGGCTAGCTGCTTGCTCTAGCGAAGAGAGCAAAGACAATAGCGGCAGAAATAGTAGCAGCAGAAGAAAAAGAAGACTTGATTCGAATGAGAGCAAAATTAGAGATTATCATCTCACTCACTGCCATCATCACCATCATCCATGTGAAGCCACACTTTTCTGCTCGCTGCGTGTATGTCGCTATATACTACCGCGCTGTTTCCCTTCCCCCCCTCTCTCTCTCTATCTCTCTTTCGCTCTCTCTTTCTATCTCTTGCTCTCCTGTGGAATCGCTATTGGTAATGACTTCGAGTGGAGGTGAAGGAAAGCCTCGGCATGTGTTTGTGAGTGTCTATTGGATGAGGAGCGGGGAGTACGGGGGGCTGCCTCCTGGAGAACCACCTTAAGGGACTGTCTGTCTAGCGCCGTCGCGCCCCCTCCCCTCTTCCCAATGTCTTGAGGATATAGATTGGCTTGTTAGCGGGTTTGGCGGCGGCGGCGGCGACGACGGCGGCGGCGGCGGCTGAGTGCGTCGTTTGTTGAGCCGCCTGCTCAATAAGTCGATAGGAACGACGAACGAAGACGGAGCCCGTGCGGACACTGCTAAATGTCGAGTCGACCACGACAAAGTGACGCAAAACATCTATGGCCGCTAGTAATAAAAATAATAATAATAATAAAATAATAATAATAATAATAATAACATACGTGTATGGAATCCGTGTACCGTCCGCCCATATTGTTAGTTGTCTATGTGGCTGATGGACGTGGCGGACGTTGCCTCGTTCGCATATTACCCTACATATTACCCTAAAACGCGTAAACGTCTAATCGCGGAAAGACCATGAATGTCCATGAAAAAAATGTATATATATATATATATATATATATATATAAATATATATATATATATATATATATATATATATATATATATATATATATTTATATATATATATATATATATATATATATATATAAATATATATATATATATATATATATATATATATTATTGATTAATAAATAATCACAATATTATATATATATATATATATATATATATATATATCACTTGAAAAAAAATATAAATATATCTATAGAGATTTATGGCAACTCAATAACGTGCTCAACCAGACAAACTACATAATTCCTATGGAGGGGTACTAATGGTCTCCGCACGGTAATCACCCCGTAAATGGGATATGCTATTTTAAGTCCTAGGTTGTTTCTGCAGACACATCTTCCAATAGCTCTATAAGTAAACAAATACAATATTGACATAGAGTAAGAATAGGATATATACGCTTCTCTGGTGTAGGCACCCTGCAAGTAAACAAATTCTTCTTCTGCACCACCACTATAAAGGTAATGATTTCCTTACAAAGTTGAACTAGTAATCGAGCAGATACTGATTATCATCATCATCTTATTTATTTCACTCATATTGAGTATGCATTACTGCAGATACTGATTATGCAGGTTTTAAAAGTTGATTTTGAAAATAGATTTATTAATATTATTATTTACACATGTTTGAATAGCACATGTGCTTAATGTTGTATTAACAGGGTATTTCATCAATTAGCAACACCAATGTTGAGAGAAAAATTATCTGCACACTGCATGAAAAGAAATATTTCATTGAATTCCTTTATTTGGTGTATTAATGACTATGTGATATAAATATATGTATACCAGACCCCGGCATCTGCTTTATAGTATGACACAACATTAAGCATCTAGTGTGTTTCCACGTTTACCCCATTTAACTACAATTTTCACGTTTACGTCTTAATATCCAACCGCGACAGGACGGAGGGTCTAAAGCTCAATCAAGGAGTGCATAATTAAAGAAAGTGAACTTCAGAATACAAAAACTGAGAAAACTCAAACGAATGCTTGTCATTAAAACGTATGGTTATGCATATACCTAAAATACTGAATGGTTACCAGGATTCTGGCAGCCGCATTTCAGACATTTTTTTAGAAACACATTGTCGTTACAGTGATGAGAAATGTTAGCACAAAGTAACAACATTTTGAAGCATAATGATCTCTATGCTTCCTGTGAAGTTAGGTAGGCAGGTCCCGCAGTAGACTATCCTGCGTCTCTGGACTTGACTAAACTAGATTTTAGATGGAGGATGCAGGTTGGTATGTATATAATCTCACTCCGACAGATCGGTTTTCTTGTGCGGTTTGAGACCCACTGACACCCCCTCCAAGGGAAGTCTCCCGACCAAAAAATGCATAGACTCGTCTCCACGAGTAGGCCTCGTTTACGGCCGATAAATGGAGACTTCGCGTTTTCTCCGCAAAAGATGCCGGTGCCTGGCTCTAAGCCAGTGTCCCCCAAATAGAACAAATAGAACATTACCATCTCCTGTCGTCTATTAAAAAAACGAGACTTTTAGTGCGCACATGCTTAGTGGGATAAATGCCTCAGAAGTACAAACGAGAAGCTACAACTCATTTTATCCCAGCTCTGAAACCGGGCTTTTGTTTGCGAGATAGCTACAGTGTTGATGATAAAACAACGCAATAAAGCACCAAAATAACTATACTCAGTGTCGTTATACGCTGATCTTTTACATAAAACCAAATACACAAATATCCCAAATAGCGGATATCAAAATAAGTCATCTAAAAGAGCATAAAATTCGCTCACAACGGAAGTATAACAATTCATAGGTACATCATTACGCTAATATGATCATACTGTGCATCTGACGCCAATTCGTATTTCTTATTTATAGTCGCCAAGACTCTAATAATTACATGTTAGTGTATAATATTGTACATTCGCTGCTATCCGATTTAATTTAACAGCTTAGACGTTTATGTCGTATACTATAACCATTTCACATATGTCGGCAAATAAAAAAAAGTAGAAACTCCTGTCTACGATTGCACAGAGCTTACGCCGTCTGAAGCATCAGAGAAACGTTGCTTATTGTTATTTCGTGACTTCCTAAATATCATGCGGATTTATCTCAAACTGTGTTTGGCGCAGGCGGCATTAGTATGGCATGTCAGACCTTACAGATGTAAGAAAGTAAAGCCCGTACCGGGTGGTAAGAATTCTTTTTCGGAGGCTTGAGTGCAACGGGAATTAAAGCCAAAGTAGATAAAATTTACGCATTGCACCAGCGTACAGTAACATCGCCAATAAATTTGCCTAATTTAAAAGAGGTATTTTGAGTACTGAGAATGCATCACGTCCTGGAAGACCAAAGCCAGCTTTGAATGAGACAACTATGTAATGGCTGTCAACCGATTTAAACTACGTAAAATAGCAGAGGCCGTAGGCATCGGCCATGATGCAGTACATTGAATTCTGCATCAAAATGTATGTATAGATAAAAATAATGCAAAGTGGCAACCACGTGAGATAATAGTGAAGCAAAAAACTAACATGCATGTCAGTTTTGAAGAGAAATTTGAAACGTTCGAGATAAAATACGCAAAACTTTTGGACGATTCGTGGATCTTGCGATTCGTGACCGTGAATGAAACTTGGGTGCACTTTTTTATTTCAGAAAGAAAAATGCCACCAGGGAATAGACCGTAAACGATTTGACAACCGTTTCTGGGGTGCAAGCATATTGTAGCACCACGGTCCGGTGTGCAGAAAAAAGGATTGTGCTGTTTAACTCCAACAGTTCTTCTGCCTACGTGCCTCTCATAGCCATGGCCAAATTACGAAAACTAAGCTATCGAGCTTATCCGCCAAATTCTTCAGATCTGGCCACGTGCGACTATTATCTGTTCGGTGACCTTAAACGCACTTCTCAACGAAGACATATCGGCACGACAATGATGTGATATCCGTCGAAGACGATGATTTTAGGTCTAAAGATGCCATGAGTATTTTGCTTGTGGTATAAATGCCATTAAAGGGTGTTAAATTAAATGCGTTAGGTCTTTGGGTAGACTATATTGATTAATAAAATGCATGTGGTCTTTGGCTAGTCATTGCGTGTATTGCATGCTACGAATTCCCATGCGTAGGATCGAACATCTATCAACAACATTTGTGACTCATGCGCTATTCATTATGTCTGCGCCAAAGCGTACTATCGTCGCCTTGGAGTGGAAGTCACCCCTCAATTAGATTTTAATTAGCATATTGCGAGAATTGCTAAATCATATATTTGCATATTTGTAACAACCACATTTTGGTGCTTCATTATTAAACGACTAGACTTATATACAACGTGTTGGAAATTTTATAGTTCTTTAACTCCTTTACTGCAGCTTTGTTTGACAGCCATACTTGAAACAATATATTGAGGTGCTTAGTCAGATTGGCTCAAAGATGTAAGGCGGTCCGTGACAGACTATCAATTAGCTCCAGTATAAAACGTAATGAGAAGGCGGAGTAGTGGTTATACCAGCCAATGTTTGAAATTGGTCTAGATGACTATGTGTTTAACTTTTGTACCAGCGGACTCGGAAACGGATTAAGAAGGGCTCTACAACAAGACAGAAGCGCTAGTCCTTTATAGATTTTGATTGGCGTAATAAATCAAAATCTGGAGAGACATTACTCTTGGCTTGTGCCACTATGTTATATACGTTAATATATATCAAACTAAACGTTTTATTAGATCAATGAAAAGTGATTAAATAGAAATACAAAGACGTTCCCATAGAGCATGTAGAACTCGGGATAGAACATGCTAGATCTCTAAACATAAAATATACCTCAAAATGATGACACTTGGGTTGTTCACTCGTACGACATCAATAGCTATCGCTGAGAGTATTTCAATAAGTCGAACAACCCTTACATTTCTGCGACGTCACGTTTCTGACCTGCTCAAACAACGTCGTACCGGACCAGTACTTATAACAATCTAATATACGTACAGGTCTGTCCAGCAAGCACACAGCCCACCATAATGCTATGAGCTATCAGGTGCTGACATGGCTGATCTCGATCGGCCGCAATCCGATAAAATTTGTCCCTCCTACGTGTAGCATCCCCATTCCCATCCC
Source organism: Dermanyssus gallinae (assembly GCA_003439945.1). Lineage (NCBI taxonomy): Eukaryota > Metazoa > Arthropoda > Arachnida > Mesostigmata > Dermanyssidae > Dermanyssus > Dermanyssus gallinae. Next base: position 12,305 of record QVRM01006372.1, read on the forward strand.
TATCATGATCATCATCATCATCATAATCGTCATCGGTGCATGGTGCATTCGTCTCTATAGTCAGTTCGTGATCCCCCTTCAGTCGTGTTCCGTTTCCAGCACCAGCGTGGGTTCGCCTCCTTCGAGGGGCGAGACTTCTAGCGCCGCCTGCCCGCCACCTTCACTGCTACTGCCCGCTGTACTCTCGGGGGTGCCCAAACCCCCACAGCCCCGTGGTGGGCGTTCGCTTGCGGGCAGACGGGCAAGGCTAGCAGGCCAGAGGGATCGGAAAGGGGACGGTAACCCACGAGTCGGCCGGTGGCCAACCGACATTACTGCTTCTGCTGCTGCTGCTGCTGCCGCTGTCGCCGCTGCCCGTCTCGTCGTAGATGCTTAATCGTGTGGCTCTGTGGGATCGTAATGGACTTGTCCTGGATGGGATTACAGTCGTCGACCGTCGACGACCCTCTCAAGGGATATTGGCCTTGTGCCGTTCTTCGCTTCGAGCTTCACCATCGTCGTCGTCATCGTCGTTGTCGTCGTCACCACTGCCTCGGCTGAAACGTGCTTAGACTGCTTCTGCGCGTGGGTGTCGATCTCGGCGTGGGTGCGTGTCTCTATGCTGGCTGTGAAGAATGTAGCCTCTAGTGTCTGTGTGTGTTTGTGTGGGTGTGGGAAAACTAGCCACCTGTGCCGGAGTGAGAGCGTGGTGCAGGCAGACCAACGACGATGGACGATCTAATCGGGCATTATCTGGAGGCGAAATGCTACCGTCCGCCAACTTGCTCAAATCTCTACACTCTGGGTTTGCACACTCAGTTTTTCAGAGGCAGTCAGCTAGACAGACAAAGCAACCAGACCACAGCATGTTCGCTTGTTGCTTGAAGTTTATCCGTTCACTGGTATCGCACTACATAACATCAGTTGCACAACATAACATGAGTTGCACAACATAGCATCAGTTGCACAACATAACATCAGTTGCACAACGTAACATCAATTGCACAACATAACATCATGTGGTACGACATAACACATTGTCTAGCACTAGATGCCATCATATCACACTACATACATGAGATAGTACCTTTGTCCATATGAAAGTTTTTGAGAATATGCGGCACTGGCAGCTAGCGTCGACTTGCGTACGGCCTATAAACCCGCTAACCCACCCAGATTCCTTCGCCACCCACTCAGGCTTTGATTTGGTTGGCATTTGTTCAAAATAGACAACAACGTATTGTACGTCACTTGAAAGCTGCGTATGTCCCTCTCTCTTACACTTCATTTTAGTGCTACACTCGTTATTCACTCTTGCTGTTTCGGTTGTCTGTTGGTTGTTTTCTCTTCAGCATCGACCGATTCCGTTTGCCCGCCACCCATCCATGGGCAGGAAGGCAATAGATCAGCCGCGCTGCACTGCTGTGTGTACGGTCTCTCTTCCTGTGTCATCTTCTTGTCTCGTCTCCCGCCCGCCTGATCGTTCTCGCTGTAGCGTACTGTCTCTCCGTCGGTCGGTGACAGCCTCTCACGGCGAGCGCGTGATACTCGTCACTCGCCTATGGGCTAGGGGTTGTTCGGTATGTGGCATCGGGCCGCCAATGATGGAACCCCAACAAACGCCCCCTAAGCTAGTGGGCCTACTGACGAGCTCTTCGGTTGACAGTGCCGGATAGGTGGTAATCGTTTGTGGTGATCGTGGTAGCTATAGCGGGTGCAGCATGTATGCATCCCGCAAAACCGGTGGTGGGGCGTGGACTGTCGCAGTCTTCTACCAATGCTAATTGGCACCACATTGTTGATTGGGCGTGTCATCTCAGATCTACGAAGAAGAATATATATGTATATAAATATATATATGTATTTATATATATATATATATATATATATATATATATATATATAATATATATATATATATATATATATATATATATATATATATATATATATATATATATATAATACAAACGAACAGCAGACAAAAATCCGCCTCAGGTACAATTCTACCTTTAAGCTTGCTGGGTGTCATGATCACTTGTAATAAAGCCTAATTTTACAAATCTACCAGAAGCGCTCCCAACATGCATGGCTATGCGCGTTTTGTTCGCGTCTACCTCTGCTAGATTTGATAGATGATTCGAAAAGAACTGGGAGTAGTTTGGACCAGGCAAGGACCGTGCTTGCTACGTTCGGAAAGTGCTAGCAAAGTCATCTATCCGTATAACAATGGTAATGAAAATCACAACCGATGACGACGATGACGAACAAAGCTAAGCAGGTGGCCTTGTGTCGTAACGTAGACGGACAAAGCGCAAAGGGCTCGTGGCGCAGGAGAGACTCGCTTGATGCTTCCTCCCCGCAAAACGTTCACTAGACACGTGTCTTCATTCGGCCGTGCGCATTCAGCCACAAAAAGGTTCAGGGGTTCAGGTACCCACAGCATTGCTGCGCATGCGCGTTTGGGTGGCAAATTACAAGGCGGCAGGAGCTAGCTTAAGAAGAGAGACCATGTTTAGGCCTGTTTACAGGTAGGTTTCATTGCGGCCCGGAAACTCCTAAAGCCTGCCTAGATATTACTTATCCTTGCACTACTAACAAGCAACACTGTTGTGTTAAGCATACGCTTGTAACCCGTATCATCAATTTTTGTGGGGTCACAGCAGAGAATGACATAATCATATCGCAGGTGCAAAATGTAACCGTAGAACTTTCCGCCACTTGTCTGAGCACAGGCACGAATCACACACCCAAATACCAAATGAAAACGAATTCTGTAGTATGCAATGTTGTACTCGTGATAAGGGCTGCATGCATGTGCATGTATCTGTGACATTCTTTGCTGGTGGCCAGTTCCAGAAGGTCAATTTAAGTCTCAAGTTAATTTATTTTCCTTTGTGTCTCATGCACTATTATGTGACCTCGCCACAGAATATTTAGATGGTGTACCTGATTGTGCTGTTAAGTTCAAGTGCCTGGTTGAGCGCATACATCAGCGAGACGTATTGTGAAGAAAAACATCATACAACAATACATACGTCGGACATACATCCACTAGGTTTCGAAAAACGTATTCACCTTCCAAGACTATTAGAATGTGTCCTTACGTGTCACTCTTTCTATTTTTCTGGTTGTTTTTATATTTCTCTACTTCGCTATGGCTGCTTCTCTCTCTGTGATTTGGCTGTAGTCTATGCTCTAGTCCTGCATCTTATTATACATGAGAATCACAGTTATCGTGGCATCCAGTGCTCCTCTGTCTGGCCATCTTCCGCTGGCCTTTCTGGGACGGTCAACGACTGCACTCCGAGTCACCTCCGAGGTTCGTGAAGTGCCGTCGTCGATGAGATGAGAGGCCGGACCACGGCCTAGCGGCGGCTGCTGGGGGTAGCTTGAGCGGCTCTGCCACTGCTGTTGCCGCTGTTTTCAGGGCCTGATGTTTTCGTATCAACTTAGGGCTAACGAGGGTTGGCGGCACGGAGAGGAACGGGGGAAGGGAGGGAAATGGGCCAAGTAGAGACACGCCATAATAATATATACAGCAGGTGCACGGAGTACCACGGGACTCGGCGAGCCTTGCGGCAGGACGGCGTAGGACAGTAGGACACCCCGGAGTCTGGCCAGTGGTCCCACCGTAAGAAACGACGCCCCAGCCCCTCTGTTCACGTGAAGACGAGGCCGACCTCGGCCAAGTAAACCCCCGTCAAGTGGACATCGAAACCAGCGGTCAAGTAAACAGCGAAACCGGAGGCGGCCACATCTACACACACACTCAATGGCACCTGCAACCCCCAGGCGGCTACAATGTGTTATTGTTGCCTGCCACCAACGTTGTAGACTAGTCCTCAAGCAGTTCTCACGCCAACATCTGCGCTTTATGATCGTTTTGATGTGTTGTCGCAATTCGCCTTTGCGGAACTGCGCCAATAGGGCAGAAGCAGCAGTTGTAGAAACGACACGCGACCTGCGCCCCACTACCATAATTATATATGTATACAGTTGGAACAGCACTATCCCGCATTGCGACGGATAATATTTACGATGCCTCATATATATATATATATATATATATATATGAGGCATCGTAAATATTATCCGCCGCAATGCGGGATAGTGCTGTTCCAACTGTATATATATATATAGCGGTATGTGGTAGAACACTTTCGGGGTTAATAATCTGTACAAGAGTTAGTGGGAAAGTTTTAATCACAGGTGTTTAGCGATAGGTGTAAACGCAAATCTGATTTAACCAAAGTAGACTTCTCCTAGAGCTGCACGGTCGTAAAATGAACTACCGACGTTAGAATATGGGGATTTGGCAATCTCTGAATTCAGTTAAAACACACTCGCAGGGTGTCATCGTGATCAGGACGTGAGCATCCATGTTTATTCACGGTTTGTATGAAAAAATAAAGTAAAACGAATTGTCATCAAATGAGGTAGGCGACACGGACGATATTCAATCAGCCAGCACGCCGAGCGCCGCCGCCGCCGCCAGAGCAGAACGACGTCTTTAACTGACTTCAATACTGTACGTCATGGTGCGCACATAGCGTCGGGACATCAGGACGAATATATGTAGAGTCGAAAGTTTGGAAAATGGTAGCGAGACTATGCCACCCCCTCAACACCCCCCAACGCAGTGCAGACAGGCATAGCAGCGTCGAGTAGAGGTGTACGCCGTTGACGTAGCCACGACTGCGAACTGAGTCCTATCCGCATACCGAAAATCTAGGTCAGGAATGTTAAACAACTCACTGTGTCGACTGTCTCGACTCGGTGCAGCCATTGCATTCGGTCGCGCGCAGAGTGCTCCCATAGTGTAGATGTTCTCGCTGAACACTAAAACTCGATGCCCGAAAACTGCACCGGCTGCGCAAGCGAGATTGCCGATCTCATTGCCATCATGAACAGAACGGGAATTCCTAGATGAGTCATTAAAGCCACCGTTGTCGTGTGCACTGGAACAAAAGAAAACGCGTCAGCTCGTAGGACTGAGTGCAACACGATTACGACTATGCCACTGATACACAGATATGCCGGAATCTCCATTCTGACTCTGCGCAAAGGTAGCAGCGCTTCTTACAGCCAGCCAAGGTTATGCGAGAAACGCAAACATAGCATACCACTTAAGTGAAATTACTTTCTTGTTAAGCGCAGAGCGCCAGAGATGTAATCTTAACATAATTGTTGTAGAGCGGTTGCTGCTGTGGTGAGCCACCTTTTGCGGAAGTAGAGCAAGGCGTATGCAGGTTTCAGAAGATGCAATCTCTTTTGCTGACTGCAGTCGCCTTTGGGGGTGTGTTTCGAGATGACGGTACTCTTCCACGGCATAGGTGAAGTCGTACTTACTTTTAGTGCTGGGGTAAAAAGACAATTATCTAACTTAGAAGTGGCATGCTTTGCAATGTATTACTTGAACAGATCATTGAGGCGTAACTAAATACAATATAACTTCAAGCAACTACCTTATAACATGGGCTACTAGCTGCAGGAAGAGCCGTGAAATATGCGCATGTTTATATAAAACTTTTTATTTTAGACATAAATTGAGCACCCGTCGGCTAATCTAATTAAAGCAGTAAAAGGCATCAATGAAATTAACTTTAGACAATAGTTAAAACTTTATACGTATATATATATATATATATATATATATATATATATATATATATATATATATATATTGTGAGGACTGCCTAGGATTGCCATACAGGTATTCTAATTGAGTATTAAAAGCAGTTAAACTACCAACTAATTTGGAGGTCCGCAAAACAACGTTGGCAATATTTTTGGTGACGGCTGCAAAGAGCCCGGCAAGTAAACGCAAATCGTGCCACTAACATGGTTTTAACTAGTAGGGTCATTAGGGATTTTAGCTTAGGAACCTATTTTCTTAACGCGGGCACACTAAACAAGAGTCAAGCTTAGATTTGCACCACTCCAAAGCTTTTCTTGTCCTCACGTGTATACCTCTAATGAACAAGGTATAGATTTCTTGGAAGGGACATTGAAAGAACAACACGCAGCAAGGTGTTAATCTCCTGCCTAATTAAAGGTTAAAATAGTGCTGACAAAACGATGGCGGCTGTTTTGCATTCCATTGCACACAACTGCAAGCCACCGTGTTTATCTTTGATGCAGGGGTCGGCTTTGAAACACATACACTACAAAGTCCGTTAGATCTCTATAGACGTCATGCAATCGCGTTAATAGCAGCGAGCTTACTCATTTATATGTGCAACAACGCAAGCACGTAAATGGAGAGCGCTGCTATCGAAACAATATACTACATTTATTTATTAAACATCAATGTGACGCCCGACGACGTCCACTTAACGATGCATCGGTCGTAGTGAGGTCACGCCAGTAATGCCTTACGCGATCAAATTATTGCCACTCACCACCGATTAGCGATTCTCCTACCGACAGCTAGGATATCACGCTTACCCTGAGTACACAAGTATAGCTGTTTGGGTTTCTCCTTCGAGCTTATATATATATCAAGTGACAGAGCTTGCCTTCGGTGGAAACATGGCACGCCGATTAACGCCGGACGCTTGTGGACACGAGGATCGCTGCCCTTGCAACTTGTCTAGCGTTACACAGAAATAAAAACCGTGAAATGTTATAATCATAAGGAATCTGTGTGAAACAAAGTAGTACATTTAGCACTTCGTCTGTCCCTGTACATGAATACGTCCTTAGATGCACACTGTCTATCGACTTTGCCAGGCCTTCAAGCAAATAGATGTTCCACCTGACCAAATGCCTAGTCCAACGAGTTGATACAATTGAAAGAGCTTATGGCTAGAGCGCTCTGCGTAAAGGAATCATGCGCATAGACTTAGAAGGTAATCCAGTTAGTGGGCCGGGTGCCGGTAGGCCTAACAATAATAGTAATAGCAATAATAATCGTACGCGGGCTATAGCATGTTCCGGCAAACCATTTCCACCAACTGAGTCGCACTTCGCAGAGAAGCACCAACTCTCGTCAGGGTTAGTTTACCTCAATATTTGGCATTTTTTGTTTCGGCATAGGACGTTGACCCAGATTGTTGTGTCGGCGGCGGCGACGGCATGCGTACCAGAGTCTCGTGTGGAGACTCCAGTCGCGTCGGAAGGCTAAGGAAGGTTGGTTTTCGGCTACTCACTGACAGCTCCTGAGTCACCTCCGGTTCGCCCTGCTAAACCAACATGGCATATCGGTAGGTAGATGCTATCCAGACGCGGTACGTGGATACTATCCAGATCAAACTAATATTCGATAGTGCGCCTGTTTAGGCAATCGGCCTTAAACTAAACGCCGGCTGCTAGCACTCATCCTGAGCGGTCGAGTGTACACTTTGCTGTGCGAAAAATCGCTAAAATAATGCGAGAAACTAAGGTCCTAAATAGGCTGAGCAAATGCACTTGGTAACTGCTTTAGTGCGCAATCCAGCACGCTTCAATCAAACACGTTACAGGTACTGTGCAATTAATAAATTTGCGTTCAACTTGGGTGTCGACAGTGGTGCTAATTTCGAACAGCTGGGCCGGGGCGGGCGCTTGCCTTCTAGCGGTGTTATCGGTCTAATCGCTCGAACTTCGAGCACCTAGTTTAAAAAGAGTGCATTTGAACGATGAAACGGTTTGCTCCTGCATGGTCAATGTGCTTATAGACAGACTTTCCAACACCGCGCGTCTTTTGCACAAATAAGCAGTGCGTGTACAAATATGGACGTACTCAACGCACATATATAATTTAAATATACCCACACGGATGTATGTCTTATATACACGTATAGTCATACGTGTATATATACGCGGCGTCAGTCGAAGGGTCCCTTCCCTCCGCCGAAGGGTTCCCTGAGATACCGTAGGAATAGAGGTGTTCTTAATACTATTTTGATTAAATAAAAACATGTGATCTTTTGAAATTATATACGAGTATGTGCTGCGTGCGCACGTATATTTTGAGTGACGTGAATGAAGCCTCAAACGGCTGGTTGCGATTTACACTACCACGCAAGAAGACATTAAAAAAGCAACGATTTCACTTGTCCAATCAACCACGTTTCTCACGCGTCGCGCCTGCATAGCGGGTCTCACCCTTGAAGGAATGGCCGGAATGTACCTTCAGGAAGACAAAGCTCAAGAAGGCTAGCTTTCATAGTGACCAAACCTTAGCCCGGTAGGTTCTGCCTTCGCCTACGAGAGAGAAAGACAGTTGGGTAGTGACGGGACTGGCAAATCAGTTCCTAGCGTGCAAAAGAAAAGGAAAAAGCGTGACCCTCACCCGCGCGTATTTAGCCTGTTCAAATGTTAACGAAGGATGAAGGGGCAAACCCATCACCGTGTGTTCTCAGAGGCACACTCGCTCTGTGACCTTCTCAGGAAAAAAGAAAGTGACATCTGCCGTGATGGCTACTACGTATTTCGGTGTTCTGCGCAAATGTTTTAACTAACAAAGCGCAAACACTAGAACTCTAAGCCACGGGACAGAGCAGCGCAGCAGGCCCTGCCCAGTGTAATGAACACACGTCGACGACTACCTTAATTAAAAATAACCGAGAAACCGGAGCTACTATGATGCCCTACGCTCTAAGCTAACCTCGGACGCGTTAGGAATCCAGGTAAACAGGGTTTCTAAAACAGCGCCTGGTGTAGTAGAACTAGTCGCATTAATTCCTAACTCTACGGCAAAGCTAGCCGACGAAATGAAAAAAATAGTAGTCCTTGCTTACAGCAATTGTCCGTACTTCTTCACGAAATGAGATGCTAATTATCAGAATCTTGGGTGATCAGTGGATGAGTGCAGACGATTTACTCAAGGCCCCAACACGTGATGATACGGAGAAGGAAGCCGCTATTGTTAGCGCTTTTAAATTGACGCGAGACCGTAGACCTTTTTTCCGCGTGGTGAGGCTTTTGCCGGAGACTGCACCGTAGAGGACGCGCCGTAAACCGATCAAAAGGGATCGCGGTATCTGGCCTTGTTGCCGCCTGAACGAGCTGGTGAATGCCTTCCAGTGCACAAAATGTCTTCGTTTTGAGAACCAAACGCGGACCTACATCAACTCCCTTCCCAAATGCTGGACGTGCTTGGCATCGTTTAGATCCAGGGAGTCACCCTTTGCGTTTTCGCCCCTAGAGCAAGACAGAGTCCAGCACAACCCCTGAGGCCAGGGTTTTAAAGGCAGCCCATCGCAAACCGAAGCACTCAGAAACATCATTGCGTTCCGACCCAGCTCAAAGAGTTATCAGCGAACTCTGTACTTTCGACTCCCCACTTATTATACATTTGTTTGGCGCCAAGAAACCGGACTGTCCCCATCGCATTACAATGGATAAAGTGAGAGGAGTTATTCAAAAAGTCCGGTCGCGAAAGACAACGGGCACGCACGGATTAAGATGCCATTAAGATGCCGTCACAGATATATATATACCTTACTGTTTTTCTAAAAATGTTGGAGGCCATTTTGCTATCGAACATATTCTCCGTTTGCTGGAGCGAGCCCTCCCAAGTCCCTTCAAATGACCCATCTGCTTTTAGCTCTATTAGCATCCTGTTTAGTTTCTAAAGACGGCTCCCGGAGGAACTGGATGACAAAAAGCTATCTCGGAGTACCAACAGGGCTTTCGCTCAGGCCACAAAACACATGACGCAATTCAGAGTGTTTCAATTAAGCCTAAAAAAGAGAAATTTGCTCAGAGACGAAATCGCACTTTTAGGTAATTCTACTTGACATCAAAAACACTTTTCGCTCTATCTCATGAAGTTTCATAAGTGGCACAGTAGCAAACAAACGGCCGCTCATCAAGGCAAGTCATATCCTCTCATTGCAGTGAGCCCTGGGGGCACCGTTCGGGGCCCAGCTCACTAGTTGCCACGAGATCCGATATCTAAGTTCACTTCTGCTATTAGTTAAGAAGGAGTCCGTTTACAATACGACGCTGATAACAACAATTACCACACGATAGCACCGGAATTTTTGCGTTAGAGGCTGTCGGTCGACATTCAACGAGGAAACGCAGCATCTGTTCAAACTGGACTAATCTCTGGTTTAAAGAACTCGTGACTACACGTCCACGCGAGAGAATTGTTCACTCTAGGGTGCATATTTGTAAAGACGTTGTTCCTCGACAGGTTTAAGTGACCAGGTATTATATGTTTTTCAAAGTAGGAAGTGTGTGCTAGTGTATGTAAATGTGGTTTGGTTTGTATGAGATTGCTTGAGAATACACAGGGTGGATTTAAGAAGACCAAAGAAAACAATGTATCCTTTCCCAGACACATGTGTGTTTAAGGGAGTGGTTTTAAAAAACTGTCTGATGGATCCAATTGATGGCATCAAAGAAAATGTGCAAAGTGAATAATTAGTCCTAATTACTATATATATATCACTATATCACTATATATATATATATATATATATATATATATATATATCGCACTTCGACCTTTAGCATTTGCGTAGACGCTTTTAGAAACGGCTATACATTAACAAACCACGACGCCAAAACGTCTATCTATCTCGACATCCGGGTGCGCGCTGGCGGCTTCAGCTACCAGACCGGAGCTGCAGCTGCAGGCTGCAGTGGTCGTGGGAAAGCTATTGAGGAACGAATTCGGGAGCCGTTTCTGCCGTTTTGGGGTGTTCGGCGAGACTCGCCGGGCGCCCCGCCGATTTGGCCGCCGAGACGGTATTGAGGATTAGTTACCGCTAGCAAGCGAGCCAGCAGCGAGGCTCTTCCAGGCCACCACGCCACTACGCGGCCGGCATTCCAACAAGGGCAAAGTAAAACATATGGGCATGGCGTTACGCACTCCTGCTATTCGGGCCGAGCGAAGTGCGGGCCTGCGATTGGGAACGCAAGGCCTGCTGAACGTTGGCTGCCCTGGTTGCTTGGCCGCTTTCGACGCCTGCTTTGAGAACACTGAGAAGGAGAAAGGCTTTCGCTTGGCCGCACGCTCTCTCCCTCTCTTCCTCCGTGGCTCTCAATCTCTCTCTCTCTCGATTTCTCTCTCTTTCTCTCTGTTCCTCTTGGAGAGACGACGCGACAAAATGCGGCCATTGTCAACGCGGCCACGACTGTCTACAGACGCATTGTGCGGCTATCCGCAGCTTACGCGGGCCCGCAGATGCCGCCAACGCCCACCCATCCTGCTCGCCGATTTGCTGTCGTCGATCGTCGGATATCGAGGTCAACTTCGGGGAAAACCTACTACTATTACTACTACTACTACTACTATTGTGCCTCGTCCTAAAAAGCTGCTTGGGCCAGCCAGCTCATACAACTCCCTGGCTCGGCTGCTGCTGCTGCTTGGAAATGATCTAACAAGTGCTCTTAAAACAGTTGCACAGTTGTTTGTCGATTTACTACTACTGTCGTCGGATCGGTGGCTGAATTAAGACGCCAAGAGACAACGGCCAAATCACTGTTTCGATGGGTGTGGCTAACTCAAACGTTTCAACTGTAGAGTGTGCCTGCTGAAACAACGTCTTACACAGATCGTACGCGGCCTTGACTGGCCGACTTAATGGCATCAGCCAGGAAATAATACCATGTGCACAGCCATGTCCGAACATATGGACACAAGTCTACAATCTAAAAAATGAAATAAATTGCATCTATAACAATAAATGTAGTTAGTGAAAGTACGGTCGCACGTTTGAGAATACGTGTACAAGCAACACAAGAATGCGTACATTGTAAGCGTCTAAACGAAGGAAAGCGTCTGTAAAGTGTAGATTTTTTCACTGGTAGCATATACATGTCTTCCCTAATAATTATCTAATTTAAAATAAATCGCTAGCGTTCTGACATTACTAGAAACATAAATAATTCGCTATGCGCACATCTTTGATAAGTAGACTGCATCCTCACCTGGCTTCGCAAAAGCAGTCGAATAAAGCATTTCTACTGGGTTGGTTTCTCTTTATAGTAGTGAGATAGTTTAGTAAAACGATGGCTTGGCCATTGTGATATTACACTACATACAACGATATATATATATATATATATATATATATATATATATATTTATTTATTTATATATCTGCTTCCTATTGTCTGTCATCATGCCGTATAGCACGTACCCTCACAATGAAGGTAGAAAGAATCCTCATAAAGAACGTAAGAATAACTAAACACGGGAACCTCGAGAACTCAAGAGACTCACCATAACAACACATTATGTCTCATCTCGCCAATCGCTCCTAAATTTGATGGTCTTGGAATTCTGGTCATCGAAATTTGGCGTTATTGTAAATCACAGTCTATAAAGGCTGCGTATGTATATAACTTTGCCACCGCTCACTCAATTTTTTATCGATGCATATGATTGGCGTCGCGCGTTCCCACACCTCTCCTGAACCCGAGTTACATATGGGTTGTGTGCTTATATACATACAGGGTCATGCAGGAATTGTACTTCTTTCGAGGTTTGATAGAGCTCGGCAAGAAAATAATTTTTTCCTAACGAGAGGGGACGCGGAAACGTCTTGTTTAGGAGAGAGAGTGAAGTTTATAAAAGTAGTTATTCAGTTTTTTTTCTCCTACATAGTTGTGCAAAATATACGTTTGCGGGAGAACTAGTCAACGCATGAAAGAACCGATTACACCGGCGTGTTCGGCTTTTTCGTGAAAAATCGTAAAGTTTTTCCATTACGGCCAAAAATGTATGTTCAAAAGACCACTCTCACGCGATAGCAAATTTAATGCCCACCACTTTCGTACCAAAGTGATGATGCTGCGTTACGTAGTTGTCAAGTCACTAAGCTTTTTCGATAGCCATATCAAAAGCCAAGACGTGCATATTTGCATAGGGCGTATGAGAAAGTTAGGCCATATTTTGGGGTTTGGTAGAACTCAGCAAGAGAATAATTTTTCCTAGTGAAAGGAGGGAGCGGAAACGTCTTGGCAAATTTGTACGGTTCTGAACGTGAAAACTTGCACGTAAAACATAACAACTATGACTGTCGAAAACGCTTAGTTACTTGACAACTACGTAACGCAGCACCATCACCTTGGCACGAAAATGATGGGCATTAAATTTGCTATTGCGTGAGAGTGGTCTTTTGGACGTACATTTTTGGTCGCAATAGAAACATTTTACGATTTTCCTTGAAAAAGCGTTAACGTAAAATATCGACTTTTCATGACCTTTCTTAATCTGGGTATTCGCTTTTTGCTACGCAAGCTAGTGAAGTGTCATCCGCACATCTTGTGCAGAATTTTCCTCCGAACACGCCGGTGTAATCGGTTCCTTCATGCGTTGACTGCTTCTCCTGCAAACGTTCGCACAACTATGTAGGAGACAAAAAGCTGAATAACTACTTTTATAAACTTCACTCTCTCTCCTAAACAAGACGTTTCCGCGTCCTCCCTCTATAGGGAAAAATTATTTTCTTGCCGAGCTCTATCAAACCTCGAAAGAAGTACAATACTCCCTGAATGACCCTGTATATATATATATATATATATATATATATAGCATACGAACTTCTGCAAGAGAATAACTGTTTTTTGCTTCATAGCGGTACACACTTCATCTACCACGCGACTGCGTAACTTTGCTGCGCGCTGCTCCTCATACTCTTTCGTAATCTTTTCGGCAGTGTTTTCCATCTTGCATCTGCTGCAAATTCGCGGATTTCCAAGTTATTAGGACTGCCTCTGAAGCATTTACTGACTGGAGCTGCGTCTACAACTTAAGAGCGTCTGTTAGCTTCTGTAATCTTTGTAGCTCTGTCAGGTGGAGACGGCCCTCTTGTTGAAGTCTTCCGGCTTCGATTTGATCCAGCTTCTCTGATTAGGTCCCAGTATGCTTCAGAGCCAGACATTCTAATTCGGAGATATTTATTAGTGGTACCTTTATCACAGAGCCCAAACTATAGGCGGCCTCCGGCGCCTTCTTCATACTCATGGCCTGCCTCCTCGGGAGCTCCCACCCAGCGAGCTTCCGAGGCTCCTGTTAGGGCCTTTTCTTGAGAGATCTTTCGTCTATGCAGGGTATGTTGGAATTTTTGGCCATGGTCAGGCAATTGCGTTCTTTCCCTCCAAAATTCTTTATCCAGGTTAAGTTGCCTGGTAGCCAGATGCGATGAGTGTTCTCAACCTGTGTCTCACATATACGTGTATCGGTATTCTGGTTTGAATATATATATATATATATATATACTGTCTGGTACAATAGTGCTATATATAATGATGTATCTACCGCTACGCATACATACGCTGCTCCCTATATATATACTGTCTGGTACAATAGTGCTATATATAATGATGTATCTACCGCTACGCATACATACGCTGCTCCCTATATATATATATATATATATATAGACTGTTACTGTTTGGTACAGTAATGTGGTATCTATCTGTACGCCACGCCAGATGCTTTTTATTCAGTGCCGTGCTATACCGCGTCACAATGACAATGTTTACTATGACTACATATGACGACCAAAATAAGTCTGCTGGTATAGAAGACGGCACTACACGTAACGCGTGCAACTACAACAACGACCGCTGGAGTTGACTATTTATTACCTCTGACTCGGGCCGACGTTCGCGGCCGAGACGTATCGGCCCGCCCGGCGGTACATACTGACTGCGTAAAGTGTCACGTTAAAAAACTAAAAATGGTATAACGCCTCGTAACGCTGTGCGTCCAAATTTCAACACGATCTTACTGGATGACTACGAGTCTGTCCGATGCCTGCGATGCACTGCATCGTGACAATCTTCTTGAAACGAACGGCGTCGGTTGTTCGGTGGCAGAATGGGTACGAAGCCCGAGTTATCCGCTGGGATTGTTGCGGTGGCTTAGGCAGCGAACGCACCGCTTGAAACGGGGCATTTTTGTGGCAATCATGATTAACAGACAATCGCAAGTTCAAGCCCCGATTTGAATGCTCGTTGAACTTGTTGGACGTGGTTGTCATTGCTCTAAAGCTACATTACAATGTGAAGGTGCATTTAGACGTTGGTATGCCACAGGCAAGTTAGCCACGCATTACAAGCGTCTAAAATGTGGTCGTCAAAGCGTTAAAAATAATTTAAGAAAACAAATGTTTCCGCCTTTAGATTGGGTAGCATTTTGTTAGAATGAAAAGCTGCCAAGGCGTGAAACCGTCACGATAAGCGTGCTTTCGTTGTTCGGAACGAAGGTTCCATCCATACAATGCATACACACTTAATCTGCTCTGCAAGCGTGTGGAAAATTATCCGCATTAGCAACAGAGGTAATTTTAGCTTATTTTACTAAAGCGCCTGTTTGTCTGTTCTTCTAATGAAGGTATTCGTTTTGATTTTCTGTGGCTTTTCATTTGACTCTCTCTCAGATCTTCTTGAGGGTTTGACTTTAAATTTCAGCGTCAGAGGCAGGCAACACGTGACCAGCTAAGTCGTTTAGTACAGACGTGCTCCCCTTTCTTAATTAATGATTGTACACAGTGTACGAACGCCCTTTAAGCACGCATCGGCCAACATAGGAAACATTCAAAATGGAACTATGTATTAGCTAATAGAAGGTCGTTTACATAAATGGATGTGTGGTATAATTGCAAAATCACTTAGCATATAACGTTTGTGCTCGGACATTAGTTGCATTGAATTTAGTGTTGTAACCAGGCCGAGCCTATTTAACCATGCGCCGTTAGGCGAAACTCCGTTTATGTGATCATACGTGGCCGCTGTGTTTAGCTTCGTGACATACAATTGACTTTGCAGATTGTGAGAGCGAACATTCGAAGAAGTGTGTAAGCAGTTGACAGCCAGTAAGTTGTTGTGTGGGCAGCCCGTTGGCAGCCGTTAACAATAGAATCTAGATTGGGTAGAACACCAGTAGCAGTTCCTTGGACGCACCTCTGCCTGAGGCATCTGAGGAACCTGTTCTCTACTCGAATAAAATATCTCTCTGTATGTATTAGGCGAGCAAGACGACGAGGGACGCCGCAAAGGTCTGTAGTTAAAATCTGCGTTGGAAGGTTGTTATTGTTGTTGTTGTTGTTGTTGTTGTTGTGGTTGTTGTTGTTGTTGTTTGTTGTTGTTGTTGTTGTTGTTGTTGTTGTTGTTGTTGTGTGTTGTGTTGTTGTTGTTGTTGGTTGTTGTTGTTGTTGTTGTTGTGTTGTTGTTGTTGTGTTTGTTGTTGTTGTGTGTTGTTGTTGTTGTGTTGTTGTTGTTGTTGTTGTTGTTGTTGTTGTTGTGTTGTGTTGTGTTGTTGTGTGTTGTGTTGTTGTTGTTGTTGTTGTTGTTGTGTGTGTTGTTGTTGTTGTTGTTGTTGTTGTTGTTGTGTGTTGTTGTTGGTTGTGTTGTTGTGTTGTTGTTGTTGTTGTTGTTGTTTTTGTTTTGTTGTTGGTTTTGTTGCCCTGTTGTTCTTGTTGCTGTTTGCCGACGCCGCCGCAGACGATTATTGTCCAAGAGATGTTAGTCGGCTTTCAAGAGGGCCCTTATCCAGTTATGCAAACGAGAGGGACCACGGGCCCTTCTATACTTGTTTCGTGCCCTAGAAATGACATTGTTTATCTTCTTGGCGGTCCGTGTCGTCGGCGTGTATCGCGACAACAACATAGCAGAAAACGGACGACGGGAGGAAATGTGTGGGTGAGGCGTACCCACGGCGCGGTGGTATAATCTTGCAGCGACGCAGCTAAATGTTTCATAGCACCTTGAATGGTGATTGGTTGGATAGGTGATGGTGGGCTATTGAAGCAAGGCGATAGATGCGAGTAAGATGTAGGAACTCGCGGGTACATGCTACACGCGAAGCATCGAAGTGCATCGAAGTAAG
This sequence comes from Dermanyssus gallinae, assembly GCA_003439945.1. Classification (NCBI taxonomy): domain Eukaryota; kingdom Metazoa; phylum Arthropoda; class Arachnida; order Mesostigmata; family Dermanyssidae; genus Dermanyssus; species Dermanyssus gallinae. The sequence continues at coordinate 29,064 of QVRM01006372.1, forward strand.
GCTCCTTCTCACTTTGAGGCGATACGAGCCTAAGCTTGCGTTAGGCAATGATCGAAACAGCTACATTATTGGCATTTGTCGAAGGCTTCCTCTGCTCATCGCTTCAACAACTAGGAAAACACAGGTTCGATACGATCAAGGCGCCTCACCAGACCAGCGACTTAATCATGTTTTAGGCTACATAATTCCACTGTTTCGTTCTCCATTTATATAGAAAATATTGTGATGATTTATTAATCATTTACAATACGTACAATACAACAGTTCTCGCCTATATATATATAATTTTTTAACTAATAATTCCTAGTCCACTAGATTCTATGAGTTTGACGTTCATTGGAGTAAAATATTAATCAGTTGTCATTTATTATTTATGACCTTATCTTTTTTAAGCTATTAACAGACACTTTTACTGCACATTGCTAAACAGAGATGAGGTGAAGTGAAAGACAAATATTCAATAATGGTTTCTATATAAATATAAGGTCTTGCTATCGGCTTTCATCCATTGACGGGCGTGGAGTCGTTAGGGATCTACCCCTTGTGAAAATAGTGGCTTCAGTTAACGACTGTCGGACTGTGATGAAGGGGGAACATTCGTCGTCTAGTACTAGCATAGGGCTGTCCTGTTTGAAACCGCAATAGCAAATACATATGGAGGTTCTAAATGGAGGGCCCAGGGCCTCCATTTAGAACCGGTCGAGCACGCTAGAGTCGAGGAGAGGCCCCTAACCTATAGGAGATATCTGCTGGTTGAGTACCTGCGTAACACAGAATTTGATTTTAATCTAAAATAATATGATTTTACACATAGAGGGGTCACACTGCGGCATATTTTGCACTGCTCATATATATATATATATATATATATATATATATATATATATATATATATATATATATATATAGATTAATACATAGGTACCGGCACACGACTTGAATTATGGTCAGGTGCTTCTTCTCCAGATGTGCCGTGTTAGGAAGCGTGTCCAGTGGTGCTCTTTTGAGAATCGTCGTTTTGCTCCGTGATCACTCCTGGCGTTGGAAATCCTCACTGCTCTGCTATCTACGAGTACATCGACGACGACGACGACCCACGCAGCCGCCGACGCTTTGCCCTCTTTCGTAGCAAATGTGGCGGCTGTGGTGGAAATCGCCAATCCATTTGATTTCTACGCAGCCACCGCAAAGAGCTTGAAGCGCTGAGGTCGCTCGTTCCTTAAATGTGGCGCCAATTCAATTATTTCAAGGGTCGGTCGTTGGGCGACCTTGTGTTCGGTTGCCAGCCATCGAACGTAGAAGGCCTCGCAGCCTCCTTCATGTCGTTCGTTCGTTTCTTCGTCGTGCGTCGACGAAGCACCGAGCAGAAGAAATAAGTGAATCACAATTTCGGCAACCGCTGCCAGTTTTCTTCGCTTCGCGGAAAAAAGGCGCCGCCTGGCTGTGCCAGTCTGTTGTCGTTGATGCCGCGACGACAGCAGACGACAACATCTCGATAGGATAACGACCACAATGACGAGGGTTCTCTGAAACGCATTGCGGTTCGCAACCGGGCAGACATCTTCGATTTGACCGGTTTGATAGCGCCGACTGTGCCGTTTCGGCGACCGCACGCATGACACGACAGCCGCCCACCGGCAAATACTCGAGCGAGCGCGGCGACACAGAGAGGAGTCCGCTAGAGAGCAGTAACGTATCAAAAAACACTCGCCGGATATACAATAGAACACAGTAGCTCGGCAATGCAGCGTAGATATGAGCATAGACCAACAAAAGCGGCAAATGTATATGCTTATGTTGTTTTGTTACAGTTTATATATATATATATCTATATATATTTATATATATATATATATATATATATATATATTATATATATATATATATATATATATATATATATATATATATATATATATATATATATATATATATATACATATACATACTCTTTTGTCACATTAATGCTGACTGTATATAACTCTTAGTCTCACAGTGGCAGACCATATTTTCACTCCGTTTCGTTGACATTTATATGCATGTATATACAGGTATACATTTGAATAAGCATACCTATGTGTGCGTATGTATGTACATGGGTGTATGTATACACAACTCTGCCTGCTCATGCAGAACTCAAAGAAAAAATGTCTTCAATTCTAGAACACTATTCTTTTTTTCTATATCTTTCGTCATTATTTTTCACTCGAAATTAATTGCAATTTAACGTACAACGTTGTTCTGTCTTATTTAATCTACATTTATTTGTCGACGGGACGGAGTGCGGAATGAAGGATGACCTAACATTACAATTTTGACAATTTTGAGGAATTGCTGGTTTGATCCTCACGCTAGAACGTACGTGTTTTGAAAAATTATTTGCGATTTGGATAGCACACTGCTCTAAGCACCTACGAACAACCGATGCTGATGTACGCGATTCACTGGCACTAGTACACTATGCACCTACAGACAGACGTAAGACATTTTCATCTCCGTTTGAGCCAGAATTAATCCGAACCTCCGAAGGCTGGCGTGCATCCCACGAGGAAACCGTTTCTCAACTGACGAGTATCAACGGCCGCGACTATCACGCAGGCAACGATGTAGTGGTAGAGTACTAAAGCCGTACATAGCATAAGGCCCTGATGCCGTCTTCTACAAAAAGCATTAAAATAGCATGAGAAGATAGTGTGCGACACAGTGTGCGCCAAGCAAACACAAGCCATCCAGATGTAATTGAGCCCACAATTGTAGTATTGAACAGTTATGATTCCTGATCTTACGGTGATACGACTAATTAGATGGCAAGTCGTATTGAGATGCATTGAAAGCGTTAATACCATACCTAATAATGATATCATAAATGATACATGAAAGTATCTTGAGTCCAATACAGTAAATATTTTTACTTTGATGTGATAAGCCGCACAATCACATAATAGTCAAAATTTTAAATTACTAGACCTGACATTCCTATGTGTCTACAATAAAAACATTATATTACGCACAAACGACACAGTTGTATGTTGGCTAATTGACGAACCTAATCATCAGTGTTTTGACCTTGCATATTCCCGTGTCAGCTTTCGTTAGATCTGCTGGAGAATTTGTTTTGTTTTAGCTATTTAATTAAGCTGTATTTGCACCTATGCGGAAAACACGCGCAAGCAAAACAGACAGCTAGATATGTGCAACTCATTTGCACTAAATGTGTTTAAACTCGTGTAATATGTATATATAGGTGTGCTATTACTGGACATCTAATACGCTAGCACATTGGTGTAGTTTGTCTATCAGAGTGAACTGGTAACTCAAGTGACCCCAATGAAAATGACGAAATAGAAACGTCTAGAAATGATCTCGCGACGACGCATGATTGGCAAATGCCAACAACTTGTTTCTTGTGCAACCACGTAATTCCAAATGAAAGCAATGGCGCAGCCAATGCATTATGATTATACACACGACATACGACAGACCATATCTCCTTCGCAGGATCGCCTGTATCGGCAGGTGTTGCCACATGTGTAAGGTAAAATGCGCAAACTTTGATCTCTCTACAAACTAAAATCTCTTTTGCATAAAGCCGTCTTAAAGTTCCAGTAGATGTTCCAAAACTATTCAAACAACACAGCATACATCTGCAGATGTGATAAACGGATGATTTCCTTGTTGATTTAGAGTAATTTAGGCAGCACTAAAATTCCGTGTTTGCTGTTATACTAATTTTCAAGAAATAGTATAACAGCGAAGCGCCCGGAAGCGCCACCTATCACCTGACGCATATGATAACGGGGCATGGGTGCCTCCAGACGTACCTGCACAGGATGGGCAAAGCTCCGGACCCTGCGTGCGTCATGTGCGAGACCGGCGAAGTGGGTGGTGTCACCCACACCATCTTTCTCTGCCCAGCACTAGAAGACGCACGTACGGGATCATACCGGTAGCGGCAGCTTTAGCGTCCTCGGATTAGCGTCTCAGCGGTGACGGATCTAGTCTCGCCGCCATACTTGGGGACGAGAGCAAATGGGATCAGGGAGTAAGTCTGGTGGAGAGAGTCCTAAGAAGAAAGAACGAGCTGGAAACGGAACGGGTGCACCGACAACGCCTGCAAGGAGCGCCGGGCCCGGGCGACCAGAGTGAACAATCGGGAAGACACGGATAGCATGCAAGAACCTCAATTTTTCGTCGAAGTAAAGCGCAAGCGGTTCCCATGAAAAATAGTTGTATTATATTTGGCAATTAAAAAAAGGAAGCATTAAAAATGCTCGCAGTAGTGGTGCAAGCAATAGCAGTGTACCAATTTATGATGGAGGTTGGCGTTCTAGATATAGATCTAGAACAAATCCCTCTTCATCGAATCTATTACATTGTTTATATCTGAACTCGGATGGGGTTGCAGATTACATTTTGGCATCTTAGAAGCCCCCTAAATAATGCGCACCTTGCACGTCTCGCATGCATCACAGAACTCGCCCCCCCCCCCCCCCAGTACCTTGTAAATGTAACGTGGCTTCTATTATAGGCGTCATGGGCTGGCACGAAATTATCCGATAACAACAGAAACGTTCGTTTGACACAATCGTAAAAATTAACTACTTTTACATATACCTCGTACATAAGCAAATGAAATATAAACATCTATCGACCTGCAAAAAAGAGTAGAATAAAAAATAACTAAGTACTGATGAAAAATAACACTCACATATAGTAGTGGTACTTTACGCACACGTGGCGCAATAGTACGACCTAGAATATTAAGACTCGCGCATCAGCGCCATGCTGGTCCGGTGGTATCCGTTACTACTCGAGAGTTTCGTCACTAGTTGCACCATTTTTTTTCTTGTTTTTGTGCGCTTCGTTAAGCTCGTGTATTTTTATGAGTCTTCCCCTTTTCTGCTTCTGCAACTCCCTCGCTCTGTCTCTCTCCCTCTCTCTCTCTCCCCCTCGAAGGCCATATTTTGCTACGGCGCGCGTTTACTCCTCGGTTTCGTTTCCAAAGCGCTGGACCCCATTTTAATGCTCTTTTTTTTTTCGGACTCACACAAATTGTTTGTTAGCAAATCAAGCAAAAACGAACGGGCCGCCGAGGAGGTCAAAGCGGTCGAGCTGAAGCAACAGCAGCAGCAGCAGAGGTGGCAGAGCAGCCGCAAGACCAGTAACGAGCCTCACGATGGACAAGCCTTCACTAATGAGTCTTAGCCATTACCGTGGCTGCAAGCAGCAGCAACAGTAGCATCAGTACGATTTACAGCGTTTATCCGCCGCTGCGGCCGCCGCCACCACCACCGCCGGCGCCGTCGTCAACATAATGACAACAAGCGGAGGCCTCGAAGCAGCAACAACAACACCAACAGCAGTGGCAGTTACAGAAGCACGGGCAGGCAAGAAGCTCGCCACCACGCCACGTCACAGATGGGGGCCTTTTTACCATAGTCGCCCTGCCCTCCTTTTTTTTCCCACTGGCCCCTACGTCCACGTGTGGACCCCCAGCCAGCCAGCTTGTCCCATGTCGAACAAGGTCTACTTGGTCCTGGTTCACCCTCGGCCATGCCTCGGCTTGTCGCTTTGCTATCTTTCTGTCTCCTCGACCTGCCCCTCAGCAACATCACCCCGACAGCGGGCAACAGCGGTTGGCATTGCCGTTGCTGCTGCTGCTGTCTGATGCCAACACCGCCAATAAGGCCGCTTAGTCTCACCGTGGCGCCCAATACCAACCACGCCCCACCGCCTCTAGCCACTTTACCCTATTTCTCTCTCTCTCCCTTCCTCTCTACCTCTCTTTCGCTCTCTGTCTTCGTTGGTTTATAGCGGCATAAATAAGTAACAGCTCGCTCTCCTCCCCCACCGCCGGCCTTGGCGGGTCTAACCAGCGCCTAGGGGTCTTTCCGCAGAGCTCCTGATGCGGCTGGTGTTGCTACAGCTTCTACTACTACTACTACTACTGCAGCCATGCCTTCTGCTATTCCCCAGCCACCCCGGCTACCGTCGCCAGTGGTCGCCCACGGTGTCGTTGTTGCCGTCGTTCTCAAGATCTGCCCCGTTTGTGGACGTGGAACGGGAGAAGCTCGATGCGGGACGGCGAGACGCCGGTAGACACGGGCGGGGGCTTGGGACAGTGGGAGGGGGTACAGGAGAGTTCTCTAATAGTCATCGGAGACGAAGCGCGCGGGACAGACAGGAATGGACTACACGGCTATCATCTTCTCCCGCTGCGCTGGAGGGGGGGGGGGGGGCGAGAGAGCGTGCCTGGGGGTTACGGTTGAAGCACGGGCGGGAGACTGACGTCCTGCGTGCAGCGGTACGGTAATAGCGGCGGCGACGGCGCGGTGTTCCGTCGAACCACTCTTATAACAAGCTTCCAGCCGCCAACGAGCTCCACGACCGCCGTGGCGGACCTGCTTTATCCATCACGGTTCCGTCTTCGTCTTCTGTTGTTACTAGGAATGCTACAACTACTACGACTACCACCAGAACTCCTAGTCTTGTTCCTCCTGCTGCTGCTACTATATTACGACTGGCAGTTGGGCCGTGGCACCAGAAGCACAAGGGGTAGGAGTGGGTAACAGGTAAAACACTACCTGTCACACATCTCACGGCCATCATCTTATCACAGACACACACATACGTAAGCATTAACGTGTTAATTTATATTTGATGAACGGGTTTGTGAGTCCCACACTACAGCGGCTTTAACAACAACGCCCGGTGTGCATTTTACCAGTTTAACTCTACTAAAAAATAAATCATATATATATATACACGGAAAACAGACGATCGAAATGTGCAAATTAAAATGTGTATGGAATCTATCTTGCTTTTGCTTTCACTAACAACAAACATTTAAAGGTGTCAGCCGGTTATAACATAATTTCGCACACTGCCTTAGACGCAACGGTATGCCACTATGTGCGCGCTTGTTACAGGTTGCTTAGCTGACGTGTTTTAGGTCCTGCTGAAGATGGTAGGAGTCACAGCACCATCTACAAGCTTTATACTACAGATTTATTTAATAGGTATCTGTTCTCATTAATGAAATACTTAATTAAACTTGATTTACTGGAAGTAAAAACCTCATGGATGTCCCATTTATTTATATAATCTTTATTTATATAACTTTTATGTTAGCACCATGGCGCGAGCATTGTCTCCGCGTGAACGTGTAGTCACAGGTTCTCTAACCCAGGAATAGCCCTGTTCGATAATGTGCCCCGAACAGATGCTGCGTTTCCTCGTTGAATGTCGAGCGGCAGCCTGTGACGCAAAAATTCCGATGCTCTCGAGTCTCCCGTCGAAAGAGTAAGGCTTCTACCCACACGCTGAATCAACTTCTGTGTAAGCGGGCCTGGTCCTCCCATTGTCTTGAAAACCAATGGACAAAATTGGTGCGTATAACCAACGGCAAGAAAAACTTTCAAAATATTCAAAATGTCTAAAGAAGGTAAAGTATCTCCATTTTACGCGCTCCCTTTAATGCTCTACTCATCGGGGCAAGTAGTACAGCGACAGTTAAGAAGTCTAGCAGCTCACCAATTTGTAATTTTACTTGCTGCATTTATAAAATTGATCAATCTAGTTTTTGTCAGAATTAAATCAATCTTTAGCGCAATATTATGGGCCAAGATGGCAGCTACATTGGTCGCCGACGTAGTGAAATGCGCATCTGAAATGAGCAAAATGAGTGAAATGGTAGAACACATCTACTGGTCGTATTACCAGCGTGCACGTGCGGGCTAGCACAATTTTGCCAGTAGTTAGGTGGTGCAAAAGTCATCAGCGGTCATTTCTTCAAGTTTTTAAAATATTGGTGAGTAGACTTATTTTTTTTCTCATAGAGAATTAACTGAAAAATGCGGTTGCACACACGGACTCCGCGGCTGGGAGGTTCCCTGCAAGCGTAGACCGGCAGAGTAGGACTCCTTCCCACGAAAAACCAGTTATGTATCCGTCACCCGGGCTGCCTGGGAGTTGCTTGCGTCTAAATCAAAAAGATCATGGGCGGGGAGGGGGAGTCTACTACTCTTAGCGGGTGTGTTCCCCGGAAGAGTTCTCCACAGAGAGGCGCAAGTCTATCACGAGGGCGGCCCTGGATTTCTCCTGTAGTACATTCTTAAAAGCTGGTTACGCTTGGTTCCAGCAAGATGCTGATTCACTTCCTTAATGATGTCACGTAGGTAAAAACTGTCATGTTTTTCAAAATCTCGATCAGGTGTGCGTGTTGCTCAGCTATGTTTGACACCTCAACGCGGTGCGCTTCGGGGCGTCATCGAGTCCATCACCGCGGTGGAGAAACGTAACTGGGGCACCCTGCTGTAGACTATCTCACTTCTTCTACCAAAGGTCGATTGCTGATCGATTGCCTTAATCGACCTTTGGCTGACATTCCTTGACTTTATGGAGGTTGAGTTTTTCCCGTTAGCGGCGACGTTCGGCTGCCATCAGATTCCACAGGATTGTTCCGGTAAGAATAAGAGCCACTGCTGCGCTAACCGTCTCGTAGCTTCCATTACCTTCGAGAGTCCTATATATATACATACGGTTTTATTCGTTAAGGAAAGCTGTAAAAATTCTTTGCTTATTTATTTTCTGTGAAAATAAGCTAAGCTTCACTAGATGAGATGTGTATTCGCAAAGTATTCGTAGGTATATATATGTAATGGTGAGAGTAGGTTTGGTATATAAGGTACGACCAAAATTACTAACTAGGTACGCCTCTATTCATAGGGTACGTGGTAATACAGGGAGACTAGGTTTCTATTGGTGTTGCGGCTACCGTTTTGACAATAGGTCAAACGTGGTCGTGTCGGCACGGTAATAAATCAATGTCTACGGCCCGAGGCGGGTTATCGTGAATAAGCACAGGAAAAACAGCGCTGGGCAGCCACACTTAGTTGATAGGCACACCGAGAGAGGAACACGCACTCGGTGGACACACCGTAGTTGCAAGCTGGTACGTAGTAGCAATCCCCGCGAAGGGTATGGCCAATCAAGGCGTTGTTCGATTGTCCGGTCTAGAGTAGACCCTCGGGGTGAACGTGACCGCTCGAAGTTCTGGCGTAGCGGCTGTGCGCTGTATTGGTTCAGCCTGTCACCTCCGTTACTCTACGCAGCCTTTTTCCTGCCCTACTTTTTCCCTCTGCTTCTGTTCTCGCGGTCCTCGGAGGCGTTTCGAGTCAAAACCAAGCGTATTTCGAGACACGTTATGCGCCTAGTGCTTGCGACGATGCGCTCATCGATCCTTATCGTCGACATATTTCGGGCTAACGCTGACCATGAACTCACAGAGTACAAGTAACATATGGGAGTCACGCATCGCGAGCAACTATTTCCGTTTGTCCTTCATTGTGAAAAAGGCGAGGCTAATTAGGTAATCTAATACGAATATTATCATTGTTCAATTGTGAGGTATGAACATCTACTCGGTTTTCATTGTTCACCAGCTCAGCCCATGACGCTTACAATGCGTTCGACGTGTTAGAACGTGCTGTAGAAAGTCTTCTTTAAAGAGACAACGATCTGTTGATCTGTCGCAGTTTGGTATTTAAATACTGAAGCATACTTGGAAGCCCGCGACTCGGTACCTTACTTCACTACTTCTTTCCATTAAAAATAAGTTGGTTTAAAAATAAAGGGTAACTCTTAAAAACGCAAAGTTAGAGTATGCCAATTAGAGCAGAATTATGTTGTACGTAGTGCTATATATATATATTTTTTTTTTTTAAAGTGGGTATTAGATTCCAAGAAGGTGCAGGGAGGATGCAAGGAACATAAGCTTCTTAAAATCAGCCTGTTTGCGTAGTCACTGCAAACACGCATTTAATGCCCATAATGGCTCCACGTATACGAATGAAAGAGGAGTCGATTATGTGCGTATGCAAGGTTATATGGGTATGCGCGTCAATTTGCGCAAATTCTGCGTCAGAGTTGCATGAACGCAGTAGGCTTTACAAATCTTAGCATTGGCTTAGACGGCCTACAGCAAGAACGCAAAGTTTCCCCGTTTTGGAAACTCGTGTCTGCAAGTTTACGGGGGTCTTATGCATTTCGTCGGGCTTGTACGTACAGACCAGAATACTGCCACTATTAATGTGTCCGACTCACAAACGTTCACATTGCAATTACGCTATGTATGTCAAACAGAATCTGTAGTTATTTGTATCCTTGTCTTTTGAACCATTAACAAAAAATTAAACAAGATGGCCCAGTGGCAAAGCCTTTGTCTTGCATTTGGGAGGCCTGGGTTCGAGACGCAGACCGGCCACTCTTCAATGGTTTGCATGGTTCCAATTTAGACAAGGTAAATGCCGGAGTAGACATGAAAAAAACAGTACACAGGCATTAGCCTCACGAAAAATAAATTATGAATCTTTGAATGGGAGTGCAAAACTTTCCTATCAATACTGTCTGGGGTCTTAAAGGTTCTGAACATGATGTATGCTTTTTTTAAAGCCAACCGTTCATTCAAGCTACCAAACTGACCAAGATTACATTTTTCTCGTTACCTTGATGGCACTACATACTACAAACGCCCACTCTCATCGCTCGAATCGAGTGTTGTCTGCCTTTGATTTTAATGTTGCTATTAAGCATCGGTAGTTTAAGATACTTGTATTTAAGCATCGTAGTTTAAGATAACTTAGAGACGAAGCCAAAATTAGGGCTTAGAAATTAACTGTCGAGCATATTTCTCATTTTAACCAGAAAACAAATGTACATTTTGTAGTCTTAATACTACAAGTATTGTAGGGGGCTGAGGGCATCGACTTTTAAACTGAGTCTCAATAATCGAGTCTTAATCGTTACACTTAACTTAGAGGGAGAGGTAGAAGAAGTGAACGTCAGATTAATGAGCTTCGATCTGTAAATAGTCGTAATTTGTCGTTGATTTGGCTTAGTATTATGATGACGATCTCCATAATGTCCGTCTTCGTACAATAAAACATAGACAAGCCGAAGAAAGCAGTTTAAGCCTCGGTTGCGGGGAAGCTCATCGATGATGCCTAGTAAGTACTGAGTAGTGGCGCTTACATAGGGTTCACTTCTTCGAGGCACTAAATTAAACTATAGTAATTGAGGCAGAATTATGTTCTACTGCAGCGCTATATATATATATATATATATATATAGGGCTACAAAAAAGTTTTTTCGGTTTTGTCCGTACAGAATCATTATACAGTTCGGAAAAACTTTATATATATATATATATATATATATATATACAGAGTGATTCGTCTCAAATGTACTTCTTTCGAGGTTTAACCGAACATCGGCCAAATAAAATGATTTGTTCCCTATGGAGGGAGAACGCGGAAACGTTTTGTTTAAGAGTTATGATGAATTTATAAAGTAGTTACTCCGCTTGTTTCTCCTTCATAGTTGTGCGAAATCTACGTTTTGCGAGATTACCAGTCAACGCATAATGGAAACCGATGAAACCGGCGTGTTCGGAGGAAAATTCTGCACATGAAAGACAATTCGCTAGCTTGCGTAGCGAAAAGCGAATCACCAGATTAAGGATTGTCATAAAAAGTCGATATGTTACGTTAAACGCGTTTTCATAAAAATCGTAAAATTTTTCCATTGCAACCAAAAAGGTAAGTCCAAAAGACCACTCTCACGCAATAGCAAATTTAATGTCCACCATTTTTCGTATCAAGGTGATGGTGCTGCGTTACTTTGTTGTCAAGTAACTACGCGTTTTCGACAGTTATAGTTGTTGTGTTTTACGTGCAAGTTTTTACGTTCAGGACCGTAAAAATGTTCCAAGACGTTTCCGCTCTCTTCTTCCACTAGGAAAAATTATTCTATACCAAACCTCAAAATATGTAGCTAACTTTCTCATACGCCCTATGCAAATATGCATGCCTTTGCTTTCGATATGGTACTACGTAACGAAGCACCATCCCTTTGGTACGAAAGTGATGGGCATTAAATCTGCTATTGCGTGAGACTGGTCTTTTGGACATACATTTTTGGTTGTATTGGAAACATTTTACGATTTTTTACGAAAAAGCGTTAACGTAAGACATAACAACATATGGACTTTTTATGACTTTCCTCAACCTGGGTATTCGCTTTTCGCTACGCAAGCTAGTGAAGTGTCCAGAATTTTTCTCCGAACACTCCGGTATAATCGGACGCAACCGACCCGCAAACGTAGATTTCGCACAATTATGTAGAAGAAAATAAGGCAGAATAACGACTTTTATAAATTTCATCCTAATTCCTAAACAAAACGTTTCCGCGTTCTCCTCTCATAGGAAAAAAATATTTTCTTGCCGAGTTCTATCAAACCTCGAAAGAAGTACATCTTGATACGAAACACCCTGTATATCGTATATAGTATTCGAAGTAGGTAGTACATTCTTAAAGGGTAATAATCTTGGTTGTTGTAGCACCATCTTCTTTGAATCTGTCCGTCCGTGTGATTGTTGCAAATACGCACTTAATGCCCATAATGGTTCTAAGGGTGTGTGAAATTCGATCCTCTGAGCTAGAGTCATTAATTGATCATTCAGCCAAATTGGCACATTAAAAACGCAGATGCATGTGTTATCGACATGACTTAGTATTGATGCAGTGTGGTTTACAAGCAAACGCTATTACGTTAGATATAAGCCTTACACCAGACATGGTGGCGTAACTAACGCTTACAGCTGTTTCAGTATGTCTGAGGCTCGATCAGTTTCTGGCCTACCACCGCTACCCTTCTATATTTGATTAAAGCAACCATCATATTTATTTCATTCATATTGAGTATGCATGTAACACAGACAATTATACAGTTGTCAGCCCCTCGCGACATGTTATTCGAGAGAGGCAGTGCAGTGATTCCTTCGCAAGGGCCGGGCAGGCAGACGCATGAAACTTCGTACACGCCTGAGAGCAAAGTCGACAGATGAACTCCTCGTGAAAGCTCGTATTCGAACAGACCAGGTAATGATAGCCATGGATGGTATATGTCTGGTATAGGCGTGGCGATTAGCACGTGCAAGAGGCAGACCAGATTAAACTATTAGAACAGTAGAGGTGAAGGCATTGAAAATATCCAGGTCTTCAACCTCTCGTCGAACTTGTTCAACTTTACTTGCCATTCCGAGATAAAGCTCTTGAATGGTACTGTACGCGTCATCTTCAACCTCAATTGAATAACATGACGCTATTATAAAATAATATAAATAGATTCCTAATAACCTATCCCATTGGCGAACTACATGAGTAAGATGTTTAAGAACCTCGTACATGGAGTGTGAGTTTTGATGTAATAAGAAAGAATTATTGGTCGTTAGGAACAGCGACTGTTACCACAAATTGATCATGAATAATAAAGCATTTGCTTGTGAAAGGTACATACATATACACATACAGATTAATTGCCATCATGGTTGTGCGATTCCTCGTTGCCAGACAACATGAACTCTACGCTAAGCTTCATAAAACACACGGTATTACCAAAATCGCAGCACTATGCAAATACATAGTCGTCCTACCACCAACATGACGTGAACTTACCACAAAGAGGCTCAAAACTGTTTTTGAACAATTTGTAGCCAATGTGCATCGAAAGACAGTTGTCTTTCCACCACCTTCACGTGCTGAAGCAGCCCAAGACGGGTCGATCAATGCTACTTTATGTCAAGACGCAACAGCATGCGAAGCTTCATGTCAGTTCACACCCACCACAAGCTGCCACGCTCGATTTCGTAAATAATGCACATGTCTGGCTATGTCTAACGCGCATTTGCGGATTCAAAGATTACTAATTTATTTGTGCCGTAGACCTCCCTTTACACATATATATATATATATATATAATATATATATATATATATATGTAAAGTAAGTGAAATGTATCCACTTTAAAATTAATCTAACAAATGATGAGTTAACCGATTTGATTCATTCAAAAGTTACTCTCTATTGTTAGCACAATTCCTCTCTCCCCCATTTCTGGACCAGACATCGATTCCCATAAAAATTAATTTAGGTTTCCCGCGTCACGAGAATGTCTCCATGTGTTCTTACTGCTTCTGTCTTAAAGTGAAGTTCTTTCTCTGTAACAGTTAGCAGACATATGAAAAGGGTCCGGTGAGTCCGAGGCCATGCCATGACGGAGCAACGTGGCTTGCGCGAATGGGTTAGGATTTTGCGTCTTCTGGTAGGTTAGCCTGGGGCGCACCAGGATCAAAGAACGGATTCGGGCTCGTTGGGTCAGGCAAGCCCGGAAGGGCATTTTGCTAGATGCCTTGTTTTGTTGCGCTGGCTCCAATCATGAAGAACACATTGGGTCAACTTTGGCACGAAACCATAGACGCGAGGGAAAGTGACAGCAGTTTTATGATTCACCTCGAGGTACATGACTAATCACGTAAAATAACTGGATGATTCTGTTCCACAGCGGGCCTCCTCGAGCGTAATAGGCCGTGCAGAACAGAGTTCAACCAGAAGGCTTAGGTTGCCGGAACGAAACTGGTGAACCAATGGTAGCGCGATGTCTTTAAAATGCTGTCTCGCTGAATGTGTTCCAAATATTTCAGACAGTTTCTGCACAAGTAAGGCTTTCTTTGAGTTTGCTAGATTTCATCTAGCCAAAATAACGATAAGATCAATTTACAAAGCTTTTGCAGTCTTTTGTGCTGC
>QVRM01006373.1:0-27921 GCA_003439945.1 Dermanyssus gallinae
CATATCTAAGCGCCATCCGTTGAATCGACCGCCGCCGAGACCACATCCACCATCACGCCAATAACTTCGCCACCGCATCGTTTACAATGGAGTCGGAGGCGCGTCGTCGTACAGTCTCCTCCTTGGCCATCATGATCCCTGTTATTGCCGCGCAAGGCTGGTCCACTGCTCTTGAGACTCCAAGATACGTGCGACAACATCCTTTAGATCAAAGTAACTCCGAGCAGCCCGAGATTCGAGAATTGCAGCTCAACTCATTTCGGTGTGTACGGGTCTTTGGGTGCTTCGTTGCAGGTGCTGATAAAGCCGAGCGCGAGGTCGAGTGGTTGGCTGCGTCAGTGGCGAAACACTCCGGAGTGTACCGGAACAGGACATTGGAGCGCGGCCGAACCAGAGTCAGCTGAGAGACCACTAGAGCGTGCGAGCGGGCGAAACAACGCCAAGCGTGTTGTCGTCGTGGGGCCTCGGACCTCGGGCGTGCTGCTAGAGCAACTCGCTCGGCGATGTGGCAGCCTCGCTTGAACTTCAAACACTATTGAGTAGGCGAGAAGTAGACTCCTCGCACGACAGGACAGCCGCCTTTTTCTAGCAGGCTTTGTGAGATTCGTGCCTCAGCCTTCGTCATAACATGCGTCCGGCGATGTCGTCGTCGTCGTTGTTGTCGTGTCTTCGCTTGTGGTCGTCGGTGGAACGCTGGTGTTTTCTTGGTGAGCTTGATCGTCGTGCTGGTGATGTCGACTCGGAGAGACCGGATCAGGTGCGGCCTTCTCGTGGCAAGAGTCGCTTCGCCAAGAATGAGGATCAACACACTTCGTAAGTCGAACATCGTTTTTTTTTTATTATAAGGGCGTTTTATTGGTAGTATGTGCGATGACTATAACTGTAAAAAAATCCTTTCGGGGCTAAATCTCAGCCAAGATTTAACGTCAATGGGACTGCTTTTCGCATTGCTTCATAGACGGACCCCTATAAATACAATGTGCAACGGTGAGGCTCGAACCCGCGCACCTATGTGTCTCCTCCGGTCGCGAGGCGCAGACGCATGCCACCGCGCCACCGGGCTCGACGCGATGACCATAACTTAATTTGTTTTTTCCGTAAGGCTAACGCCCGTGTACGGTTTAGATAACGAACAGAAGAAATAAATATCGCTCATGTTGACTAGAACGGCCTCGCCTTTGCTGATGCCATGCAGCTGAGATGACGCACCGTTGAAGCGTGGCGAAAGTGGAAACCTGCCTACAAAACTGCTGCTGGCCAAACTGGCTTACCAAAATGCAGCCTTAGATGACTGCTCAGAATGCATGTCGCTGTACCTAGTGTGTGGTTTCGAAACAAACGAACACAGTTAATGAAACAGTACTTTCTCCGAACATAGTTAATGAGACAGTACTTTCTCCGGTTCTCTCCGAAACGCCGTCGGACAAAGCTCGAAACGCCAGTGACCGAGAAGTGTCCTAATGTCAACGTCATATTAAAAAGGATCCAAGCGCACGTGTACACGGAAGATGAATGTCTCCGTGCTCGCTGTTGTGCTTCATTTATCTACTGGTATCGCTATTGCTGACCTCGTCGCTGCTGTTGTTGCCATATTCGTCAATACGACTACGAATCAATTCGCTTTAATAGCACTTCGAAGTGGTTTTTTCTTCCTGTCAGAGTGAAACCATTCAGTGCGTTTGACATTAATTCACACTTCGTCCCCCCTAACACGCATTCGTTGTACTGTTTACCTAGCCCCCCTCTAGCTTCGTCTGAATGAAAGGTTGAGAATGTGGGCCATGGCTGCATTCATCTGCCGTCCCTCCGCTCTGGATGAAGCCAAAACGTCTCCATTGCCCCGTCGTAATGCCGCTGTAGCTCTGTAACCGTCTATAAACTCCAATTTACATTCTTCCCATGCGGCGGCTGCGTTTGTTTCTGTTGCTGCTCTCAATATTCTATCGATATGATCCGGACAACTCATGCCAAAAACAATCTTCAGGCTTAGTGAGACCCCTTTTATCCTTGCCTCCGCCATTCGTGATGCAACTAACCAACTTATCGCTAATTAATTTATTCCTTCTTAGCTAACGGCTCCTTGTGGTCAAGCTTTTAGCTCAGGCGGTTACCGGCTAAGTTCTGCTCCCTGTGTGACGCGTCAGCAAGGCGTCCCGCTGCTTAAAGCTTCTCTTATATTGTGTTTTAGTGGATGGCTGCAAGCGCTCAACTAGGTCTAGTCAGGAAATGTTAAAAATAAATTGGGCAGTTTAAGGGAACAGCAGGGTAGCCGTGCACACACGTATTATCTATAGCAACGTCTGAGTAAGTACTCAACTAAGTTTAACTGACGATTGTAACCTTTAGTGCAAGCAAGGTCCATACAAATGTGTAATTTCCACTTTTATATGATACCCTTGTTTTACATACTTCTCGTTGGTCGTTCGTTAAACGAATACTTCACTCTGAGCTTCGCGGTTCATTTTGAGCTTTGGGTTTTGAGTTTATTTGGGTAAATCGTACTGGTTGCCCGCGCAGTGGCACTCATCCGGCGAGTATTTGCGGGCACTTTGATAGACTTTGTTCTTGATTCGATCTATTTCTTTACTAGAGTTTCGAGGCGAGCTTAACAAAATGAGAATACAAGTTCTGAAGCTTGGCGTTTAGTCGAGCCTTACGAAACTAGGACACGTATTTCTCAAAAATGCGGAGCGTGCTAATACTAATGGGGACGATTGATTGCATACGTCAGAAAAATGTTTGCCTTAAGAAGAAACTTCCTAAGTGAAATATATACATATTTATATTTGCTTTTTTTATTAGTTTTAACTCTACCCTTAATAATAAGTGTAATTTATTTATATATATATATATATATATATATATATATATATATATATGAGTGTTCCGCGGGTGGTTAAAACAATGCAGTGTTGTACTAACAGGTTTTTTATGCCTTTGCGTTTAATTTAGCTTGCTATCACAAAGCGCTGCTTAGGTTACGCATAAAAAATTGAAGTCCCACTCTCGTGAGGCATTACGAAATGGTGAGAATAGTTCGCTGACTAAAATTCGCTTTCTTAGAGGGCTAACTAGAAAATGCGGTTGCACACACGATCACCACGACGGACAGGCTCCCTGCACACGTGGTCCGGTAGTGTAGGGCTCCAGCCCACTAAAAACCAGTCATGCCCCCCGAATAAACAACCCAGATGTATCTTCATTGTTCGGATAGATGCTTACACGAGAGACATTCCCTAACTAAGTTGCTATCCATGTAACAAACTAATTGCTTGAAAGGCCATTTAAATTAAATTAGCCTTCTCTAGATGCCTTCTGTTGACACGAACTTGGTCGGACGCACCTGAGTGCGGCTGCTACAATAAAAGAACTCTGCAAGTGCACCAAGGCATAGAGTAGATAATAAAAACGTGTATAAATCACGTACCTGTACCGGCATATATGCCAAAAACAATCGCGATCCTGCGTGCATTCTAACTCAGTCATTCTTCGACAACACATAAATCGACGGAGGTTTGTTGAAATAATTCGGTGGTTTGCTCTCTCTCTCTCTCTAAAATAGTGTTCATTCCCGGCCGGGGGGTCGGAATGCGACCAAATCTATGACCGGCCGTTGCCTTGAATTGAGTGATTGCGAGCTTTTTAAAGTCACCATCACCCTCCCGATGTCGTTTTCCTTCTACCTCCAATATGGTCTTGTCGGGCGGGAATTTCGTGTTCCGAGCTGAACACACGGCCGCTGGACCTCCTCGAAATGCGCTATCTTGCGGCTGGGGGCCATCAAGCCTGGAACGGAACATTTGGGGAATTTTCGCCATGGCGGTTTGCTTTGATGGGTCTGTTCTGCACGTTTGCTTGAACAGAGCCAACCACCTATCCGAGATGTTCTCCAAGGAGGCATTCACTTACGATTTATTCGCCATAATGCCCAGGCACCAACGAACACCGCTCTCGATACAGCTTCGGACGTTCCCATCTGTTAGCCTTCCCTTGTCCAGTGTGCACCCGCGTTTTCTCTGCCATCCTGCTGTGTTCACGCGCCAATCTATTGAGCATGTTTTCTAGCCTGCATCGTAAAAGGAAAAAAGAGCTGCGCCTTTCGTAGTGTTTCATCGGCCTCGACCAAAGAGGAAGGACTGACTTGCCACATCGAATGCCTAGAAAAATATTCTCAAACCACAAGAGGTTCTACGTACAAATATAACAGTTCCTAACAAATCGTGTTCATTTTAATCGTAGCGATACGATAGTACTTAGTGCTCAATAATAAAGGCTATTAAGGCTAAATATGGGCAAACGTATAGATTAGTAGCGGCTGCCTCAGCGTATATATATATATATATATTTTTTTTTTCATAAGTCACCTTATATATTTAAAATAACATAATTACAAATACGTTTTAAATTCTTATTTTTAATTTAATATATAAAGCAATTATTTATGAAGTACAATATCGGTGATTCGAGTATGCGAGTCTGATTTATGTGGGTATACGGAATTCCCACATGAATCAGGCCCAATTGTATTACTGCACGGGTTAATGATGGTCTCTAAATTCTTATTAGTCGTTTGACGGTTCACCTATACTTTACTTTTTTTAAAGAGCACAGAAATCACAGCGTTAAACCTCAAAACCTTGAAGACCAGTGAATATCCCCGTAACGCAGATTTTTAACGCGCCCGGGGCATTTCGTTGTCTGCCTCAAAAGCTCAATTGTCTGCAGCAGAGTTCACTCGCATCAATACAGTCCAAATTTGACCAAAGATTATCGAGTATATTAGTTATCATGCACTTGGAGTAAAGCAAGTTGGATTCAATGATTTCGTTGAACCAAAGGCCGTATAAAGTCGTATAGTGCAATTTAACTGGTCGTCTTGAATAACGTGAAAACTTCCAGTTGCTCAGATGCGTCGTACCTTAGTTTATTCGCGCCTTGATTGAGATACAAATAAGATTCCTCAGTAAAGCTTCAAATTCTGTGCAAAATCGGCATCACGCTACGACATCTCTACAGCCCAGCTGTCGAAGTTTAGCCGTTTTCTATGGTCCGTCAACATTTGAGGCTCTTGCGTAGGCTGAAATTTACTTGGACACGTCGCTAGAACCAACCTCAAAAATCACTGAAGTTCACCAGATTTATCCGCTGAGTCGATGTTTTCGGCCATTGTTGTCCGCCTAGCTGATCCTCAATCGTCTAGCTTTTTAATGAAAACCCCACAATATCCTCATACGTTGTACTGCGTCAATTGAACGGAACACACAACTGCCTGATGCTCTCCTCCGTCACGCGCATGCAAACAACCACGTCGAAGACTCCCTTCCATAAATGTCCCTAAATGTCTTACTACGCTATCTCATCGCATGATATTCAAATTTCAATCAGTTTGGTTCAAATGCCCTTTTCATTTAAATCTACCTTATGTATATACAATAAGAGTCGTTTTTGAAGAAGAACTGACAAGTTTTGTTGTTGAATCCGCAATATCTGTCTTCAAAGTTTGCACTGTTAACACTCGTCAGCATTTACCGTCCACAAAACTGCTCTCGCATTGCTTTGTGAGACGGACCCCATAAATACAAATGTGCAACAATGGGGGAGAAGTTTTTCTGCCAGAAACTGCCTCAATAAATATGCAATTATTAGTATGCTTTAATGTTGTCCACGCAAATTCATGACGGGGTATTTGACATAACTCTACTCAATGGCACACAGCACAAGCACAGCTTACTAACTCACATACGAAAACGTATTTGCATGTTTGGAAAAGTATGCTATATATATATATATATATATATATAACGTTGCCGCGCGAACATTTAGTCACAAATTTTACAACTTAGGATTAGTCCAGTTTAACAGCGTGTCATGAATAGATGGTAAATTTCCTCGTTAAATGTTGAGCGACAGCCTTTGACGCAATAATTTAAACGCTCTTCAAGAAAAGTCTCGCGCCAAATTTTTGGTGTAGAGGAGTAATTGGAAAATGCGGTTTGCACGTTTTATTATACTACGATAAGCATGTTTAATCGAAGGTGCTTTTAAGACTGCCTATAGTGAAACGCGGGTATTTAGCTATTCAATTAATAAAAACACTTCCGTTGTCGTATTATTGCAAGATATATAATATATTATTGCAATATGTATATACTGGAATAATGCATATTTAATGCAAAAGTAGAATGCGTTTTTAATGAAGATACAACGATCTGCTGTTTTTTGTTGCAGCCTCGGATCGAATAGTGCGGTTTCGAAGCGAGCAGGAATCGGACCATTTCAAGCTGTTGGCAACTGACAGCGGCCATCTGATCATCGGCGCAAAGTGCGGATATTTTCTTATTCATGCGTACGATATATATATATATATATATATATATATATATATATATATATATATATACAGGGTAATTCGTATCAAAATGTACTTCTTTCGAGGTTTGATAGAACTTGGCAAGAAAATATTTTTTCCCTATAGAGGGAGGACGCGGAAACGTTATGTTTAGGAGTAAGGATGAAATTGATAAAAGTAGTTTTTGTGCATTTTTCTTCTACATAGTTGTGCGAAATCTACGTTTGCGGGAGAACCAGTCAACGCATTAAGGTTGGAGGACCGACGGAAGACACTTCACTAGCCTGCGTAGCGAAAAGCGAATAACCAGATTAAAAAAAAGTCATAAAAGTCGATATGTTACGTTAACGCTTTTTCGTGAAAAATTGTAAAATTTCTCCATTACGACCAAATATGTACGTCCAAACGACTCACGCACTAGCAAATTTAATGCCCACCATTTTTCTTCCAAGATGATGGTGCTGCGTTACGTAGTTGTCAAGTAACTAAGCTTATTCGACAGTCATAGTTGTTATGTTTTACGTGCAAGTTTTCACGTTCAGAACCGTAACATTTTGCCAAGACGTTTTCGTCCCTCCTTCCACTAGGAAAAATAATTCTCTTGCCGAGTTCTACCAAACCTCAAAATTTGTACCTAACTTTCTCATACACCCTATGCAAGTATGCATGTGTTCAGTTTTGATATGGTTATCGAAAAAGCTTAGTTATTTGACAACTACATAACGCAGCACCATCACTTTGGTACGAAAATGGTGGGCATTTTGCTATTGCGTGAGACTAGTATTTTTACGATTTTTCACAAAAAAGCGTTATCGCAAGACATAACAACATATTGACTTTTTATGACTTTCATCAACCTGGCTATTCGCTTTTCGTTACGCAAGCTAGTGAAGTCTCACCTTTTCCTCCGAACACGCTGATATGATTGGTTCCTTTATGCGTTGACTGGTTCTCCTGCAAACGTAGATTCTGTACAACTATGTAGAAGAAAATAAGGCAGAATACCGATTTTTATAAATTTCATCCTCACTTCTAAACAAAACGTTCCCGCGTCCCCCTCCATAGGGAAAATTATTTTCTTGCCGAGTTCTATCAAACCTCGAATAAAGTACATTTTGATACGAATAACTCTGTATATATATAAATCCAGTCCTCTGCTATTTGCCATGTACTAATCATTACGTGTGAAGATTGTAACAGAACAACGCTTTTGATGTATGTAAGAGTCTGGCGTGCCAACGTAGCATGCCAGCTAAGCCCGGATAGCCTGGGACCAATCATTCCGGTGTAGCACTAAAGCTGCTGTATCGCACACGGAACTAAATAAAATTAACTTTGAAAATGCCATTAAAGCTGTACGGCCGCTATGGAGGTCCGTAGGTATCTGTACGAGTTGGAGAGAATGAGCTAGAAGATAAGAGAGCACTTAAAAAAAAGGTGTATCTGTGACCAAGATCGGCATGCATCATGGCAGCCATAAATAGGGACACACGTCACTCGCACAAACCACAACTCTAACTACAGCAACTACTGTTTTAGCAGCGAAGACTTCTTCTTAGCTTCTAGCTTACGATACTACTCAACGAACGAGGTATTGTTTCGTTGTTTACTAAAATCGTCCATAGGCAGATAGGCGTATATACATACAAGTATAGTTGCTTCTTGGGGTTTAACAAGATGCCGTATTGCTTCCGGTGGACCGATGAATTCAGACCTAGCATAGTGAGTTAAGTGAGAGTTACTATGTACTAATGTACTCCATCATTTCAGAAATATGGTCTACAACATATCGGCGTCGACTCTGCAGCTTCGACGCCGCATCGAATGGCGATCATCTGAATCCGACATGAAGATGTGCAAACTGAAAGGGAAAAGTCACGACGCCTGCCAAAACTATATTCGAGTTGTGGCTAGAAAATCGCACGATCAGGTACGCGATTTGTTTTCAGATTTCGCATCGAAGTAGTTGTAAGCTTTGTATATATGTACACGCTTCAAAATAACTCATGCCTGCTACCACGCTACGTTCTTTACCACTATATATAGTCGAGTTCCTAAGAGCGGCGCTACCCGACCCGCAAAAACCTGGCCGATTCGAATCCATCACTATCTCTATGAGTGGTGTATGGGACTCCGAATCTGCGAGTACGCGCTTGGGCCTCGGCGTCACGGAGAGGAATCTTATAGATCTTACCGCTCTAACGTTGCAAGGGACGTTCTGCTCGCACCGAGTCCATAAGAGCGGGGGCTGCCAACAAGCAAGAACACGGACAGCTGAATCTTAACTTTACGTGACACCTTTTTACCACCACTTTTATTAAGGCGAGCACTGCCGAGTGTGCAAACGTACTGTAAACGATTAATAAATCATCACAATATTTTCTATATACATATATTTTTTTTCGTTGTTCCATAAGGATAATGCCCGTGTACGTTGTTTCATGTCATGGCTGTGTTTTTAATCTACTCCGGTATTTACCTTGTCTAAGTTGGTAACCATAAAAACCAACTTAAGAGCAGCCAGCCTGGGTCTTGAACTCAGGCCTGCCGAATGCAACGCAAAAACTTTGCCACTAAGCCATCTTGCTTGGATATATATATATATATGACAAGCGGAATTCAGTGTAGAACAGGAGTTTGTGATGGGTCTGTGAAACAACGCTCATCTAGGCTTGACTCTATGCGAAGCATGGCCCTTTAACAGGAATATGAATTGTAGCACTAATATGGATAACTAACACGATTACTGTCGTAATGCTGCCACTGCATGTGTTTGTAGATCCTGGTATGTGGTACGAATTCGTACAAGCCGAAATGTCGAGACTACGTGATGAACGGCGCTGCCGATTCGCGCGCGTCTCCGCCAAATACTGGAAAAGCGGCCGGCGCCGGCGGCGGTGGCAGCGGCGAGTTAAGCCCAGGAGAAGAGAAGCCCGGCGAAGGACTTTGTCCCTACGATCCAAATCACAACTCAACGTTCACATTTGCCAGTACGTTTGCCTTTCTAACCACACTACGCTATGTATTTTAAGTGCGAAGTAAACGCTGAACCCGACTTATACCCCCTCCGCATTCACAAACGGTAACACCAGTGACCTTTGTCCCCAAAATAACCAGTGACTGGTTATGGCCACGGGTTAGTCACATTAGTGGCTTTGTCGCCACGATGTTGATAATATAAGACATGTTTTTCACGTTTCCAGCAAGAGGCGGGAGTATACGTCAATGTGATCCTGATGCCAAAGTGCATTTGCAGCAAGTTTGTAATTCTGTAAGTGGAAGAGCCCGCGCAAAGCTGGACTAAAGGGCTCCGTAACATAATCCTAGATTAGAGTTAACATATTCCTACATTACAGTTAAATATATTTCCACATTAGAGTTAACATACTTCCACATTAGGTTAATTAGAGTTAGGTAGTAATAGTGCCGGTTCAGAAAGGGACCTAGTCTCTCTCTCGAGCGGATACTACCCGAGTAGACCAGTGGGTTTACACATGCAGAGAGGTCTGGCAGAGCGCAGGACTCGAGCCAAAGTATCGTAGATTTTAAGATTGAAACGAAAGTGTCGAAATTGCGAGTCAAACCGCTTTATTGAAACGATCCATACAGATCATTTGAATAAGCTGTAAAAAAACTGGCCTTTAATTAAATTAACTAGCATATCTCACCCAGATTACGTTTAGCACAGGTGCACATGCATGGTCAAGAGGTACTCAAAATTAAAAAATATATACATTCGGTTATACACATGCATCGGAGTAGTAGACATAGTGAAATTTCCAAACAGATAAGCTTGATTGAATACGTCGTCACACTAATTAGACATATTTGAGATATAGTTCTATGCCTTTTCAGAGTAACTATCGCAATTTCTAGAGCCAGTGATTCGTAAAGTAATGCGTGCACGTTTTAGTTATTTGGGACCATTGCTATCGATATTGAGCAAAAGCATGCAGCTACATACGAACTACTAAGCCTCAAATATATTACTCTCAAAAATTTTGGAGTAACATTCTTTAGTAAACGATTGCTGACACATTGATGTGTTTGCCATACCAAGAAGTACGCTACTCACGTTTAAGTCTCAGCGCTATACAATATGTTTCTATTTGGTCCCTTCTAATAAAACGTATTGTATTTTGATCATTGACCCATGCATCCCTTGGAACACGTTCAGCGCCACTCGGCTACAGAACAGGTAATATTGTCAATATATCCGTAATCCCGTAAAACAGATATATATATATATATATATATATATATATATATGTGTATGTGTTCCAGAATTTGCCCATCAAACACTGGGGTCCAGTACAACTCGGCAAAAAAAATATGTTTTTAGACGGAACGAGGGGCGAAAAACATATTTATTTGGTGTGAGAGCAAAATTTCTAGAAAAATTTGTATCGAGCTTTTATCCTGACATGTCTTCACAAAATCTGCGATTGCGAGAGTCCCAGTCAACTCTCGACAAGCCATTCATATCTGCCGGTTTGTCAAAGCTTAAATTTGTTGAATTGCATTCTACGTTAACCAAAAGCGGCACAAATGTTGCATTAAAGATAAGTTCTAAGAACTGAAACTCTTTGTAATTCTTATATTTCGGCATTCACGCGCAATTACTCATTTTTAGAAGACATTTCTGTCCCTCGTCCCATTAGAAAAATGACTTTTTTCGCTGAGTTGTACCAGACCGCAAAGTTTGTTGGACGAAATCTGGGAGATCTTATATATATATATATATTTATATATATATATATATATATATATATATATATATATATATATATATATATATATATATATATATATATATATATATATATATATATATATATATATATATATATTTATTTATATATATATATATATGGACTACACTTGTAAATACTGCCTATAGCTGAACATTGCTCACAAAATATTGGAATGGCAATTCTCGTTCCAACGGACCTTTATTCTGACTCTGTTATAACTAGGCGATCACTGTTTAACTACCGTTTATCTAAACATAATTGTAAAGTGTTTGCCTCTTATCACAAATTCTGTTGAATAGCTGATGCCGACGGGCTTTTTCGTTTTAGTGTAACTCCTGATTTTTCTATAATTCCCTCCAAATGCACTCCATTTAATATTCGTGACCTGTGGATCTAAGACGTTGTAATAAATGCCTTTTATACATTTTGCTGTATAAGAAGACACACATTCTATATTTGCAAAAGAGAAACATTTGCATAATTTAGATCTTTCAAATACTTCCCGGTACGATATAAGCTATAAAAGTATCTTATATAATATATATATATATATATATATATATATATATCGAAAGAGAGAGAGAGAGAGAAAGCGAGAGAGCAAATAAGTAAATCAATTCTCGTTAAATACTGTTTCCGTCGCTGCTGTTAGATGCTGATTTATACGTTGGCACCGTTGGACAATTCTCCGGCGCGGATCCGCTCATTTATCGAAAACCACTGCGCACTGAACAATTTAATCTCAAACACCTAAATGGTAAGAAGCGATTATATATATATATACATGCCTTCTAGGTCAAGGTTCAACAAGAACGTTCACTACTACGACGCATTTAACAGCATTTTGACGTTCAAGATAGTCATTAACCACATACCATTAATTTACACACACACACACACACTATGTACCGATCTACCACTTGATTGTATGTATGTAGGTGCGTTCTATTGCTTAGGTTGTGATTGATTATTATTTAGGGTGTTACTTATATTACTTGAACTACACAATAGGTACACTTTTGTGCAATTGACAAATTAAAGCAATGAACACGCCCTGCACGTGAGGCCTGCTGGCAGGCGCACCGAACTAGCTCTCGAGAGGTGATTTTGCTCATCCGCGACATATTACGTTTAGGATTAAGAAGACGGAATTTTCTACAGTTGTTTTTGCACGCTTTCCACGTTAAGTCGACGCCGCTACAACTAGACAGATGGGGCTGTTAGCACCAGCATTGTACTGGCTAACACATGTTGTTGGTTATCTGTATTTGTTGGGTTTGCGATTGAATTTCAGCGCCAAACTTTGTGTCGTCGATGCACATTGGTTCACATGTGTACTTTTTCTTCCGGGAGAGCGCCGTCGAATACATCAATTGCGGAAAGGCTATCTACTCTCGAGTCGCTAGGTTGGTATGACTACGCCCCATATGAAGTCCATATGAAGTCGATGATAAATTCATTCACAGCCAGATCAGTAGCGTCAGCGTCCATCGAGGAAACCTCGCTTCGTACCCCCGATCGGCAAAGTTCCAACCGTAACCCCGTCTGGCAGTTGTCTGTACCGACCGTAGAACGCAGTTTTGTATATTCAATAAACAGCTTATTCCGCCAGCTGCGATAAGGGCAGCTACGGTTAACACCTGCTGACTGTGTGGTGGGATCAGCGAACCAACACGTCGCTATAGTTTTAATGCAGCGATTCCTCAAAAGGACGCATGCATATATATATATATATATATATATATATATATATATATATGTAGCGTCTAGTTAAAAATCTACCTAGTGTCACATACATGATATTGCCTTATAGATGTCGTACACACGGAAGTTGCAGTCAACGTTAGTGTTAATGTTAATAAACTCGGAGACTGTTCGGTTTGCTCTAGGGTTTGCACCAGCGATGCTGGCGGGCCACACAAATTCAAGGAAAGGTTTACTTCATTTCTGAAGGCCCGTCTTAACTGCTCAATTCCTGGAGACATGCCCTTCTACTTCGATGAACTACAGGTAAAGACACTGGATTCCTTATGATATCATTACTAACTCCGGACAAAAATAGGTATTAGGTACAGATGCATGGATAGTTTTTGCTGCCAGAAAATACCGCCGGCTATTTTTCGCCGCTGTCATTGAAACACTTGCTATTCGCAGCATTTGCAACATTTGGAACAACTATACGCGGTATCAATCTCAGCATAACATCTAATCACCTAATATAGTGTCGCCAGAAAAACACATTTATTGCTACGGCCACCGCAATTAAGAAAAATGCTCATTAACTAATTCAATATCTAGAATTAGTTTAATTGCACAAAAAATATGCCTTACCCAAAGAAACCGACTGTAGTTGCTAGCTGGAGATCAGGATCGTGGGAAAGAAAGTATCAGAAGTCCCTTATACAGAAATAAAAATGACTCTTATAGCTTCTTTAATAAACTTTTAGCGGGGGTTGGTATCTTTGTTGTTAAACGACTGTTTTAGGCGACGTCATCCATTGTCGAAGGTTCATACAACGGAGATCGGGCGTCTCTGATCTATGCGGTGCTTACGACACCACGCAACTCCATACCAGGATCGGCCGTCTGCGCCTTCCGGGTGGACGATATTCAAAAGGTTCGAGTTGTTGATTGATTTCGTCTGTTGTATATATATATATATATATATATATATATATATAGTATATATAGTATATAGATATATATATATATATAGTATATATATAATATATATATATATATATATATATATATATATATATATATATATATATATATATATATATATATATATATATATATATTTTTTTTATTAACACTCGGGCTGGGTAAGTGTGTTTATGTTACATCACAGTTTTCCACACAACAATCGATCTAGCGTTTTGCCAGTTCTGCTATGGACCAAACCGCCGGACAAACCGCGGCGTGGTATTTATCACATTTACTCCAGCATTCTTTGCATCGACATTCGTCTTGTGGTTCATGGAAGCCCTCCTTGTTGCATAGAACGTAATGAAATCCGTGGGCTGCAAAGGCCGTTGTTAAATGGCGATCTTTCACCCCGCTAGCCCTCCACCCAGTGCTTCTCATTGCTGCTGTCCCATAAA
The DNA here is from genome assembly GCA_003439945.1 of Dermanyssus gallinae. NCBI lineage: Eukaryota > Metazoa > Arthropoda > Arachnida > Mesostigmata > Dermanyssidae > Dermanyssus > Dermanyssus gallinae. The sequence continues at coordinate 14,211 of QVRM01006373.1, forward strand.
TTCCTATGTCTACCTCGCTAATTTTGGTTCGCCAATTTCGCACATAAACGTCAAAGGCGCACGTCTTCTTCAGATTCCATCGTTTTTGTAGCTCCTCTGTCAGCAGTGGGCCATCTTCCAACTATCTATATATATATATATATATATATATATATATATATATATATATATATATATATATATATATATATATATATATATATATAAAGGGGGTTCTTCTTTATCCATATATATTTCAACAGTTGAAGCACATTTTGTAAGCTGGGTGAGAATATCGTGCGACTCAAGTCAGTCTATTTTTAAATGAGTTAGGCTCAGTCACCCACTGGGTGTTTTCTCATTATAATGAGTAGAACTCTTCTGAATACATTTGCTTAAGCGCATTGGATATTGTACACTATGGGCGCAGTGCTCATGAGAAGAGTAGTGCATGGTTTGCGCGCAAACATTTATACTCAAAAAAGCTCAAAAGATCATGCACATAATGGAACTAGCTCCGGTGCGACATATACATTTTTGAAACGATTGTTTTTAAGATTTGCAGATTTTGGTTAAAGCTATCATGAATAAACAAAATTTTAAAAAATGTACCTTAACATTGGCTACTTTGGGTACGTGTGTGTGTTTGTAGGTGTTTGAGGGAGCGTTTAAGGGCCAGGAAGAGAAGAACTCCAACTGGCTACCTGTTATTAACTCGAAGGTGCCCGAACCTCGACCCGGTCAGTGCACGAATAGTTCACGTTCGCTGCCCGACGTGACTCTTAACTTCGCCATTAATCACCCACTAATGGATCAGGTAATCTTCCGACAACCCCCACTACAATATTGATCTGTTTCCACTAGGACTCATGCTGCCATTGGTTAAACTCGCTTTCGGCTGCGTAATCAGCGTGTGAATTTTTCTGCGTATAATAAACAACGAAAAGTAGACAAACTATATGATAATCTAAACAGGGCAGCTTGTGTCCCACACGTAGCGTGCACGGTCTATATGTCTATGGAGAGCCTTCGGTGGTGAACTATGTCCCGGCCGTACGGTTTGCGGTGGTAGCATTTAAGCGCTCGTCTAGTTTCGGTAAAAGGCTTGTCCTCAAAGAAAGTCGGGGGCCGCCCACTGTCTCGAATGCGGTCGGCGAGAAGTGGTGGTTTTTCGTATGGCTCGATAATCTATAAATTTTAGCCCATTCTGCTCGAAGGGCGCCAACGCCCGGCCGAGACTCTTCGAAATCGACTGTTGAGCGTGTTAGAGCGTTGGTCACCGTTGCATAGCAAACCACGGCGCGTACTGTTTCGAACGGCATGATATTAACGGCCGCATGTCTGGGACCACGACCTGTGCTCCGGGAGCAGAACAGCCCGTGAGGGCCCTAGGCCCTACATCTAAAATTATCTTAACCTCAAAGGATGCTGTCGAGCGCCTCTACTTTATAGGCCTACAGATGCGGGCTAACGCAGACTCGTGTGCAAATGTCGTTAAGACGCGTGCCCAGGATATCCGCAGGTAGGGCCTGTAGCCAGGCCTCTGCATATTGTCTGGCAGGCGCCTGGATTCCTGCGGTCTCGACCTCGTTAGGGCAAGACTTAGGCGTTTGATAATAGCGTTCTGAAATGCAGTTAATTTATCAGCGTGGTCTACTCTCTCTGGCTTCAGGGGTCGTCAGTATGTGTTTCCAACCAGATGGGAATTAGCGGCTGTCGAAATCATCTACCGTTTGGAGGTCATAGAAATGATTTCAGGCATTTTCGTCTTCGAGAGTGCGCATCATATCTGCATGATCTATGGGGGAAAGAAGCTAGAGCCCGCTACTGCCGTCACGTCGAAGAGGCCCAGCCCTCACAACGTCGCAGGCAGGAATACATGGCGGCGGACTCTCGGGAAAATCTGAAGGCTGAGGAGGCGTGTGGGCGAGTTTGTGGCTATTTCGATAAAGCATTCCAGGGAGACTGCCTCGATAGTGAGGTTGCAACCGCGAAAAATATGTTTGTTAAAATCGGTTTGCGTTGAACGACGCTCATAAAAAGAATATGCCCCGATAAGGCCCTACAAGCGGAAGACCCTCACTTATCTGCTAAATTTTGTCCGAGTGTCTGTCTAGAGCCTGGAGTTTCGGATGCCGTCCGTAATGAGAGATGCCCCTCGATGTACGATAGCAAAGCCCAGAACGCGGCAAGCATTCTCCTTAACCGTTTCTGAGTCACTCACAGACAAGCAGTCGTCTAAATACCAGACACTAACGTCTGAATTAAGGGAGTTAACCCATTGGCACACTTTCAGCCAGAACAGGGCGGGCTCGAGTCTTGTTGGTAGCCGAGTCGATAGTTGATTGCCGCTGAATAATAGCTTCGAAAGCTGCACACGGTCAACCATATCCGGGGTCGCGTCTCAAATGCGGTCGGAGAGAGTATTACAGGCCGTGCAAAAATCCACTTTTGCATTACATCGCGCTCAAGAAAAGCCGGGCGCCGAACTGCCCAAGCCAAATGAGAGCCCAGAGATCTACGCGCTAGTTCTAGCGACAGTTTTAGGCGTGTGCGTGAGAGGTACAGCGACTGCCACGACTGGCCGAACATTCGGACGATAGACAAAGACATGCTGACGCAGGTCAGCACGTTTATGTTGTCGAGCCCGGTGGCGTGGAGGGTGCACTCCGTCTGCGCCTCGCAACCGGAGGAGTCACATAGGTGCGCGGGTTCGAGCCTCACCGTTGCTCACTTGTATTGATGGGGGTCGTCCGTCTATGAAGCATTGCGAAAAACAATTCCCGTGAACGTAAAATCTTGGCTGAGGGTCAGCCCGAAAACTTTCATTAAGCACGTTTGTGTTGTAAGAGAAGTGTCTCAAATAGGTGGGCCTATATGATATGTGACGTCGTCATAACCCTCGTGAGGGTCTTCTCACAAATGGGGCATCGGACAGTATACGAAGGTTTCGACGCAAGCCCGGATGGCAGTGAGAAGTGTTGGCCATGCGTGGTGTGCCATAGTGAGGCTACATGGCAGGTGGTGAGTTTACCGGGGGTAGAAGTTTACCACGGAGATGTATGGTCAGTGACGTCTAGTGGTCGCTGGGTTCGGCTGGTTATGGGCAGTTCCAGACCTACATTGTGCGCATAGGCAAGGCCACAACGCCGAGCACACGATAGCGCACTGTGCGGCCCTTGCGAGTGCTAGGGTCTCGACAAGACCAGAGCTGGCTGGGATAACCCCGCAGGTTTTTGTGGGTGCAAGTCCCACACTAGCTGCTGCTAGCTGCTAGCAGCGCAAGTACATAACGCATTTCCGAGACCTTCAAAAACTAAAAAGTTTGGCTGGTTAATCACTCTTCTTCTTATTTTAAACCGCTTGAAATTCCTTCTGTGCTGCTGCTGCGGTCAATCGTACATATTTTCCTATATATATTTTATGTTGCCAATTGTTTTTACGTTAAGCTATATACGTTGTGATTATAATGTTAATTATTACCTTTTACAGCCCTTACTATGTACAGTCCGGGCAACTGGGATTGTCCGTTTGCCATAAACCGTTTAAGTCGTCGTTTGAAACGTATGCCTGCTACCTGTAGCCTCCCGACCTTAACGCGGGCGGGTTTGGTTCGCGACTTTGCCTTAGCTTCAAATCGCTCTGGTTCGACAGCCTATAATTCCGCGACCGTACTCGGTGCACTGAGTTTTTTTATAATTTATTTGAGACTTTTTCTTATTAAATCTGTAAATCTTCTTCAATACTTAGGTGTAGTAGCAATGGTAACGCAGTCTCGGAGCCATCGGATATCTCTCTTTCTGTCGGTGCCCCTAAAACGTTTTAACCGCAAGCAGAATCACGTTATTTCTAAGTATATTTACCGATTCGGCAAATATTATATAAACTGCTGCATATGTTGTGTACATACCGTGCGTGGATTTTTTTAATACAATTAATAATAGCTTATTTTTTATATATGTTTTATCTAAAATATGTGGTTTATTTAGGTTATGACTCTGCATACGTATAGAGTCTTTCATTTCACAAACTACTCCACAGCCAGTTCGTTAGGCGAGAAACACACAATGTGCCAGCGTTTGTAGGCTTTTTGTAGGTAAGATGTTCGCTTGGCGGGCTCCACGTCAATGCAACGAAAGCTAGACTTAGTAAATAATACTGCAATTTGAAACGTGCACATGGAATGCACATTAATGGTCGTAAGTGCACCGTTGCACATGTAGCTATCTGAAGTATACTGAAACTACATCTCTCCGCACTCTAATGGTCTTACCTATTGGTGCGATATAAATTAGGCGGTTCCAGCCTACGGCGGTCTGGGTCCCGTCGTCGTCCATACTGGGTTCGTATACCGCTACACTGCAATTGCTGTCGATCCGCAAGTGGAGGCGGTGAATTCGAAAACGTATGACATCATCTTCATCGGGACTGATCGCGGACATATTATCAAGGTATTGTATATATATTAATAAATTTTATATATATATATATATATATATATATATATATATATATATATAAACACACATACATATATACAAATATATACACACATAGAGTAAATACTCAAATGCATATAAACCATCTATACACTGTTAGCTAATACCCACCCACATCCATAACGGCAGAATAGTCAAGACACATATTTAGTACATTGAGTCGATTGTACAACATCTTGGCAACAGATAGTCTATGTAAAAATTCTCTCTCTCTCTCTCTCTCTATATATATATATATATATATATATAGCAGAATTGTACAGCGTGTTGGCAACAGATAATCTATGTAAAATTCTGCTACATATATATATATATATATATATATATATATATATATATAGCAGAATTGTACGGCGTGTTGGCAACAGATAATCTATGTACAATTCTGCTACATATATATATATATATATATATATATATATATGTATATATATATATATATATATAAACGGCAAACTTGCTTATAAGCCTTCTCCACGTTGTGTGCGATCACGTCACCCATGTTTAAGGTGGCCAACGTGGCTTCGTTGACGCCCGGACACCAGGGGCCTGTCGTTGTCGAGGACGTACAAGTGTTCGCCAATCGACAGCCGGTAGCCAGTCTTGTGGTTCATCGTTCGCCATACGAACAGGTAAGCGGCATGTCGATCCGGCTATCGCATACTCTATATTCGCTAAACGTCTCTTTGCATGGCTCTGTAAGTATGAAACGCTCGTGCTCTAGCCGTGCGTTTCAATGTAAAGTTTTGTAAACGGGGTTGTTTGTTATACGATTTTTGGTTGCGGTTGATGATAGTAAATTTCGTTATCGTTAGGTCCCGTTACAGGCCGCGGCGGAGAGTATTAAAGCGTAGCAAAAATTCACTTCCATTCATGCAGGTTAGAGGTGAAAGTGGGTTTTTGACCAATTCAACAGATATATTATATATATATGTGACAAAGGGTGCAACGATTGCTCAACTGTGTGACAATCAATCGATTCGGTTCTGCCGTTGGGTCATTTTGGCAGAAACTGATTGCGCTGAGCCGTGACGAAGTAGTCAGTATCCCGCTCTACCACTGCGGCCGGGCGCGAACCTGTGTCGAGTGCGTTCGCCTGCAGGACCCGTTCTGCGCATGGATTGCCTCTGAACGAAAATGCACACACAAATGGCGAGGTGCCGATAGGCATCTCGCCGTGCAGAACGTGGAGGAGGGCTGGCATCAACGCTGCGGTGCACGTAAGTCTGCCGTTTGCGTTGGCCTATATATATATATATACAGGGTGTGACAAAAAGATTTCGGAAGCGATATAAGGAATTGTAGAGCTCGTTAAAGCAAATATTTTTTCCATTGGAGCATGGTCTTTGAGAAATCTTGTTTCGGAGTGAGAGTGAAATTACTGCAATTTGTGACACTATTGTTTTTGCCCTACATAGGAGCATAAAATGTGCTGTTGCGAGACAACCTCTTATACAAAAACTAAGCACACGTGTTTGTGAGCAAATTCTGCTGCCTCTGAAAATATACAAAACCGGTCAGATGATGCGACGTGGTCGCTTAGAAGAGAATTCGCAAAATGTGAAGTTATTAGCTTTCACGCCAAATACCTCAAAGTCATTACCCTACGACCACTCACGGCGCTCAAAACTAGCACATTCAGGCAAACACACATTTCGTGACGATTAATTTGGTATTCAATCTATGTGAATGCGAGCTGTGGTCGCGGAGTAATTAAGATTTTTCGGCGGGATGTCCAGATCAAGTGCATATAAAATGACTGTGTGGCGACGCGCTGCGTCTGTCGCGCGAAACGTCGGCGGTAGTGAACGTTGCCACACAGTCATTTATGCATGCACTTATTCTGGACATCCCGCCGAAAAATCTTAATTGGTTGTCTCGTAATTGCACATTTTATGCTCCTATGTCGGGCAAAAACACCAGTGTCACAAATTGTAGTAATTCAATTCTCATTCCGAAACAAGGCTTCTTAGAGACCATGTTCTATTGGAAAAAAAACATTTGCTTTAACGAGCTCTGCAATTCACGTATCGCTTTAAAAATATTCATGAAACACCCTGTATATTATATATACCTGAGGAAGTCATCTCTAAGGTATGCAAGTGTCTTTGATTAGCCACAGGGAACCTGCACTGTGATGTTTTTCGACAAAGGCTGTTGGTACATAACTTGGTAGCGTCACGGCGGTGCTTTTTACCTTGTCCAAGTGGTCGACACCAGGTCTGTACCTAGGGCTGATGTAGTTTGTCGTCACGTTCACTGGGGAGTAACTATTTATTCCTTATTGCAAAAAAAAGATATATATATATACTAAATACATTTTTGTGCATATATGTATCTGCAGAGATTGTGAGAAAACGTCTGCGGAAGTAGATTGGCTATGTGTTTTTTTTTCTTTCTATTTCTAGCTGTTTATTTCCGGCTGAGGCTGACGAACGCACGCTCTGTAAGGAGCCTCCTTATGTTCGACTGGGTGTTCGACGTTGCCATGTGTCAATGGCCCAAAGTAGAATAAAATGCATGCTAAACGAGTAAACTGCTTTTTCCCACTGCCACAATCGGCATTGTGACTAACATTGACAGTGTGACATTGTCGAATCTGCATGCAGCCCGACCGAATCTAGGCGAATCAACCAACAGCCGCCTGGGCAGTGTCTCAGCCGATACGTCATTTTCCTACGGGACAGCTACCGACGGCGGGCGTCGCATGACGTCAACCTCCGCGGACCTACACGATCTTCTAGATCGGAGAGCTGGCCATGATGATACTCTACTCATGCACTCCACAGGTGATTTGAACTTTAGAACGATTGCGAAGTATGTTGTTACTTGTCTGGACCTCAACTAAATACTGTTTCATAAGCACAAGTGAACTCAATCGCCAAATCGCAAGTCGCAAAAATCGATTCACACATACTCGATGGACCGAGAGGACACCCGATGAAGATAATATACTCTCTATTTATCTTTCCTTCTCTGGCGGGAGTCAGACCTTATCCGGCTCCTATATACTCGTGCACGAGACGATTTCTTCTCCATCGAATGTGCTCTGTGAGGAATTCGGTTTTAAACTGCGTTATGCGACCGCTATGACCGAATACGGGACACATACTTGGTCTATATACCTACAAGCTACATTTCTAGTATTGTTCAGGTCCATTCGTTATTTTCAGTTTCTAGAATCTATTCGTAACTTTGTAGTTTGTGTTAAGATTGTGCGCTTGTTGGGTCTTTGTTAATCCTCGAAGAGACTCTGAGAAGGTCGGCACTTAACTATGTGTGTACCGCGACACGCTGTGAAAAACAAATCCCGCCCGCGGTAGAAAATCTCACGATGAGTTGGTATGCGTGCGTCTCTCTTTGTTTGTTTGTTTGTTTTGCTGAGGAATCAGGCGACGGTACCTATTTCTCTGCCCCGACAGCGGTGTCATCGTCGGACACGTACTCTGGTGAAACGTTGGCCGTCTGTGTGACAACAGCCATCGTGAGCTGTTTGGTGGTCGGATTTATGGGAGGATACGTGTTCGGCCGAAGGAGCAAGGCCGAGCACCTCATGGATTTGGGTGCTGTCCCCGACGACTATGCGAGGTATGCAAGACAAAGACGGCGATGTTCACATGTTCAAGACGCTGGGCGTCTTGAACATGTGAACATATTCGCCAACGTGGTGACAAAGACAATACAACACCGCAACACAACCACAACGATAAATCTATCGACACGGCACGCACGCCTTATCGACCTATGTAGTGTCCACCACCACCACCCCCATGACCGGCCGGCAACCGTTACGAGTTCGCCATTCTCTTGCTCAAGCAACACGCGTCCTCTGCCTGGCTCGCACCAACGACTTGCTTCGGCATTGCCGCCAACCGACGCTGCCTATGCCCGCGCTGCTTACCGGACACTGCTATCCTACAACCTATAGTGACCCAAACTGTGCGATCTATCTTTTAACGCATTCAAATGCACTGTAGACATCGTTTCAAACTAAGAGACTAACAAGAATTTCATCCCAAGAACCCTTCTATTTGTTTGCCTCGTGCGCGATGACATATACTCATGATTTCCGGTTCGGGTGCAGAGCTTGTGCCCTATCCAAAAATTAATTTAGTTCGTTAGTTGGTAAACGATATTATGGTGCTGCTGCATTTACAGTGCAACGTTTTGCAACCGATATCGGTGTAACTACGAACATTGTTGTCTAATAAATATCCTATGTTTGATAATACTATTTAAAAAGTTATGTGAAGAAAAATTGTTCTTAGTCTAGAAGGCTAACTTCTGATCGGTTCGTCGGTGCGTTAAGATACATGGAAGTGCAACATGCTGCATCGACTGGCGGGGCTCTTCTCGTTGGAGGTCCAGCTAGTATGGGAATGCCGTACCCCGGTCATGAAGCGGGCTACGGTCTCACACCACAGCATCACCTGTCTAATCGGCCTCTACCTCCAACGACCAAAAACATCAATCTCATCCTGAATAAGGTATCCAGACCCGCACCCTCTACAAATTCTCTTCTCTACTTTTAGTAGTGCTATCTGTTAGAATAGGACGAATTGACTCTTTCACATTCATTCACTCATTCATGATTGGATGCGTAGGGATATACCGGCTGAGCAAAGCACATGCTGCTTTTATTGTTGGCATTAGTATTGTGATTCTTTATATGAATAACGGATGAGAACAAACACAGGTCGCTTGAACAATTTGTGGGCCACGTGGTGCTAAGCCGAGCTTCATAAGATTACAATTGATGTTGGAAGATCAATAAGAAGGGACGGTGGCGCTCAGCCAGTGCAAATAAAAATAATATTTAGGATGTGTGACTAGGAATTAAGATCAGTCAATAATAATAAGAGCCAGTGACAAGCAAGGTTCTGAAACAACAACACCTGTTACTGAATGTTTGGCAATTCGCTTGGCACCTCGAAAAGCAAGAGCATATACAACAAGCAAAAACGCGCACACATTTTTTTCGCGCGTTGTTACAGAACGGCAAGCCAAGCAACTATCTGGGAACGTGTGGCGGAGCTAACCCAAACGTACCACCTTTGCCCCCAAACTTTGTCTCTACCATGACAACTCTGCAACGACATCAGCAGCAGCAACAGCAGCAGCAACAGCAGCAGCAACAACAACTGCAACAACCGCCCTCGCAGCAGCAGCTTCAGCAACAATCACAGTTTTCAACTGATGATATGAGCATAAATATGAACAATTCACTGTCGAGGATCTCTACATTGCAGAAGGTACGCGTTGGTTGAATTCAAACTAAGCCTGGAATTGTCGCCTGGTAGCATCTAGCCTTAAACGATAAAAAGTCGTTTCTATGTTAAGGTTATTGTGGAGCGTCTCTGAGATGGTTTGGCCTGTTAGAGAACTTTCAATTTATAGGTTCGAGGGAGAGAGAGAGACCTGCCTTCGCTCAGTACTAAAAAAAGACACCGCATTCGCAGAAGTGTTCTACGACCTCAGCCTCGTCAAACAAATGCGTGCGTAGGCATAACGGGTTTGTCAGCGTTACCAACGCAGGGCAGGTGTTGCTGGGGGGGAATGTGAACGAACCCTGTTAAGGGCAATTTTTTGAGAACCTGTCGGCCATTGTCAAAACGACGCTCGAAGCACTCGAAGCTCCATGGGTTGAGGGGGTAACAAATTTCCTTCATAGCCCTAGGCATAACACCGCCATGCGATTATACTACTGTTCTGTGAAGCATTGCTGATGTTTTTTTGTTAATAAAAATAGTAGCTCTAAACGATTTGAAATTTGTTGACGATGAATCCGACGGTCTAGGTAAAGAAGATCTACCTATAGGCCCCGCCGCCTGATACTGGTCGCGTATCTCCGACGTTGGAAACCATGACTTGACTCGACAATGGGGCGACTATCGGTGCTTCTTCGCCACAAGACAATGTCAAGAAGATTTAGGTAAGAAACACGTCTACCACAAAAAATATTGTCTAATTTTTGTCAGTATGTGGGCATGCAAACTTTATTCAACGATTAGGCGAGACCTGATGCATTCGAATAAATTATCTACTTTTAGGCGTAGAAGCCTGTCGAAGCAGTTTGATGACCGTCCGATATCAATGTCACATCTAGTGGCACTAGATACGAGAAATGTTTTACTACGAACTCTGTCAAACGCTTGAACTCAAACTAAGCCATACATACAAAGAGCCATTTGCATCAAAATCTAAGAACGGTTGAACTAACAGCGCCTTCTTTTTATGGTGATTCGAAAAGTGCTGGAGCCTAGGCAAGTTATGCATTTTGCTTTTGCAACTCCAGCTTATAATGGCGGAGCCTTAATGCATTACGTACTTATCAGGGCATATGTGATCACCGCTTTGTGGTTCTTCTGTTCGGTCCTAGCCGACTATATTCCACTCCGACATCTACCTAATCTAAATTGGTAACGAGTTTGCAAGGTGACTTCGGGAGCACCGTTACGAATTACAAACTCGAGCAAGTCCGCGGAGCACATCTCTGTATACGTTATACACTAAGACTGCACACGATGGTGAAGCGAGCTTTCAAGTTCTTCCACGGAATGCGATTGTGATTTCTCTATACGAATTTGCCAATACTTGTTTGGGCTGTGCGTATAAAAATTAGCCAGGTCGGCCATCGTCCCGCAAAGCTGGCTCAGAAGATGCTGTAACCAGACGCTCATCCGCCCTAGCACCAGACCTTCTCCGTCAGGCACGACTCCCGGCCCCGAGAAAGCAGCAGGACCCCCTATGACGGCACCTGAGGCCGTGCTCTCGTGATTGTAAGGCATGACTTACGGCACTGCGGACAAGAATAGATTGTCCGCCGAAGCACGCTCGCCTCTGAAGTGGAGAAGCGATAGTATTATCCGGATAAATAGATAACCATAACCTTAACTCCAAAGAAAACGAGAGAGTCAGCGGTTGCTCATATCTCGTAACATTCTCCTTTCGACCGTAAATTTCATTTTGCGTGTGTAGAAAAGATCTTTGAACAAAAATTGCCACCCTGCAGGAGGTCTACAAGACAACGGAGCGCAAAGAAAAACCCTGGTCTCGGACCTTGCTAAGGAGAGTTTGGACCCTCGACTCAATTCAATAGGTCTAATTCGAGAGCTGTTCCGTATGCCCTGAGAGCGCAACAACAAGATTATGATGGACTCCCTCACTCAATAAAGCGAGTGTCATAAGCCTCCAATAACAATTTTCTGACATAGACGGCAGCGAAAACTCTCGCATTGTGCGCCTCTTCGTGACACCGGGAACTAGTCCCCTCGGGTCTGAAACCATGCGCAAGTAGTCCTCTCTCGGTGCGGGGTTGGGGGAAATGAAAATCAAACAGAACTTTGAAGGCTGAGCGAGGCCATACCGAACCGGCTTCGGTAAGGCCTAAGGGGGCTTTGTTCCTCTCTCTTCCTAAAATGTGTCCAGAGAAAACGTGTACTCCTCGCCGAAGACCCTATAGCGGCGCTGCACAAAGATGCAAGGAAAACGCTACGTCTGATTCCGTACGAAGGTATGTTGCTACCAGTTGAACTTCTAAGCGGAAAAGCTGCGTTCTGCATCTCATTTCAGATGCTTGCTGGCGATGACAAGCTTGCTTTAACACAGCAGGCCCTTGAAATTCAGGAGGCACGTTGGAACCAGAACTACGAGTTCTCGGCATCGGGGCCGCAACGGGAAGGCTTTTCTTATCTCTGTAGGCGATGCGTATCGAGCGTCCACAACGTTAATCGTCGCATTGTATCCGTTTGTGCAATACCAACTTCTATCTTTAACAGCTAGGTAAACTTATCTACACGCGAAGTGCACCCGTGCAAAGATGCTGTGGCCTCTTACTTTACAACGATCCGACGCCTTCCTCTTTTTGCGGCGCTAGATCGTGGGATTGTTACTGCATGACTGTATGTTATACAGCAACATAGCCGCCGACATGTACGTATATTACAAAGACATACTAACGACGATGAGGATTTCTACAAACGTTTAGAATATGTTGTGTTGGTCTTGTTTGTTTTAACCTTGACCTATGTAGTTAAGAAGCTGTTTCAGGAAACGAATATGATACCTACTTGTACGCAATGATTCGTCGCAATAATCTTAACAGTAACTTAATTTAGAATCGTATTACATTACATTACTAACGAATTCGCCAAGGCTTACTGGTACCTATTAAATATGCAATTAAAGCATTATAATGTAGTATTTGTTTATTAATGTATTCAATAAGATGTCCCTTTCAATATTAATAATAATAGTCTAAAATATATCTTGTTTACAGGATTTAAATTATTTTACACGGCAGCATTCTAATTATTAGAATTACTACTATCCGTTAGTCTCTTTCTTCTAGTAAATATATTTTAAATAAAAAGAAAATCGAATATTGATTTTATTATCAATATGCCAACTGTACATTAGATCGACTCTCAGGAATCATATAGAGTTCGCAGCCGATGTGTCACATAAAAATAACTGTCCGTTTATAAGCTGGTATGCTCAGTGCACATGTGCACAATAGTCACACTATCCACTTCGTTCCGGTGGGATGGAGCATCCGCTGAGAGCCACCGGCTATCCCTGCTGCCGCCACAAGGACTGTTGGAAAAACTCTAGATATCTCAACGGTCCGCGGCCGCTGGTGTTGATGATCTGCCTCTCGGCGATTCCACGCCCAAAGGGGACGGTGGATAACCTAAAATGAAAAATAACCTCCCTAAAGAGTTGTTTAAAAAAAGTTGTTTGGAATGGAGTATGTAGCAGTTAGCTTACCCACTCAAGCTTGTATCTTTGTCGCGGATTACAGCGTGTTCATAAATACACTGTTTGATATGACCCATATGATTGACGTGATGATAATCGTGATTTATTATTCTATGAGCATAATTAATTATAACATTATTATTAATCCGCAATCATTCGCGTAGCACTAGGTGACTGCAGACGATTGATGCCCAGAACAAATCATTTCGAGAAGCAGGCAAATCAGTTATTATTATTATCACCAAGCAGCAGTTATCAGAGTGTCAAAAAAAATTACGTACCAAGTATACAAATACTGAAACCTCAGCGTCAAACATCTAAGCCAAGGAAAAGGAAAGGCGGGTGATCGTGTGTGTACAGAAGTTAGACCGTGAGATCGCTGTGAGGTTTTCTTATACATGCATCATTCTACGTCGCATACAACCTGTGTGCTGCATGTATCGTACATGCGAGTGCGGACAGAAATGCAGGCA
>QVRM01006374.1:0-39624 GCA_003439945.1 Dermanyssus gallinae
AAATCTCCGGCTCGTTTCTTACAAACAAACTGCCGGCTCGTTTCTACAAACAACCACCGGCTCGTTCTTACAAACAAACAGCCGGCTCGTTTCTTACAAACAAACCGCCGGCTTGTTTCTTACAAACAACCGCCGGCTTGTTTCTTACAAATAAATCTCCGGCTCGTTTCTTACAAACAACTGCCGGCTCGTTTCTTACAAACAAACCACCGGCTCGTTTCTTCAAACAAACAGCCGGCTCGTTCTTACAAACAAACTGCCGGCTCGTTTCTACAAACAAACCACCGGCTGTTCTTACAACAAACAGCCGGCTCGTTTCTTACAACAAACCGCCGGCTTGTTTCTTACAAACAAACCACCGGCTCGTTCTTACAAACAAACTGCCGGCTCGTTTCTTACAAACAAACCACCGGCTCGTTTCTTACAAACAAACAGCCGGCTCGTTTCTTACAAAAAAACAGCCGGCTTGTTCTTACAAACCAACCGCGGCCGTTTCTTACAAACAACGCCGGCTCGTTTCTTACAAACAAACCGCCGGCTCGTTTCTTACAACAAACTGCCGGCTCGTTTCTTACAAACAAACCGCCGGCTCGTTTCTTACAAACAAACTGCCGGCTCGTTTCTTACAAACAAACAGCCGGCTCGTTTCTACAAAAACCGCCGGCTCGTTCTTACAACAAACACGCCGGCTCGTTCTTACATACAAACAAACTGCCGGCTCGTTTCTTACAAACAAACAGCCGGCTCGTTTCTTACAAACAAACCGCCGGCTCGTTTCTTACAAACAAACCGCGGCTCGTTTCTTACAAACAAACAGCCGGCTCGTTCTTTACAAACAAACCGCCGGCCGTTTCTTACAAACAAACAGCCGGCTCGGTTCTTACAAACAAACCGCCGGCTCGTTTCTTACAAACAAACAGCCGGCTCGTTTCTTACAAACAAACAGCCGGCTCGTTTTCTTACAAACAAACCGCCGGCTCGTTTCTTACAAACAAAACAGCCGGCTCGTTTCTTACAAACAAACCGCCGGCTCGTTCTTACAAACAAACAGCCGGCTCGTTTCTTACAAACAAACCGCCGGCTCGTTTCTTACAAACAAACAGCCGGCTCGTTTCTTACAAACAAACTGCCGGCTCGTTTCTTACAACAAACAGCCGGCTCGATTCTTACAAACAAACTGCCGGCTCGTTCTTACAAACAAACAGCCGGCTCGTTCTTACAAACAAACTGCCGGCTCGTTTCTTACAAACAAACCGCCGGCTCGTTTCTACAAACAAACCGCCGGCTCGTTTCTTACAAACAAACAGCCGGCTCGTTTCTACAAAACAAACAGCCGGCTCGTTTCTTACAAACAAAGCCGCCGTTTCTTACAAACAAACAGCCGGCTCGTTTCTTACAAACAAACAGCCGGCTCGTTTCTTACAAACAAACAGCCGGCTCGTTTCTTACAAACAAACAGCCGGCTCGTTTCTTACAAACAAACCCCGGCTCGTTTCTTACAAACAAACAGCCGGCTCGTTTCTTACAAACAAACTGCCGGCTCGTTTCTTACAAACAAACCGCCGGCTCGTTTCTTACAAACAAACAGCCGGCTCGTTTCTTACAAACAAACTGCCGGCTCGTTTCTTAGAAACAAACCGCCGGCTCGTTTCTTACAAACAAACAGCCGGCTCGTTTCTTACAAACAAACAGCGGCTCGTTTCTTACAAACAAACCGCCGGCTCTTTCTTACAACAAACTGCCGGCTCGTTTCTACAACAAACCGCCGGCTCGTTTCTTACAAACAAACAGCCGGCTCGTTTCTTACAAACAAACTGCCGGCTCGTTTCTTACAAACAACAGCCGGCTTGTTTCTTACAAACAAACCGCCGGCTCGTTTCTTACAAACAAACAGCCGGCTCGTTTCTTACAAACAAACCGCCGGCTCGTTTCTTACAAACAAAACAGCCGGCTCGTTTCTTACAAACAAACTGCCGGCTCGTTTCTTACAAACAAACTGCCGGCTCGTTTCTTACAAACAAACTGCCGGCTCGTTTCTTACAAACAAACAGCCGGCTCGTTTCTTACAAACAAACTGCCGGCTCGTTTCTTACAAACAAACAGCCGGCTCGTTTCTTACAAACAAACCGCCGGCTTGTTTCTTACAAACAAACCGCCGGTCGTTTCTACAAACAAACAGCCGGCTCGTTTCTTACAAACAAAACCGCCGGCTTGTTTCTTACAAATAAATCTCCGGCTCGTTTCTTACAAACAAACCGCCGGCTCGTTTCTACAAACAAACCGCCGGCTCGTTTCTTACAAAACAAACCGCCGGCTCGTTTCTTACAAACAAACCGCCGGCTCGTTTCTTACAAACAAACCGCCGGCTCTTTCTTACAACAAAACCGCCGGCTCGTTTCTTACAAACAAACCGCCGGCTCGTTCTTACAAACAAACCGCCGGCTACGTTTCTTACAACAAACCACCGGATCGTTTTCTTACAAACAAAACCTGCCGGTTTCGTTTCTTACAAACAAACCACCGGCTCGTTTCGTCTAAGACATCTTCTGGCCGGGAGTGTAAATTCGTTTCCTAAAAGGTCTTTAAAATTGTCTGCTCCACTCGGTATCGTTTATAGGTGGGTTTCCTGGATCACTCTATGTGGCAGGAAGGCGCCACGGTTTATATACACTAAGCTGTATAAGATGTAGACGGTCGCTGTTGTTCATAATGCTGGCTTTTTCTCTCGTATCATGTTTTTAAAAGCTCGTTTCATTAGCGCTAACTGGTAAAATTAATTTTTGTTATAATCTCTATTGTTACAAATTGCATATTTTAAAACTCTTACATTCGTGGTCAAAACCACCGGCTAATTCTATAACTAGGTACTGAAGGCGCGATAGATGTCTGGGTGCGAGATAAGTCGAATAATACCTTACAGTGTTTGCGAAAAGCTGAGGGTAGTGACCGAATGTTATGAATTATGACTTCTGGCTGCGATGCTGACGACAATACAATATCGACGGCGCTAGCGCCGTTCCAGCTCATGTATGTTACTTCTGTATAGTCATTTTCAATTTGCAGTCTTAGTTCTTGTGTCCCCTGCTATGAAGGCAGCCCGGCGACTACATTGCTTTGTCATGTCGCAATTGGTGTCGGCACCAACATGTGTTTTTCTGTCTTAGTACAAAGTTTAAGACACTCCCCAATGTCCTCAATAATATCGGCTACTTGTCTTTCTGGAGGGCTATAGATATATATATATATATATATATATATATTATACTATATATATATATATCTACTATATATTTATATTATATATATATGTAATAAATAAGTTATAAACCTATTATGGTATAAAAATAGTATATATATATACAACAATTCACTCTTCGGCGCTGCCTGTAGGTCGAATGGCGACGCTATTATTGAGCGCTTCTGGGTGGCCGTCACTTGCAGGGCGCTCGGTGTCTAGTACAATTGGAAATGTTCGGGAAAGGCGTATGAACGACGTTCCCCAACGCGAACATAGAAGCATTGTGAACGCCAAAGATAAGAGAGAAAGACGGATTAGAGAGGAGAAGAGAGCTATCAAGAGCGGAAACAACAAGCGGGCGCGCGCGTAGTTTGGACGGCAACACCGTAACCGAGAGTCGCGTCTCGTTTATGCTGCTTTCACGTTTAGGGTCGCGAGAATTAGCGGTGAGACGTAGCGCTCAAATACAAAAAAAAAAATAACACAGGAATAGACAACTTAAGAAAAAGAAACGAAGAACACACCCGCACACACAGTAGGAAAACACAATTAACAAATCATTTCATGAAAACGTAGGCAGGCATGAGGGCGTTTGCCAGACTTTGTTCATTTTAGAGCAGCACGCACCAAACGCCCGTTGTCTGCTTGGCTGGTTTGAGTGGAATTCGATAGAAAACTTTAAATTGGGTTTACGCGTTCAAATTACGACATCAATGACGTCGAGGTCGTACGACGGTCATCGCCGCATCATGGCATCGGAGGCTCTTACCATGTTACCCTCTAAGGGACTCATGAGGATCGAGATGATGATGATGATGGTGATGACGCTGATGATGGTAAATCCTAGCACTGAATGAGGGTCCTTACAATAAGAGTGATAATAATCATGCGTAGTTGGGACGGAAAGTCATGCTGAAGACAGTGACAATGTTGGTTACGATGATACTGCCTTTGCTGGCGCTTACACGGAAACTGCCGGCGGCCGACGTCATTGTAGATTATCCCAGCTGTCTCTTTATGGTGAATTATATAGTGCTTACTGTAGTAGGCTCATCACGGTCAAAGTGTCAAAAGTCGAGATCAGCCGTTAAAAACGGTTGTCTCTCTTCTGTAGAAGTAGTAGTAGTAGTAGAGCAGCTTTCGGTCAAATCCTGCTTGAACACCTTGGAAGCCTTCAGATTTGCCTGCAGCCGGGCAATAATGGGGTAGATGGTAATGCACCATCTTCTGTATTGTTGATATAACTGTGTTCTTCGTGTTTTCTCTTTTATTGGACCGATACTAGTCTCGACCGCGACATTTACCTTGTCTAAATTGAGGTCCATGAACACAAATGTAAGAGTGGTATCTACCTACGCGCTGGCGCGCACAGATACGAAAACGATTGTTACAATCGATGATGACCTTAGTTCAGGCCTGAGTGATCATGGAACTTTCCTAAATTGTATTATCTGGGAAAAGGTTTGCCAGGAAAACGTTTGATGTTTAATATTTCACCGCGCCCGACATCACCATCTGCGCTGGGTGCGCGTATAGCATTTTTCTTGACCGTATATACCAAATTATTTTTGTTGTCGAAGATGTGCTCTTTTGCCGATCAGTTGATTCATTTCGTCGTCGTTGGAATTGCTAATGCCTAAACCGAAAGACGTCGAGAAGTGGGGGCGCCAAAATCGCTCAAGAATTCTCTAAAACACATTAAATCATTGTCTCAAGGCCTCACTTCACCACAGGCGCTAGCACTGGGCACCCTGGTTGAAGGCAAGTTTTTTAGTTATACACTACAGAGCTTGACCTGACATGTCCGCACCGTTTGATTGTTAAACAGAAACTCCAGTCATATTACCTATTGCCGATAGGGAAACCCTAGGTCATCCGCTACAGAAAGCTACTAATACCGTTGTCATATGTTTCTCGATTCTAAGCCAAACTTTCAAAATTATGATTTTAATCCATGGTTTTCTCTGCAAACATTCAACAAGTAAAGATGGCAGTGAAATGGCAGTGAAATTGGAGAAACATGCTCACGTTGAGCACAATATATATTATATATATATATATATATATATATTTTACACAACCTTTAGCAGGACTTTATTTGAACGGATCAATTTGCTTGTGCGTAATTGGCGTTCCTGGTACTGCGCCAAGCAAACATTTTGGTTAACGATTTCTTTTCGGGCAACAGTTTTAGCATGTATGTTTGTCCCGGCTCGGCTTGTGTTCGTCAAAATAGAACCAAAGAATTTGTTCGCTTGATCTGGGAATTTACAAATAGAGACGAACGTAGCCTTATCAATATCATCTAGAACAACACCAATATCATCACATTTTATATCACAAGTCTTCATATACCACCGAAAGCAACACGTTATAAAAACTTCTTCTGCAGTTCACATTATTAAATTTCTTTCACGTTTCAATCCTAGATTCCATACTGAGAGGCATATACAATCACAGGTAGGAACATATTGTTTATAAAGTTTTGACATACAGATTAGGGTCTTTCAAGGACAAATTATCGCATTAATCCAGTGCATTCTCCGACTAGCTGACACAGCTACCTCTAGAACATGTGGTGTGTAGCCTCAGCGTATTACTTGTCAGAAGTCCCAAGTCTTTTATCAATGGTTTTTGCCGCTAGCTGTTCCGGTACCTTATGTGTAGTTATGTACAGGATTGTTGCTGTGCCGAGCGCACAATTGCGCACTTATTTTCAGAAAGCTTTAGATCTAATTCTCTACACCATTGTATGAATTTATCGAGAGTTTCTTAAAGAATAGTCACGTTCGTTTTATTATCTACATATATATGCAATTTTACATCATCCGCGTAAATTTTCACTCGCACTCCTTCAGATATATATACTTTAAAGAGTCAGTATATAATATATACATAAGAGGTCCGAGAATTGTTCCCTGTTGACAACCGGACGTGACCTCAGCAGTCGAAGTATACACAGTCAAAGGGCTTGCTAGCATTAGTTAAAAGAGCCCAGTCATTTGCGTTTCTAGAAGTTGTAGAACAGTAGCATGGCCTGGTCGATATGCGAATTGCTCCCTCGAAATTAAATTTTGTGAATTCGCATTTCTATAGATCGCATCAGCCAACTCTTTTTCAAATAGCTTGCACTGCACAGAGGGGAGCACTACAGGCCTTTTGTTGTTTGGATCACTTTTGTCGCCGCGTTTATGAACCGGACAGACAATGGCGCAGCGGAAGAGATCTGGGACCCAACCATCTTCGAGGGTTCTACGAAATATCAATGACAACGGAACACACGCATCATATCCACATTTCTTATATACAAGAGCTGGGATACCAGCAGGCGTGGCGCTTCGCTTGTTGGCCAGAGAGCGAAGGTGGCATTCAAGACTTTCAGGAGAGGAGTCAACGTCCTCAACCATGCGCAGATCCTCAGACACAGGCGGCGTCGGTAGAGCAGGTCGTGCGTCGCGTAGCTGGACTTCCGTGGGTGATGGATATGTTGCAGCGAATACTCCGCGCAGAATTTCAGTTTTCTCCTGGTTTTGTGTGGCAACTGATCCATCCGCTCTATTGGTCGAGCTTAAACAGTCTTTAACTTTCATCCGCCTTTGGATGTATCTATGAACCGCGGTGGAAACAACCGATTGGGCTACGGAGCTTTTTTCGATGATTCGTTTTCTATGAAGCATCTTTTGCAGTTTCTTTTGCAGTTTATGTACGGCATTTGGAAGTTTGACAATATCTAGAGTAGCAATATCTTGCTCTTTCACTCGAAATAATCCCAGCAGTCGTCCTAATAATAATTGAGATTTATTTACCAATGCAGTTACGTAGTACGACGACTGACAATGTAATGAGTTCTATACGCACATTATATCATCCGCTCGGTGATCGAAAAGGGCGGCGCAAAGAAATAGATAGATAGTATGCTGGGTAATCTAGCACGGTTATCATCACTAGATGTGTATGAAAGACGAATGTTATAACATAAACGAGCGCGTGTGCAAATATTGCGAAACATGTGACGTGGGACGTTACAACCACATACCAGAGTGCAAAGAAACCGACATCACGCCATACACGAAGTTTAAATGATACGCGTATATATAGAATCGTCTTAACAAAAGTAACACAGTCCAACAATTGGACAAAAGATATTGTTTTTTGTGAAATACAACGGCAAAGTATGTTCTTAAAAAGCGCGCATATAGCCTATTTCCATAGGTGCATATATATATATATATATATATATGCACCTTGATGTACACAGGCATTATATATATACATACATATTTATATATACACCATACATATACATTATGATATTTATTTTTCGTGTTTTCCATATATATATGTATATATATATATATATATATATATATATATATATATATATATATATATATATATATATATATATATTTGGAACTATTGTAATACTTAATTCCACTTCCCACAAACCCTCTGTACTACAAGTAAGAAAAGCCGGGCATGGGGTCGCCGGACTTTGAGGTTCTGCCTCACTGTTACCCCTGCCATCAAGAGGGACACTATGCAACCTCTACGTAATGCCCGGAGGAAGTTATATATATATATATATATATATATATATATATATATATATATATATACTATATATATATATATATATATATATATATAAATGCATGCACGTCAAGTCGCAAATTGATAGCTAAAATTTTGATCCTGTATTAAAATTAATTAATTACCAGAAAAACCTAAAACTAAAAAAATTAGAACATAAAAAAGCTAAATCCGCCTTTTTATATTTCACGTTTTTTGCTATAGTAAAACAATGGCCTTCAAAAAATGAAAGAACTTTCTGCTCTCAACATCGCACGGGCAATTCGCGCGACGTCCACAGCAGCCATACATAGATTCTTTAATCAATTCAAGCCCTCAATCAACCTCCCCCCCGGGAGGCAAACGGAATACTATTCAGCAGAACAGTTGCCCTAAGCAAGTGAAAGCAAAACATTAAATGAGAACCAATTTAGCCAGACCATCCTGGATACTGGACAAAACCAATGCTCTCTGAACTGACAAGAAATGGCGCAGTCTTAAACACCTCGCTCACCTTTCTATTCGCACAACTGCTAGTGGGCCATTGTGGCCGCTTTAAGCAATGCCTACACAGCATTGGTACGCTGACTCCTCTTATGTCGTTTGTGCAACTCAGACGAGACTTACGTAATGTTTCGAACGCTGTGCCTTCTTCAATACTGAGCGAAAGCTACCGTCTCAGAACTCCTGGGTGGAAAATCAACTGATAGCCAAGCTCTTGTAGAGGCTCTCCTTAGAAACGATGTCTTCCTTTCAGCCAACATTTCCTTAAACAAATTTTTTCTAACGAATGGAAATGTCGATCTGAGCCAAAATATGTGAACTACGTATGATTATGTAAATGTTTTTGCCTTGCTGCAAACAGAATCAGCTAGAAACGTCAGCAAATTCAAAAGTCTCCAGCTGGAACTAAGGCATACGAATAGGCCGTCTGACGCAACCAACGCCAAGAAATTAGGCGATTCTAGAAAAAGAGAAAGCTCATTCCCAGCCCGTCTTAAAGCGTCTTTTCCCTCTCCACCTAGAAACTGCAAATGCTGCCGTCATAGAAAAGGATCTGCAAGATTTTTCTTCAGGAAGCCAGCGGCCTTAAACGACTGGGTGCAACTTACGCCACTACGGAAGAAGACGTTAAGAAAGGAACGACCTCGCTTGATTAATCAAACAGGTCTCTAGCGCGCCGCGTTCGCCTAGTAGGTCTTACCCGGACAAAATGAGTCACGAGAAACTCCGAGCCCAGGGAAGAGACGTAGGCAATATGAATAAGAAGGGCCCTCACAAGCTCCCTTCCAGATATTTCGAGGCGCTCGTCGTTAATAATTGGCCGGAATGCCTCTTCGGAAAAACAAAGCTCAAGAAGGCAAACTTTCTTAAGAACCTTTCCCAGCTCGGGTCATCTTTTCCGGAGAATGATAGCCGACTAGTGACAGGACTGGCAAATCAATTCCATACGTCACTGAGCTTCCTGCCTTATCTCCAGGAGGGTCGGCTTGTGTCTCTACATAACCAGGACATCGTAAAAGTAGAGGGCGCAAAAAAGAAGGAAAAAATGGTAGCCTCACTTGCGCGCACACTATTTGCTCGAATGCTAATGGTGGAAAACGTGTACAATGTCTGTACAAATGTTTAGAATTCAATCAGACCACTTGCCCTGAAATAACGCTGGAACTTTGGGTCACGGGACAGAGTTGCGCATATACCCTACCCGGACTGACGAGAACAAACCAACGTCTAGCTCAACAACCATTAACTTGGGAAACCAGAGCTACTCTGATGCTGTCCGGGATCTACGCTATAAGTTTAACCCGCGCACATTGGAAATCCAGGTAAAAAAAATTCTAAAACAGCGTCCGGTGAAATTACACTACTTTTAAAGCCTCGACTCCAAACGCCTCGGCGAAGTTGGGCGAGGAAATTAAAAACAAGGCCTCCCTTACGGCAACCGCCCACCCACAAACGAAGGCACTAACTATCGGAGATCTAAACGAAACAATGAACGCAGGCGACCTCGCGATGGCACGGAGAGGAAAACTATTACTCTCAACGTTTTTAAATGATTGCGGGACGGTAGGACTTCATCCTACGTTGTGAGACTCCCACCAGAGGCGGCAGAGCGGCATCAGCCTGCACTAACCCACCTCCTACAAACCCTTTGTGCTACAAGTCCGGAAAGCCGGGCATGTCTCGCCGGACTGTGAGGTTCTGCCGCATTGTTACAACTGCCATCAAGAGGAACACTACGCAACCTCTATGCAATGCCCGGCCTACAAGTAACGAGTAGATACGCTCCGAAAAACAACAAGGAACCAGGAATCCTAAGTTTTTGCCAATCCTAAATAAGTCCGCCGCGGCTTTTAGCAATGGTACTACTTTTTACCGCTTTTTACAAAGCTTCTAAAGACATCGATTTTATGCTGGCCTCGGAGCACCCTTAAAGTCGGCTACACGCAGCGGCTGTGCATACATCAAACGGTTCCTCTGCTGTAGGACCACCCTGGTTTTCCAGCCTACTGGAGCCGACAGCGGTGTGCACTTCTCTTTTATTGTCATGGATAATAGAGTGGCCACCTAGATAATACATCTCCTCGAACGTTTCTACCGACGTTTTTAAAGAGTTTTTGGAAGAGTTGACTATATCAATCATTGGATAATATTATCGCCAGTTAGTAATTGGGGGTGATTTCAACACAGCTTACCGACAGTGGGGGGCTAAACAGGAGATCCCCGTAAAGGGCGGCGTTAGTAGACTGCATCGGTATACTCTCTGTAGCTGGCCAATGTGCCAGGCACCACTTTTAGAATGGGGGATCAATATTAAACCTTGGATCTAACTTTTGGTTAGAGGCCGTATTACCCAGGGTGACAGGTATATTATTTTAGGGTTAGTACCTACAACATACGATACAATTGTATGTGGAAGAGGCTGGCTTATTGAAGAATAAAGACAAGACAGAAACCATGCAATTCCGACGCGATGGCCGTCTTGCGGCTTCTGATGTTCTGCATAAAAACAGAACATCCCTAAAATATGTGAATAACTTTAAATATCTAGGGGTGATACTCCCTACAAACGGTCGGTCTTTCGTGGAACACATTACGGACAGAGCGCGCCGAGCGCTGGTTGTAAGTGTTAGTATACGAACTCCTTCGAGACTATCCCTACGAACGACGCTGGCTTTGTTCAACATGACGGTGGCCTGCATGACAGGCCATCTGGGATTATCTCTCGTCGGCGCAACTCGAAATGCTCGAGCGGATTAAGCCTGCATTCCTGAAGCGAGCTCTGGGTCTGCATCGCATATCGCTGAACAGATATGTCTATCTGCTATGTGACACGCCGTTGCTTATAGAGGACCTAAAGCGTAGGTTCAAACTCCCTTTTACTCCGGTCTACGCGCAATTTATCAGCTTTTGGGAGGGGAAAATGGCGGAGATCGATCCTGATTTCTATAGCACGGATGCGATTACCGCCGAAACATGGAAACAGGCCGGACGAACGAACCGACACGTTCTCACGCGCTTCGCTGTTCATGGCTTTCATCACGTTTTATGCGGGATGGGGAGGTGGTTTATGCACCTGCAGATACATGTATCTGTATAAGATGTGGTGAAAGATGCCCCAGGTACCACGCGGCATCGTGTGCTGCGATACCGCCGTTGAATAGCCTAACAGATGCGACTCGGCGCAGACAAGGTACGGACGCACAGGAGGTTAGCTTTAACCTCTTTCAGAAGAGAATTCTCACATGATGTTCGCCCGTATATGTTCCATGTGTAAAGGTCTGGTGTCGCTTCTGGTCCAAAGAGATTACTAGAACCGATTGTTAATTCCCTGGTGAACGGCATGCTTTATTGCAGCACAATCCGTACATATTTTTTTTTATTTATCCGTAAAAATCCAAGAAGTAAAAATGCCAATGGCAGTGAAATTGGAGAAACACGTTCACGTTACGCACATTATATGTATACGGCATTTGGAAGTTCGACGACATCTAGCGTGGCAATATCTTGCTCTTTCTACCGATAGAATCCCAGCAATCGTCTTAATAATAATTGAGATTTATTCACCAATGCAGTTACGTAGTACGACGACTGACAATGTAATGAGTTCTATACGCACATTATATCATCCGCTCGATAATCGAAAAGGGCGGCGCAAAGAAATAGATAGATAGTATGCTGGGTAATCTAGTACGGTTATCATCATTAGATGTGTATTAAAGACGAATGTTATGACATAAACGAGCGCGTGTGCAAATATTGCGAAACATGTGACGTGGGACGTTACACCACATACTAGAGTGCAAAGAAACCGACATCACGCTATACAACGAAGTTTGAATGATAAGCGTATATATAGAATCGTCTTAACAAAAGTGAGCTAACAGTCCAACAATGAGACAAAGGACACTGATTTTTACGAGATACAATAGCGGCTTTACAACGGCATGCAGGGTATGTTCTTACAAAGCACGCATATAGCCTATTCGCATATAATGATATATATATATATATATATATATATATATATATATATATATATATATATATATATATCATTATATGCAAAAAGGCTATATGCGTGCTGCACGTGTGGTACATATATATATATATATATATATATTGAAGAAGGCGAGCACTGCCGAGTGTGCAAACGTATTGTAAATGATTAATAAATCATCACAATATTTTCTATATATATACATCCATTTGCAAATTAATAGCTAACATTTTTGTTCTTGTAATACAATACCAAAAAACCTAAAACTAAAAAAGTGTGAAAGTCTAGACGGATAGACTGCTAAACAGCAAAACAAGTACCATAAGCAAGTGCAAGCAACGATGGAAACTAAATGAGTCGGGCCGTCAATGGATACTGGACAAAACCAATACTCCCTGATTTGACAAGAAATGGCACAATCTTAAACTCCTCGCTCATCTTTCCATTCGCGCAACTGCTAATGGGAAGGTGAGCGGTCATGGTAACCGCTTTCAGCAATACCTACACCGCATTGGTAAAACTGACTCCTTCTCATGTCGTTGGTACAACTAAGATGAGATTAACGCAATGTTAAGAACGCTGCGCCTTTTTTAGAACTTTAATATAACGAAGGCACTAGTTATCAAAGATCTGGACGAAACGATGAACGCGGCCGACCTACTCGAGGCCCGAACACGTGATGCCACGAAGAGGGGAACTATTATTCTTAACGCTTTTTATTGACGCGGGACGGTAGGACTTTTTCTGCGTGGCGGGAATCCCGCCACAGGCAGCAAAGCGGCATCAGCGTCATGGACACACCCAGGTCGGCTGGTCTCGTTGTGTCCTGGACGAGCTGGTGAATGTCTCTCCCACTGCTTGCAGTGTCTCAGCTTTGAGCACCAAGCGCGGGCCTGTACAAACCCACCTCCCACAAACCCTAACAACATATTAACTTTTTATGACATTCCTCTATTCTGGCTATTCCGTCTTTCGCTAGTTTGCGTTGGGTTTCATTCAGAATATGCAGAATTTTTTGCCAAGCATGCCGGTATGATTGGTTCCATTATGCGTTGACCTGCAACCGTAGGGTCAACGCGTTAGGTCTGCCGCAAACCCAGATTTTGATTTTGTATGCAAATCTGATCTTGCATGTTAAGGACCACGCCGTTCATCGAGGACATGGTAAACCGCTTTCAACTTCCGACCACCGCCTCACTGCAAGAGTTCCGTAGGCACTTCGAGCAGAAAATGAGGAAAGTGCCAGAAGCGTTCTACAAAACACCGGCAATGTTGGACAATACATGGATGGAACCGCTCTTCGAGCAACGACACGTTCTCACCCGCTACTCCGTCCATGGGTTCCACCACAAACTGTGCCACCGCACTGGGTTACATAATCCTTCCGATGAGTGTTGCTGCAAATTTTGCGGCCTTGTCTGCAGCAAATATCATCATGAAACATGTCGGTCTGCGCCAGCTATCTGGGCGTTAGGTCGCTGACATCTTCTTGAGATGCACATACAACATATTCTATATATTATATATTAAACATGTACATCACCTCCTGTCCGCGCATTATACACACCAGTGGCTTAGGGAGAATCCTTCCCAAGGCATTCTTACGTTGCGTGCTAAGGGAAAATTTTGCACTATGTCTGTATATATAAATTTTTGCTTTCTATTGATGTTCGTCGCGTTACCTAGGAACATATCTGTTGCCTTACCGTCGCCGTGGGTTTCAAATGTGAGGGATAACACTTCAAAATTATTTTTTATAGTGTCGTTTGGTTGTTTCGGCCTTATTTGTGGCACATGTTGCTTTGTATTATACATATATATATATATATATATATATATATATATATATATATATATATATATATATAACTCATCACTTTTCGGCGTTCCCTGTGGTTCAAAGCGCTATTGTCGGCTGCTGCTGCTGGGTAGGGCCGTCAACGCAGGCGACCGGTGCCTAGGACAATTGAAAATGTTTGGGGGAAGGCGTATGAACGGCGTACCCGAACGCGAACGTGAACGTATTGTGAACCCCAGAGAGATAGATCGTATAGAGAGCAAGAGACCAAGAGACCAAGAGCCGTAACAACAAGCGAGAGAGCCAGCGTAATTTAAACGCCGCAATGCCGCAAGCGCGCATTGCCTCCCGTTCTGTTCTGCTGCTTTTTCATTTGGGTCACAAAAATTAGCGGCGAGGCGTAGCGTTCACATACGGCAAATAACAAGAAAGGAAAGAAACAAGTTAGGACCAAAAATCACACACACACAGAGAGCACACACTGAAACACCGCACACAAACAACAACTCATTTTGTTAAAACATAGGCAAGCGGCCTCCGCCAGACTCGGACCATTACCAACAGCATCACGTCATCGTCATCATCATCATCATCTTTATCGAGGTTTTGTTCATTTTAAAGCTGCAGCAGAAGCAGGCATCAACCACCCGCCGCTGCCCGTCTGTTTGGTTGGCTGGCAATTGAATTCGATGGAAAACTTCAAATTGGGTTTACGCGTTCAAATTACGACCTCAATGACGACGAGGCCGTACAGTCGCCGCATCATCGCGTCGAGGCTCTTCCCATGTTACCCCCTATGGGACTCATGAGGATCGAAATGATGATGATGATGATGATGGTGGTGGTACTCCCAGCAGCTGGATGGGGGTCCGGACAATAATAATAACAAGGGAACAATACTAATAATACGATTACTGGACAAAGGTCATGCTGGAGATAGTGACAATGTTAGTCCCGATCATGCTGCTTTTGCTGGTGCTCACATTGACAATCTGCCGATCAATCTGCCGACAATTGATTGTCCCAGTTGTCTTTTTATGGTGCATGTAGTGGCCTATGCCTATTAAAGTAGGTGAATCGTGATCGAGGTACCGAGTGTAGATGTCGCCGTTATACGGTTAGAAGGCAACGCTGTTTGTTCTCTTCTGTGGTAGTGGTAGTAGTAGTTGTAATCGAAGTAGAGAATTTTTCGTCGAACGCTGTTGAACTCTGGAAGTCTACAGATTAGCCTGGGACTGTCGCTTTTGTGGCTGCTGCCGCTGCTGCAGAAAGAGATGGCTATTAGTATATCAGGTGCATAAATCCACGTGCATAAATAAATATATATATATATATATATATATATATATATATATATATATATATATATATATATATATATATATATATATATATATATATATATAAGCAATTTCCTTTGACGGTTGCCAACGTTAAAAAATTCCAATGGCATGGAAAAAGGCTGAGGTTGTTTTGATACCTCAGGGGGCGGCTCCTACAGACTTATCTGCCTCGTCAGCACCCTAGCGAAATGAGTGGAGGCCGCCATCAAAAAAGGCTAAGGGGCTTCGCCTAAGAAAACGTTTTTTTTCGGGGCCCAGTACAGGTTCAGAAAACGCAGATCCGCCCTTACGCTTAAACACAAGATAGTATCGAAAGCCGAAGCGATTCGCTCTGCGACGGTAGAGACTAGATACTTGTTCTTGACTGTCTTGCTGGACGTCAAAAACGCTTTTAACAGTCTTCCGTAGAAAAAAATATTAGACGAAAGAAGGTCCCAACGTATCTAATCAGACTAACCTCAGATTACCTAGATTCGCGCGCAGTGCAGTGCTAGGGCAAGCAGTACCTCATAATTGCGGGGGTTCCACATGGGTACATACTGGGGTGCTGCTCTGGAACCTGGCATACGACGGAGTGCTCGGTCTTTAAACCCTTCCTCCGGAAACCAAGCTCATTGCGTACGCTGATGACCTTGCAGTTATAGTAAGGGCAAGGGCCGCGGCTGATTTTTTTCTGGATGAAAACTAATGGCGTAACGCTAGCCCCAGTCAAAAGCGAGGTCATTATTTTTGTTGGCATGCAAAAATGCCCACTCATTCGGCTATTATTGAACAACATTGATTCAAAAAATGTAAAAAACAGCAAGATACCTCGGAGTTTACCTAGACCAAGGTATGACCGGAAACCCTCACATTAAACAAGCGGAAGCAAAGGCAGCAAAGGCTGCGGCCAACGTTGCCCGGCTGATGCTAAACTTCCACGGGTCTAAGGAAGTACAGAGAAGGCTTGTTATGTCAGTCGCAAAGTCCATTGCTCTGTTTGGTGTTCCAGCCCGGCCCACGTATGCAACTTACAGGTAGAGGAATTGGGAGCTGCTTAAAAGAACGCAACGTGCTCTTGCATTGAGGATTACGCAGGCATATAGGACGGTTAGTACGCCGGGCTGCGCTAGAGCTGGCAGGCGCTGTTCCGTGGGACCAGAAAGCAGACGAGCTCAAACAACTACGAGACAATCCACTGCTCAGAAAAGAAGAAGCCAGAAGAGAAGCGCGGGCTCGATGGGATGGGATTCCACGCAGTAAATCAGGGGCGTCTGACAGGGATATGATCTTGTCAATCAAGAAATGAAACGATCATCTTGGAGGAAAGCTCACGTACTATATAACGCAATTTCAGATATGGCACGGCAATTTTCAGACGTATCTGCATAGGATACAAAAGGCCCGTTCGGCGGCCCTCCGCACTCTAGCCGCCTGAAAAACACTGCAAGCGACTAGGGATAGGCTGGCAGATGCAGGGGTCAAAAAGGCACACCAAGAGGGCGTGCAAGGATTCGCACACTACATCTGCGGTTCAAGGAAAAATTGGGAAACGGGGAAATGACTGGCGGAAGGGATACCGAGAGAGAAGACTAATCTCGAAACAAGACGGCTTCGGCGGCTATCTATCCAGACAGCAGGAAGACGACACTGCTTACAACAGACCGGGTTCACAGGTAAGTGGGCAGAGCGTGTTTAATGAGGTGGGGAACCCGGGGGTGACCACGGCCGCTTAATTTGATTGGCACCCGTCACAGCTCCTGTGAGCCCGGAGCACTATTAAATGACGATCCGGGCTGACAGAGTATGAAGCTTAAGAGGAGGTGTGCTTAGTTGGTATGGGTCTTGACGGAACAAGATCCAGCCGTCCGGGCCAAGTTCCACACAGCGCGGGTAGGCTGCCATGCTATGTCCGTCGCGCCAGTGTATACATGCATTCACCCTCCTCCGAGAAAAAACGGTCGCTGTCGGCATGTTACCGAGAGGAGGTACTTCAAGGTTCGAAGTCTCTGTCGTTTTTCAATTCAAAAACTGTCTTGAGTTCATCTACATTGATTTTGAAAGCATAACATTTTCGGCCAGCGTTTACACAATTATTTTTGTGGCAGCCGCCCTCGTTCGACTTGTCACCCCCAATACCACAAAGAAGTTCGCCTCGAGAACCTCTTTCTCTCAATTATCTGCTATTCTAAACATATATAGTGATGTCAAAAATATGGTTTAAATAAATAATATGGACATATTCAACCCAGAATCCCCATAAAAACGCCGTAAAGTGGCGTCGTTAGACACCAGCCATGTTTTCAAACTTAAAACCCAGTTTAAGTGAATCACGAGCGGTTTGGTATATTATCCTTGCATGGAATTGGTGCACTATTACACGCACACATGTACAGAGATAGTATCAAATGTTCACATAGAACTATCTAATATATATAAAATTATCTAAAGTATGGTGAAATTCTTCCACCATGTTTGTCTCGATCGGTCACTACAGGTCGTGTAGTCACGCTAAAGCACACCAACTACACACGAAATGTGACTTACGCTAGTACACTACAGCGTTCGAGCTTGCAAACTGGCAGTTTTTCAAACAAAAGTCGCAATTTTGCAGAGCTCTTAACACGTGCGTCGACTTTTAGGATGTAGCAGACTAAGGGCACGTTTTCGCATTATCAAGCTGATATCTAAAAGTTGCAAAGTAGTGACTTGACGGTTAGTAATCATCATAATTTATTGATTGCACCATATATATATATATATATATATATGTTATATATATATATATATATATATATATATATATATGTATATATACACCATACATATGGTGTACATATATATATATATATATATATATATAATATATATATATATATATATATATATATATATATATATATATATATATATATATATTATATACATATACGTGGTGTGTGCGTGAACGAGTACGGACGTGTTTTGATCGGGCTCCCGAATAAGTGCTCTGAAAACGAAGTTTTTGGATCATTTCGGGTTAGCTAGTGTGCAAAAAAGCGCCCTATTGCGTTCAGGAATACACAGAGACACTACGTGACAAAGTAAGTTAGAAAACTCAGTGAACTACGTAGGCTGTTTTCCAGTGTAACCTAGTGTTTATTCAACCCTGAACACGACGTGGATAAACAGCTGCCTAACCCATGGGCGCGGCCATCTTGGTTTGGATGCATAGCAGAGTACACGGAACGTGCGGCACGTAGACACAACGCAGACGCGCGAAATTTGAATATATGCCGGCGACGAACCAGTGATTGAAGTAGAGTCGGAGAAAAGTTAAAGGAGTAATCCGCAGAAATCAACTAGCGGA
The DNA here is from genome assembly GCA_003439945.1 of Dermanyssus gallinae. Classification (NCBI taxonomy): domain Eukaryota; kingdom Metazoa; phylum Arthropoda; class Arachnida; order Mesostigmata; family Dermanyssidae; genus Dermanyssus; species Dermanyssus gallinae. The sequence goes on from QVRM01006374.1 coordinate 18,781, forward strand.
GATCGAAATAAAGGGATATACGGTAACTCACGGCAACAACAACTCTTCAGGCATCCACTGCTTTCTCGAGGAGTCAATTTTGGCCTGAGGGTTAAGTGCGGCCCGTGGGCTGACTGCGGCCCGGTGGCCTTCCCCGGGTAGCGGGAATGGATCCCTTCAAAAAAGGCGGTGCCGTTCAGAGGTCTCCGGTTATGGCGACGGGGAGAGAGACGAGTTCTCCGGTGGAGACGGCGGACGACAACATGCCGGATAATGTTCGTTCGGAGGCAGCGGTTTGTGTGGACTCGGCCAGAAAGGAGGAAGCTTTAGAGGTAACTTCCCAGGCAAGTTGCTCCAGAGCAGGAGATAAGAGGCAGGCGGAGGGATCACCCGAAATTTCGCCAGGAATGGAATCGATGCCTCCCCACCTGGCTAAACTGGTCAGGACGAAGACCTTGAAGAAGAAAAATAAAAGCGATGGTGTCAAGGCTGATGACCCCCCAGCGAATTATGCAGAGGCACTTGAGAAGGTAAATGAGAGCGCCGAATCGCTGAAGGAATTAAGAGAGAAACACGGCACTACGCATACTGATATTAAGAATGCCATTACAAGATTAGAGCTAGTAATCTGGTGGCTTAGCGAGCAAGACGTTAAAAGGAATATCTGCGAAAATGAGCTGCGTAAGAATAATGAGGAAATACTTGAGCAGAATACTGTGCTCAGTACACAGATACAAGAGTTGACAATTCAGCTAAACGAGAAAGAAGCAAATAGCAAGAAGCTGGATATTTCGAAGGAAACTGTGGAAGTAGGCACAGAAACGATAAGCCTTTCTGGTGTTGAAGGTACTGTCCTCTGCTCCAGATGCAACAAGCAAGTAGAAAACGAGCGAGTCCAACAGCTCAGAGATGCTGAGCTAGCCCAACAAGTTGAGGATGCTCTGGACAAAGCGCAAACAATGGACGACCTTGCAAGCTTAGTGAACAGGGAGTGGCCTAAAGCCGTTTTCAAGAACTCAGCCTTCGCGCGGAAAAGCTTTCTCAGAGCAAGCCACTCACGCGCCATGCTGGTGACTCAGGGATCTGAAAAGGATAAGGTTCTTCTTGAGAAACTCAAGGAGTACCCGTCTGCTGCGTCACTCATAAATCTTCCTGTTGGTGGAGTCGCGGTCTTACGAAGCAGCGAAGCGCTGGAGATGGTCGATGGCGCATGCGAGCAAGCACAGACACAGGTGAGCCAACAAACAACCATGAGAAAGCTTGTGGTCGGTATGGTTGGAGCCGAAGAGACACCTGCCGGTTTTTTGAACATTCTTTCGAAGATTATAGAGAACAGCAAGATCCCCCTGGCAACAGAGCCCCCTGTCCTGCATATATCTGAGGAATGGGACGGGTCATCAATCAGACGTGCTGTGGAAGCTTGTTGCAGGAAAATTCGTGTTACATCGAATTAGCGGAGAGAAAAGGCATGAGGACCCGCAGTTCTTCTCGCGGGCGTAGCTCCTCCCGCGCGAGAGGTGAGTCTGTACCGCCCGCTGGTCACAGCACCGTCAGGATCAAAGTGAAAGAAGGCTCAACCATTGAGGAGACCCTCAATAAAATCAGAGACTATGTTAAGCCGGATGAAGCCGGTGTGAAACTCAATCAGGTTACCAAGACAAGAGACGGAGATCTAATAATAAAGGTTAATGAAACCAAGACAGGAGGAGGAATTACGTTTGCTGACATAATTCGCAAGGGCACGGATGTGGAAGTGGATGTACGCAAGACGACGGGGCCCCTAATTACGGTGGTTCTCCGTGACGTAGACGCTTTTCTGAATGCCGCCAAGATAGAGGCAGAGTTGCGCACAAAATTAAAGCTCTCCGCGACTACGGTTCTCCGCACTGAGGATCCTCGAATGACCAAGAGAGGGGGATGGCAGTGCCTTATTACGCTACCGCGGACAGAAGGCAGTAGACTTCTGTCCTACAACCGGTTACCCCTAGGCAATTCAAATTGCAAGCCAGAGGAGTGGGTCTCATTACCCACTTGCTTTAACTGCCAGAAGGTAGGACACTTTGCCAGAGAGTGTACTAATGACAAGGAGTCACAGCGACGTTGCAACAAGTGCGGTGAACTCGGCCACACATTTAAAGACTGTGAAAAGGACTGCCCCCACTGCTATGTCTGTGACGTGGATGGCCATACTGCCAGTTCCATGTCCTGCCCGGCCTTCAAGAAGGCGGTCCTGGATCGTAAACAAGTTGTTCGGGAAAAATCGGCACAGGACAGAATTCAGGCTGAAAAGGAAGAGGACATGGCCCGCAGGAAACATCAACGCAAAGAAAAGAAGCTAGAAAAGATAGACGCGGAGGGGTTCATCACTCCGGGTTCCGGCCACACCGCCAGAGGCTTGATTGCGGCAACTGGTGCAAACCCCATCCCAACCAATGAATCAGAATAGCGCACATCCGTTTAAATTGATACAGGTCAATTGCAACCGCAGTCGGCCTGCTCATATGCTAGTAGAAGAGATAACGAGCAGACGGGAGACGACGCTCACATTAATTAGCGAGCCAAACAAAAAACTAGTGCAAGATAGAAGCGAATGGGTTGCGGACGTTCGCGCAGATACCTGCATAGTTCGAAATTGCATCATAGAAGAATTGGGTCATGGGACAGGTAGTGGCTATTCATGGATAGATGTGGCAGGCATAGGCAGGATATACTCTTGCTACATAAGCCCAAACATTGAACTAGAGGCCTTTGAGGATTTTCTAGACGAGCTAGCAATATCAATTGGCGAAGCTCCTACTCCGGATAGGGTGCTCCTAGCAGGAGACTTCAATGCAGCGTCAGAGGTGTGGGGCTCCTCCCGTGCAGATAGAAGAGGTTTACTGCTGATGGACTGGATGGCGTCCAAAAACATGGTTGTCTTAAATGATGGAGTTGATCCGACGTTTCATAGAGCAGGACAGGAGTCAAGCGTAGACTTGACGATCTGCAGTGAGATGATGGCTGTATTGGTCACCGATTGGAGAGTACTCACTGAGGAGGAGAATCTGAGTGATCATCACTGCATCGAGTATACAATAACAAGGAACACCAGACAAATACCTCCCGTGCCTCGGCAGCGGTTCGCTATCAAGAATAGTGGGGTTATTAAAGACGCAATACGAAATATCTTCGAGATAGACGGGCTCCCAAGGGATGCCATAGAGTTAGAGAAGGCTTTGAGGAAGGCTTGCCTTAGAGCCTGCAGGTCAAGAACACATCCTAAAAGAAGAAAGCCGGTGCTGGGGAAACACTGGTGGAACAGGGACATTGAGAAAACCCGAAAAGAGTGTTTAAGAGCAAGGAGGGCTATAAAGAGAGCTAGAGGGAATGCGGACATACTCCCCCATCTGGTAATGGAGTACCGAAACTGTAGAGCTTTACTTAAAAACAAAATTGTCGACAGCAAAAGCAATAGGTGGAGAGAATTCCTCGCGACCCTCGACGACGACCCGTGGGGAAAGCCGTACAAAATGGTTAGAGGCAAGCTGCAAATCCGAGCTCCAAAGACTATTCTGAAGGATCCAGAGAGGACGAGTCTACTGATGATATTGTTTCCCCAGCACGCGGACTTTCCTAGAGGAATCTACGAGAATAACCAATTAGAGGAAGGGTTAGAAATGTACGCATCTGAGGTTTCTGTTGTAGAAGTACTACAAGCAGCTGAGAGAATTAAACAAGGTAAAGCGCCAGGGCCTGACGGCATTCCTCCAATGGCTGTGAAAGCTCTGTTCGAGGAGTTCCCTGAGGTTGTAGCAAAGGTGACGACTAAGCTTATAAAAGAAGGAAAAATCCCGAAAGCATGGAAAACAGCGGAGGTAGTCCTTGTGCCTAAAGGAAATGGAGGTTATAGGCCTATCTGCCTGACTAGTTCGTTAGCAAAGGGCGTGGAGGCTATTGTAGCAGAGAGGCTTCGAGTCTTCGCCGAAGAAAACGGCCTACTGTCCGATGCACAATACGGATTCCGAAGAAACAGGTCGGTTTTAACGGCTATTAACAAAGTGGTGACCAAGGCAGAATCGCTGCACAGCTCCACGCCTAACACCCGCAAGTTATACCTTGCAGTGCTGCTGGACGTGAAAAATGCTTTTAACAGTCTGCCTTGGAAGGTTATTTTGGATACACTAGTCAAGAGAAAGGTTCCACAATATCTGGTAAGGCTAACCTCGGACTACTTGAAAAATCGTGTCATCACTTGTGAGGGCAAGGAGATGCCTATGACGGCGGGTGTCCCACAGGGTTCCATCCTCGGGCCCCTACTGTGGAACATAGCGTACGACGATGTACTCCGACTACGTAACCTCCCTGTCGGAGTTGAGCTTTTGGCATACGCAGACGACTTGGCTGTGACGGTGCAGGCTAAGACGACTACGGAGGTAGAATTATATGCCAACAAAGCCCTAAAACTTGTAGAGGAATGGATGAAGGAGGCTGGGTTGGCTCTTGCTCCGGAGAAGAGTGAAGGTATTCTGCTAATAGGAAAGAAGCAAGTGCGACCTATCAACCTTGTCCTAAATGAGGTCCAGATAAGGATGGTTAGTGTAGCCAGGTATTTGGGCATATATCTAGACAGAGGAATGAGGGGTATGCACCATGCTAGAAACGCTGTGAAGAAAGCGGAGAAGGTGGCCAACACAATAGCCAAGATCCTTCCTAACATTCATGGGCCAAGTAAAACAGGACGCAGGAGACTTATTATGTCGGCTGTCGAATCTATAGCGTTGTTTGGAGCACCGGTGTGGTTCACAGCAGCAAAAAAGTCTCAAGGGCTAAAACATATGTTAAGAAGAACACAAAGGATCGCGGCCTTACGGATTACTCAGGCCTATAGGACTGTTAGCACCTCCGCTGCACTTGTCCTTGCTGGCACTCCTCCCTTGGACCTAAAGGCAGAGGAAAGGCAAAGATTATGGGATAGGGGCCCAGAAAGCTCTAATAGGAAAGTCAGAGAGGATGAAAGAGAAGGCACCCTAACTGCATGGCAGAACGAATGGGATGCCATTCCAGATGGTGCACCGGGTGCGCGCGTGCGCGACCTTATTCCTGACATAAAGAAGTGGTTAAATCGACCCGGAGGAGAGGTTGATCACTTTCTGACGCAGGTTATAACGGGTCATGGCAACTTTCAGGCATATCTGTCAAGAATAGGAAAAGCCTCCTCGGACATATGCGTACTCTGTGACCTAGGTGTCGTAGACGACCCTGCCCATACTCTGTTGGTCTGTCCGGTCTTTGCGCAAGTCAGAATAGAGACTAAAATAAAAGTTCTGGACCGACTGAAATTGGGCGGAAAGCTGAATTGTACGAACTCTCCGGACCTGCCTACTCAGGGAATTGCACAGTTTGTGCAATTCATTTGTGAAAGCACCTCTAACTGGCATATAGGAACTGCAGTGGCACGAGAGGTACTGGTTAGAAAGGGGAACCTGGAGCGCCTCAGGAGAGCCAGATTTGCAACAGAACGGACAGAATACGCCCGTGCCTCTAGAGGAATCGTTTCGCAGGTAGAGGAATGCAGTATTATGGCTATAGGGCCAAACCTTGAGAGGTCTTCGGCCAATTGATTCGAAGAACACTCACCACTCCTCCTGTCGGCTCGTAGTACTATTAAAAGGAGAGCCGGGCTGACAGAGAGTGAAGTTTAAGGGGGGAGGTGCGTTTAGTGGGTATAATCTCGGCGGAATAATATCCAACCGTCGGGGGTGAGTCCCACACTGCATAGGGTCTGTGTCTCTATCTACTTGCCCTATGCGTTAGTGCCTAAAGCATTTAAATCCTCCTCCAAAAAAAAAAAAAAAAAAAAAAAAAAAAAAATATTATATATATATATATATTATATATATATATATATATATATATATATATATATAATATACAGTCACTGAAAAAAATATAGGGCCACCCATGTTTGCCACATTTCACGCATTTATTATAACCGATTGTGTAAAGATCATAATGATACATGCTCACAGAGTAACAGCGGATACTTTTATCGACATTTGGAGTATCGGGTTACCTTAAAACACGAGATTTCGACATTTGGCACAGCTACGCTGCGAAAAAATTATAAAGTCACCACCAAGATGCATGTCTTAGCGAGTGAATTGAGTGGAATAACAACGTTTGGGCTCATTTCACGGCTCGACGGAAACGAAAGCAGACCTCCTACCAGAAATTTTTCTGTGCTGAAACGATGGGTTTGGGTCGGCGTCTCACGAGTGACGAAAAGACCCAAATCAAGGCTTATAAGGATGTCGGCCTCTCTAATCGGGAAATTTCCCGTCGATTGGGGCGTTCTCGCCAAGTAGTGAACAACTTCGTGAATTTGGGTGAAAAATACGGCGTAAAAAAGAGTCCGGGACGTCCAAATGCCATTTCGGAACGAAACAAGCGCGCAATTTTGAAGACAGCCTCGAACTCTGCGCTCTCGGCAAAGGCAAATGCGGCGGCGGCCGGTGTGCAAACGAACGTGCGAAATGTGCAAAACCTCCTCAGGAAGACACTTTGGCCCACGAGAAAAAAACTTAAGAGAAGCCAACCACGATTGACCGCTGAGCATCAGAAAGCTCGTCTCGACTTTGCCCAGGTTACGATGTTATTGGCACCGAGTGCTCTTTTCGGATGAAAAAAGTTCAATTGTGATGGACCGGATGGATTTAACTATTATTTCCACGATGTGCGCAAGGAAGAACGATTTTTGTCAAAACGGCACTCAGGTGGCGGTTCGGTGATGATCTGGGCCGCTGTCGGGTATTATACAAGGTCGCCGATTGTGTTTTTAGACGGTTGTGTTAATTCGACGCGCTATAGGGATCTACTAGAAGAGCAATCCGCACATTTTGAGCTGATGGGAGGACCCGACTTTGTTTTTCAACACGATAATGCCCCGATTCACACTGCTAAGTTGATCGAAAGCTGGTTCGAACAACGCCACATTGAGGTCCTACGCTGGCCTGCAGTCTCACCTGATCTTAATATTATCGAGAATGTATGGGGCTGGCTCGCCCGGAAGGTTTACACCGACGAAAAATAATTTTCGAACCAAATAGAACTAAAAAAGCAATTGTGAAGGCTTGGGACGAGCTCTCGCAGGACGTCATCCAAAATTTGTTCAACACTATACCAAACCGCATTTTTGAAGTTATCCGACGTAATGGAAAGTTCACTAAATATTAAGTATAGTTGTTAGGTGCCGTGAATTGAACCCAAACGTTGTTATTCCACTCAATTCACTCGCTAAGACATGCATATTGGTGGTGACTTTATAATTTTTTCGCAGCGTAGCTGTGCCAAATGTCGAAGTCTCGTGTTTTAAGGTAACCCGATACTCCAAATGTCGATAAAAGTATCCGCTGTTACTCTGTGAGCATGTATCATTATGATCATTACACAATCGGTTATAATAAATGCGTGAAATGTGGCAAACATGGGTGGCCCTATATTTTTTTCAGTGACTGTATAAATATATGTACTAAAACACATGTTTATAAAAAGTAATATAATATCATCAAGCTGCGTAAGAGAAATAGCTTTCTCACAGGTATCTAGATGGTAGATAGGGCACGGCTGGTTGCATAAACGGCACAAACAGCCAAGATTGTAGCAGCCTCTTGGATGGCAGAGTTTATGGTAAAATCCGTAAAGTGAATAGCGGGTCACGAGATGTCGGTTGGGCTGTAATGTTCTTTGCCAGTTCTGTGTGACCATTGCTGGAAAATTGAAGAAGCTTCCGTGAACTGCTCTAATTTTATTTTTAAAGTTTTCTCAAAACTGAATAAGAGCAGGGGTTTCAGGGAGAAGGAATCTAGTGACTAGGTCTTCTACTAGCGGTTGAGTAGAAGTCATAAGGTAAACTAGACGGTTTTTCGCATTTTGTGGCAACCCAGTGGCTAGCTTAAAAACGTGGGCTTTACCTTATCTAGTTGATCTAACTTTAATAGACGGAGATGCTCCCATATGATCTGGATGCCGTAGGCCGCCACCGAAGCAATTTCCAGGTCAAAAGGTGCTTTTGGTGTGCTCAGATATAATTAGGGGTCTACAACTTGAGGGGCTTTTCAAGTTGTGGACATCGCGACTAGACTTTTCCTGGTCCGTTCGGCGATATTTTGTCTTAAGGTTATGCCCACATCGAAAAGTTCCAAGGTAACAGAAAATGTACGAATTCGACTGCACCAGGACTTAGTTTCATGCGATCGAACGAGCAAGAGGTGTTCTACAGGTCTAAATTTGATGGCTTTCGTTTTCTCGGCGTTAATCTTAAGGCCGCTGTTTTCGAAGTCAGCATATCGTCAGCATATGATAGTATGCTATAGAAACCGTTCCCGTGACTTATGAGGTTCTAGGCTTTTTTTCACTTCGGATAATAACTTCGTGCATGCTGTTATGACCGACTTTCCTTTGCGGAATTCATGCTGTTCTTGACGGTTAGTAATGCATACGTTAGTTTATTTAAACGCTTTAGGCCTAAACAATGGGTTTAGAATGTCCAGCTTGTAAGCAGTGTGTTCCGAAATTCTTAGCTAGTTTTTCAGAATATAATAAGATAGCACATGGAGAACACTTTCTCGTACGTATCGTAACGGTGGTGGATGTGCATCGCAGGTTGCAACTTAGCTTTCTGCATAATAATACATCGAAAGCAAAACAATTTTGAAAAACTGGTTCAAAGTTACTGGCGTTTATTTCACAACTAATTAAACGACAAGATTTCGATATGTCAGAAATCAAGCCTAGCTTTAGAACAGGGAATTTGACGACACCGTCTATAAAGTGTTTGTCAAAAATGTGTTTGCCTCTACAAGATTTTGGATTTAAGAAGGTGTACTTTTCGTATACATTTGGTGCATACGTTTTTATCAGGGTGTCCAGATAATCTCGTTTAAGACTTTGAGGTATGACCAAGCTCGGATTGAAAAATCGAGAGGCTAAAGAGTTCGCAAAATTATATAATTGTATATACGGTTTTTGCTCTAGCTAATATCAATGTTTTATTTAATGATTTGTTTTGTAATGCGCCGGTTTGCTTGGTGCTTTTCAATGCATGCTCTCACAATCGTGCATTCTATAAATTTGTATCGGACGGCCTACCTAATCTCACAGCTTAAAAGTTTTCATCTCACTCCTATACGAAACATTCCCCCTTTTCCTTAGCAAACATGATTTTTTCACCGAGCTTGACGATCTCCCAGAATTTTTGACAATGTTATCCGGACGCTCTTAGAATTCGTCCAACAAACTTTGGGGTCTATGTATATATATAACATATAAATATTTCCAATGAAGCAGAACGTCTTCCTGTAAAGTGAGAACGAAATTACCAAAGGTGGTTGTATCAAGCTTTTTGTCCTGACATATCTTTACTAAATCTGCTATTGCAAGAGCCCCACCGTCATCCTATCGACAAACTGCATTCTACGTTAGCTTAAAGCAGAACAAGTGTTGTATTGAAGATTATTCTCAAAAAATGAAATTCTTTGCAATTATTTTATTCTTGCTTTTACGCTCGATTAACAATTTTAGGAATCCACCCCTTGTTTTATTAGAGAAAAAAAAATATTTTTCCGCCGAGTCGTACTAGATCCCAAAGTTTGTTAGACGAATTCTAGGAGACCCTGCATATATATATATATATATATATATATATATATATATATATATATATGTGTGTGTGTTCACAATTATGATATGCTTAATTACTTGAAATTAGTTGGTGATCACCGGTTCCTCCGTCCTGGGGGCATGGTCGTTTGATATTCTGCTTTGTTGGTCTTTTGCCTTGCTGTGCTAAGATCTTGTTATGATCTGAGTGGCAAGTTTGGGCTCTATCGATTGAGATATCGTTAATACCTTGGGTTAGTTCCAACTATCTTCTGCTTTTGCTTTAAAAAAAATATTTCATAATAAGCTATATATGTCAACACATACCCTGCAAAATCGCACGAAGTCTGCTCATGTGTGCGAATATTTCTGTATAATGTCAAATCAAAATAGGACAAAACTCAATTGTGATATACGTGTCTCATTTAAAACGTTCTTTTTGCATAAGATTTTTCTGCTATAATACGCAGCACGCGGATCATTTAGGATACATAAAACAAAACTTTTACTTCTGTGGTAATGTTCAAAATATATAAGTACATAGAAATAAAATGATAAAACAATAAATACAAACATAAATAAAATTTATATATATGCAGAAGCTAAGTACTCACGTCAAAAATATTTCACACGCTTTAACGACATATAATAAGCGATGCTATAATAAAATATCATATATTAATTTCTACATACGCTCATTGTCTTCAAATACACTTGCGCTTTTAGAAGCACATAAAACGATCTCTCTACAGGGTGCGCAAACAACGCTGCAGTCTCTAATAGAAAATGTGTTTGTGCGTGTAATTGTCGCACGCATTCTGATGCAATAATTACTATTACATTACAAAATGCTACAGGACTTAGCAAACTGCCTGCGCTTTTCCTTCTGCAAAGACACCATTACGTGTTCCAGTGTACTTCAAGTGCACATAATCGTTTCTTCCTCTCAATCCCAAAGCTTTCACTAACTTGTCTTTAGTTGCGCAACCACACCGTTGCATGTATGCTTCGTGATTGTCAGCTTTATTGCACGCCTCACGCAGATGGGACTCAACTCCGGCTTAGTAGAGTAAGGTCTGTAGTTCCTGGCCTCTATCTTTTCTTAAGTACTTGCTTCACAATAATTAAATTAAATGACCTTAGTGTGGATAGTTTTATAGAATCTTACACATTGGTAAATCTTTTAGAACTGTACAAGCCCTAGTGTGTTGTTTACTTGGAGAGCTTACCGTATTTGCCGGACACATTTATATGCATCAATGCTGAGATACACTAATTTGCTATATATAAACTCGCACTTTTAAGATTTAGCTGTTGAGTATATCGCTATATAGGTACATTACTATATTATGTTTTAGTCTATCATTAGTTTGTTTCTTTTGAATTATAAGGTTGACAATAATAAGCTTTTTGTCATAACATGTTATATGAGTACTGTTCTTCACTTGATGGTTACTATTATATAGTTAATCACTATTCGTAAGGAGGTTGTTTTAAGTTCTAGATTATCCTCCGTTCCCTACGGGTTTAGAACTTATCCAGAGGCATATATTTGATGCAGCGAGGGCCGGACATGTTGAGATAATTAGGGTTTCCCCAACAGTCCTTGTGGCAGTATGGCCGCTGATTCTCGGCAGTTTGGTTTATCATCTATTCTCAATGAGCATCGCTCAAAGAAAATTGTATCAACAACAGGAATCGAACCGACATATATGTATATATATATATATATATATATATATATATTTAAATGTTCAATATTATTGACAACCTTTAATTCAAGAAATGATCAGTCTACTTTAAAAATAGTTTCTATTTAAGTGTTTCTTCACTTTCCATGATAACGTATGAACCACAGTTTTGCTTGTCGCTACAAACATCAGCACAAAATATTTGTCTGGGTCCGTCTATGAAGCAATGCGAAAAGTAGTCCCGTGGACGATAAATCTTAGCTGAGGCTCAGCCAGGAAGGTATTTTCTAAGTCATTACAAGCCGTCACAATTACTTTTATGCAGCTGATATATAATACTGGGTCTTTGGATTACCGATTTCTTTGCAGAGAAAAGTCTACTTTATCTTTGTCAGTCAATATAAGTTCTTTTTTAGGCCGAAGTGCCATACTAAAGACGCACACCTGAGAATGAACATTACATATGCTTCAAAAGAAGTTGCATACATTAGTGAATCCTTCATCACCAAAGCAAGAGTAATCCAGTTTGCATACTGAATCGTCTCGTAAGGACGACATCTTTCACGTGCTCGGCCTATTTTGGTTGGCTCAAATCCAAACCCTTGATCAGCTTTACTGGTCTCAGCGCATGCTCTTTAATGGTATATATCAGTTTTACATTTCTGTCATAAAAGTGGGAAACTACACACTTGTTAATCGGTACTGTCAAGTCTATAAATATGAGCCATTTATTAAACGGTGTATTCATTATTAAAATGCACCATTTTAAGCAAGACATAACACCTATATACAAAATGAACGCAAAGATCATCTAAATATGCGCTATTAACACGCACCCTAAGCTTTATACTAGTATAATTAATGTAAATAATACTAATATATTTATCAGACTTTTGTGTATGCATAACTCGAAGTGAGTTATCAAAGAAGGTTTTTGATCTCAACTTTTTCTTGCATCGGAATCTCTTGAATAAATAAAACAAAAACAGCATACCGCTGTCCTAATTTACAGAGAAGGCTACGTCCAAAAAAATACAAAAACAAGTGAATCACCGACATGCACGGATATGTGCACCTTCAGATAACATTCTGACTTTCGGGCTTAAATCAGCCTTATTTCTTTCTAGCTGACATTAGGCACGGTACTCTACAGACAGTAAGCATAGTTAAAGAAGAATGCGACCGTAAACGGTCGCTTTGCCAAGACAGAGTTAGGCTAACAGTTGTTTCATACAGCCTCCCATATAGCAGCAGCATTTGCAGTGCTGCAGCACCTGCCTCGGTGCGGTTCTGTAACATTTTTCCGTTACACTTATGGGCAGTGAAAGCAAACTATTCGGGGCCCTTATGCATCCGGCGGTGTTGGGGTTGGAGCAAAAGTTTGGAGATCATGCCACTTTCTCGACCATAGCATCTCAGAATCGATCGTCTGAAGAAACTGGTGCTAACTGGTCTCTTGTGGCTTGTTCTTGGCGTGTCATAGCTGGCGGCGATTAGGTTAAGCCCACCTGCTGGCCAGTGTTATCCACACGCGACGTGCGTGACTGGCTAGTACTTGTAGTCTAACTATGACCTATAACATGGCCAGCATGGCTTCTGAAAACGCAATACGAAAGCGAGTGCAATCACTCTCATAGACAAGCAATGCTGACAGACGAACGAACGCCAGCCCCGCCAAATCGAGGCCAGCAATTCCAGCTAGCGTTAGACGTCCGGCGGGCATGCCTAAACGCGCGTGCATCCTTGAGTAGTACCCTAACCCCGTTTGGGCGGACACACTCTATTCTGCACACTCCACGACTTTAGATTGCATTTTTTTTAAACAGTTTTAAGGAGGTGATTATCCTCCGTCCCCTACGGGCTTGGAATCGCCGCTAGGCATAACGTCAATGCACCGAGGACAGGACATGTTGACATATCTAGGGTTTCCCAAACTACATTGCGATTACATCAGACTAACTTTACCTTGTCCCACGGTCAGTTAGTCAGTTTCCCGGAGCAGACCTTGCTCTTCGGCGCGAGTTAAGCAGCAAAACGAAGAAAAAACGAGCCTACAATTTAAAAGAAGCTGATGCAGGTATTTTTGAAATTTTAAAAATACTTTTACGCATGACATATATATATTGTGACCAAAAACAAGAATACTAAAATCTAGTAAGTGGCATTGATTTTCTCCCTCTAAATTGGCCTAAAACGCCAGCCCCGCCAAATCGAGGCCAGCTAGCGTTAGACGTCCGGCGGGCATGTCTAAACGCGCGTGCGTCCATGAGTAGTACCCTATCCTTGTTTGGGCGGACACACTCTATTCTGCACACTCCACGACCTTAGATTGCAATTTTTTTAAACAGTTTTAAGGAGGTGATTATCCTCCGTCCCCTACGGGCTTGGAATCGCCGCTAGGCATAACGTCAATGTACCGAGGACAGGACATGTTGACATATCTAGGGTTTCCCAAACTACATTGCGATTACATCAGACTAACTTTACCTTGTCTCACGGTCAGTTAGTCAGTTTCCCGGAGCAGACCTTGCTCTTCGGCGCGAGTTAAGCAGCAAAACGAAGAAAAAACGAGCCTACAATTTAAAAGAAGCTAATGCAGGTATTTTTTGAAATTTTATAAAAAAAAATAATACTTTTATGCGTGACATATATATATATATTGTGACCAAACACAAGAATACTAAAATCTAGTACGTGGCATTGATTTTTCCCTCTAAAATGTATCATCTAAAAGCACAGTAAAATTCAGTATGCGTATCTCGCTAAAAGTGTGCTCCACAACACACTCTGCAGACGGACGAAACAGACGCGTCATTAAGAAGATATATGAATTTAATTTAATTAATATTATTGGATGCCAAAAACGTGTCTAATGTTAGTTCCTGGTTAAGCCATGCGTGGTTTGAGGATCTTTTAATTAATTGCCCCCTTTTAGGCCAATTAAAAGTCACTGCGTTAATTGCGTTGTTACTGCGTTGCCTGAATGTTGCCCGATTAATGGCGTCGATCAAGCCTAGGCCAATCGCCTAATCGACGACCTTATTAGTATTTAGAGTGCCAATGGATCCGAATGCTTGTTGCGCACAAAGTTGCATATTTATGCATTTTCGATTGTCTGAGTGTCCGATATGGGTTGACTGACCATTCAAGGTGTTCGTAAATTATATTATTCAACGATTCCTTAGGTATATTTAGGTAGAATTAGGTAGAAACATGCGAGATACGTGTGTCTACACACAATATTTCCTTCCTTTGACAATGATGCTTAAATGTATCAGTGCAAAACCGTACACGGGCATTAGCCTTACGGAAAAACAAATGACGTTATGGTCATCGCACAAGTTATTAATAAAACGCACTTATATTAAAAAATATATATATATAAGCCTTGCACTCTTGTTGCTAAAGTTGGTGGTGGTGGTTGTTGCTGCTGTTACAATTACGTCTGTTGGTTGTTGAAATGTCGTTCATGCTCACCACTCATACTGTTGTCACAGTCATTGGAAAAAATGAGATCTGGGAAAAATGCGTTTACGAAACACAACTTTGGTGACTGATCTCCGAAGTGACGAAATTGCGCCAAGAGACCAAACAAATCTACAATGGAAACTCTGTATAGCAAAGCGTATTGGCCAAAAAGAACAGATGCAATTGGCGTACACGTGGATACTTCTGAAAGTAAGATATATTTGCTGTAACGTTGTAATGTTCTCCTCAGTCCGACCACCGACAACGACGACGGTAACAGCGACATCAGCAGAAACACAGATGTGAGAAGGCGGTCCCTGCTGGCTGTGAATAAATGAATGCAAATATACTACTGCTCGCCTCAATACTACTACATAGACGACTTCATTTACATTGTTAAGCGTGCTTTCATAATCGTTGTCCTAAGTTGCTTCACTGATCTATGCATACAGCCGGTACCGACAATCGTTAACTCAATCGACAGGTGTACGCAAAGTACAGTGACCAAAGTTTTATCTTGATGATGATGGTGATGCTGCCGCCAATTTTGTCGCAAACATTTAGTTGGGTGCTACAATGTCCCCAGCCAACCCAACTTTCGCTAGTTGAGCGCCAATGGCGTTTGGGTATAGCCAATATTTGATGTAGGAAAACAGGTCAAGCAAATCGTCATCTATCATGAGTAACAACTTTGAGAAATGGCACACCATTGTCGTATACGGCAACCAATCAAGACGAAGAGCATTCACGAGTTACCTAAAATAGGCTGGAACACGATCGATCGAACGTTCAACTTAACGGTAAGCGGTAGTTCAGAAACAGTTTGACAGTGTCACGTGCGTATACAGCCACGATGAGTTCCCTACTCGAAATCGCACCAAGCTCAGTCTGCCTAATAGCTTTGGGCACTCAATTGCGACACGCCCACCGGAAAACCTCAATTACTCCGCAACCACACGCAAACGGATGGCCATAGATTTGGTACCAAATATGTTCACAAGCTCGTCAGTACAATGTGAGCGTCTATTTGGTAAAAGCATCTCGTATAACATCGCGCCTGTGATATAATAAAAGCTGTGAAAAAAGTTCTTGAGTGACTTCTCTGGTATGCGCGCATTTACTCTTGACAGTCCCGCCGGAAAACCTTAATTGCTCCGCAACCACGAGTCGGATTGTTTTAAATTTGCCACACCAAAACGATCGTTTACCCTTGGAACGTATTAGGTTTTAGCACTGTCAGTGGTTGTCTAGCTATGATTTTAAGATATTAAACGTGAAAGCTAGTAGAAAAACTTCTGACAGGATCTCTCTTTCTAGCCGGAGTTGTTTGTCCTTCAGAAGAAGCAGCGTGTTCTCAGTCTCAAAACAAATACGACGGTGGGCTTAGCTTCTCAATACGATGACTGGTTATTTTGCAATCGCGAATTTTGTGCTTCTATGTCGGGCAGTATTACCAGTATCACGCATTTAAGTAAACTCACTCTAACTCCAAAGCATGACTTCTTCAGGACCATGTGCCATTCGAAAAAATATTTGTTTTAACGAGTTTTACAATTTTATATATCGCTCTTAAAATATCATGAGGATACCGTGTATATATATATATATATATATATATATATATATATATATATATATGCACAGTTATAATTAGCGCAAATATAACGAACGATTACGACAACTAAAACTGAGACGACGCTACCGGCGTTTGTATTAAATTGCTATACAAAGGCAAAAATTATCTTCGTTTATTGGAAAAACAAATAGGAAATAAGGTACGGTTAATGTCTACATGTGCACCCATTCTTAAAAATAACTATCAGCAATGCATACAACTCACCATGCTTACCCATATGAGCATATTTGAGACCAATACTCTTTGGATATCAATTTTGTATACAGCCCGGTAGTGTGGTGAACTTGTGTGCGTCTTGCTACCGAAGGAGACCCATGGGTGCACGGGTTCAAGCCTAGCGTTGCATACTTCTGTTTATGGGGTTCGACTTACGAAGCAATGCGAAAGCAATTCCGTGGACGTTAAATGTTGCCCGAGGGTCAACTCAAATAAAGAGAGGATATCCATTAGAAAAAAATCGTTATTCAATGCTTGGGAGTAAAATAATGATTACAAAAGATAAAAAATCGAACCTTGTCGCAGTGAAATGCATGCTTTATAAGCGGAGTGACGCTAGTATAGCATCAACAATGGCTACTTAGTGTGGTCTGCTAGGGTTGGGTCACGAAACACGCGGACAATGAAAGAGTCACCCACCCGGCTGAAACCCCTTAATTACTCCCGTTAACACAACCGTGTCTGTTCTCTCAAAGTTTGTGGAGGCGGATCAAGGCATAATCGACACCAAATAACACCTATGCGCGAACACTAATAAAAATGTAAGTACGCCGAAATAAGCAGCAGTAGATTCCCACCCGCCACTATAAAAACACTAGGAGTTCTCCTGCAAGAGACAAGCAAAGTTTGCCTCTCAAGTAGGTCACAAAAATATTTGACAGCGTATCGAAGGCCGAGTGCGAAGGAGACACAAGCAAGGACGCTTGCATAATTAACGTCATACGAACGCGGCAACAGGGTAAATAAGTGATAGCACGTTTTCGCTCAAACAATGTGAGAAACTGTGAGAACCAATCTAAGTAGTACATCATCATGTACCTACGAAAATCATCATGGCGCTCATATATAGTTCGCTAACTAAGCCTGTCTACTACTACTACTACACATTAACATGAGACACGCAATTAGAGCAGACTCGTCAGAGTGCATTGGAGATTGTTGTATTGCGTGGTTCCTTGTGCAATGGTGTGTTCGTGCACATAGGCTCAAAGAGCACATTATGATTGTACACATTGTTGCTGTCGGGCATTAATACCGTATTACCGTGGTTGGTCCAGCGTACATTGCACTACTGCTTGACTACGTTCAGAGTGGTTTCTGTAGTGGTCGTTATAGTTCTGTCAAGTTTCAGCGGCCTTGTTCGAGCGTCGACGCGCTCCACGGCGGCGGTGGCGGCGGCGAAAGCAGGACAGTAGAATAAAACAACAGGAAGAAGGGCGAAATTAGGGCGCTGCCCTGACACGTCGAAGGAAGCGAGACCGGAATAAAGCAAGAGTTTGAGGCGGGGGGGGGGGGCGAGTGCTGCTACCCCACGTACCTCGGCCAAAGGAAACGAAACGGGAGAGAGGCTTTCGTAGATAGACGAGGTAAAGGCTAACAACGTGACGTGGCGAGAAGCTACCGACCGGCTGCGAGACGCCTGTACGTGAGTGGCTCACGCTCTACCCTGTCGCCGTGTGTCTTGTGGGCCCGACGAGTGGAAGGAAGTGCTTCAGATGAGGCAGGGCCGCAGGAAGTCTCGGTGTTGGTGTTGAAGTCTTCGCCGACCGAGCGACCGACCGGGAAACCCGACTTCTTCTCTTGCTTCTGTGAACGGCGGCTGAGAGAATGTGCGAACTTTTCACAATGCAAGACGAAAGTAACCAAGCTCGCAGCTCGTAGCCGGTGCCGGAGCAGATGTGTCGCTCGTGTTGCTTTTGAGGAAAGATCACGGCAGGCGTGTGTTGGCCATGTTGGTGGTCGCGAATCGCGATAACGACCCTTTCGACGACTGTAACTACTCCTAGCGCGGTTAGTACGGGCTCGAGCGAGCCGCCACTTGTACCGCCCACTGTAATGTTGTTAGTGTAGTGATGCAAAATATACCTGAATGACGTGAGAAAGAAATATGCTGCAGGAACTAGCGACAACTTAATAAGAGACAGCCGCAGCAGCAGCAGCAGGGGACGAAGCTACCGCAGCCAGAAGCTATCGGTTAGCCCAATTTTCTGTAACATTGAAAGTAAGAGAGAGAAAGCATGCTACAGACATCCGTATGAGAATTATGTCGTTACGGACGCGTCTCAGGAAAGTGTATATATATATATTGTTTGCACAGTATTGATCATCTTACTTTTGTTATTATTCTTAGTATTATTACCGGTATTGTCATTCGGTTCGTTTGCATACCGACAAAGTAGATAGTAGTGAGTGTCTCTGAGTTAAAAATCTCTAGGCTGGTTAAACTGCGGCGGCCCTGGCATCTGCGAGCAGAATTGGTTGGCAAACCTTGCTTCTCGGCCCAGACAACACGCGGAATGATCGATCGTTCGATTCGAACAGATGAAAAGGAAGCGAGGTTTGTGTGGCTCAAAAACGAACGATTGCCCGGGCGCGCACCCGCCCGCCCGCCCGCGGGCCTTTGCAATCGATAGCCTCTTGCTCTCCCATAATTCCCACTATTTTCCCCACAGTTTGCCCTCGTATGCCCTTTCCTGCATACTTAAAACTCGTCATCTGCTGAGTGCTGAGGGAAGCGGGGGGAGCAAAGACAGGCGCTTCTTCGCTTGTTTGCTGCTGTGTGCCAGAGAGAGTGAGAGAGAGAGAGAGGGAGAGAGAGAGAGTGAGAGAGAGAGAAGTTCGCATAAAGCAACACACCGAAGGAATCGAAGAAGTCACCCGTCGAGGAGCAGGGAGAAAACCTAGTCGAACAAAGCACACCCTTGCCGCCATTGTCGAGGGGTCCGGTTAGGCGAGTGAGCAGCTATGAGAAGCTAGTCGGGCTTCCATTTGACTTTGTGGGCTTAACGGGGGAACGCCGGGGCCGAGGCACGGATTTGGGCCCCCTCGGGCTGGGAGCTCGGCAAGCAGGCAAAAAGACGCATTTCATAACTGTCATTCGGTAGGGTCACGTTTGTAGTTGAAGTCGGTGGCTTTTAGTCGCCCCCCTGCTGCCGCCACCATCGCCTACGTCGTCGTCGTCGCGGTGTCATTTCTGACGGTTCTACCGCTTCTGACAGCCATCAGACAGGCAGCGCGGGTTTTGCGGCAGTTGACAACCAATGCTGCCGTCGCTTCCGGCGAGGAAACGATTTCAGTGTACTCTTTGCCTCTCTCTTTCTCTCTCTCTCCGTATATGTCTCGAGGTCTCTTCCACACACATATATACCTTTTATGTGTATGCAAAATAGTTTATATGTATCGCAAAAAGTGGAAGAGCATTAAAATAACATAAAAACAAAGGTGTATGTTTTTTATTAAAAAAAAAATTTGTTTTAATTTAATTTAATTTAAATGCACTTTTATTTTGTCAAGGGGAGGGGAGGTGCACTTCCCGAATTTGGCTTATTACAATGGGATTTTTGGCAATGCGACACCTATTTAAGGCACGACGAAGGAATTGCCTATGTACACTACATTACTTCAATGTGCTTGTTTAAATGAGGCCGCCAAACCACACAAAAATAGGTAAACTTAGGTACAACCAAACTATTATAGAGCCGCATTCGTGAAAATGGTAATTACTCATTATAGATCAACGAAATATGGTATTCGATATAAGATTAGTTGATTGAGTGAATCGTGTGAAATGAGGGCTAACATCCAGTACCGAAATGCCTAATGCTATCTAAAATAGGGATAGCCTCTCCATGTAGCATGTAGTTATAGTTCGGTATTGCCATAAGCATTTCGTTATCCACACACCATGTAGAAACCGCTTAGTCGTACGCTGTAGTACTAGCTGTTTGTTAGCGGTGTTGGAAGATCCATGTAGTTTAATATCATCAGCATAAAGCTTATACGTTATCGATTCGGGTATAACGTTTTTTAGATCTAAAATGAATATGCAAAATGAGACTGGGCTGAGGTTTGATCCGTGAGGAACGCCAGAGAGGCGCGCATCCGACTTACTAAACGCAAAAACAGAACTCTTTATAAATAAGATGACTAACAATCCATAATAACGAGCGAGTGTCAACATTTAAGTACCTAAGCTTTTGTATAAGTTCCACATAGTTTATTCTAACAAATGCTCTGGTGAAATCAAAATATATATATATATAATCAGAGGCCAGCCAATTGTTTATCATAATTGTTTAATCTTAAGTCATTTGGACAAGTTAAGTTGCTGTGGATTTCCCTTTAGAAAACCATGGTTCTCACCCAACAACTCTTTTTATTGAAGAAAATTTAAAATATGGTCCACTACCAGTTTTTCAGAGATGATACATGCGATTG
>QVRM01006375.1:0-382656 GCA_003439945.1 Dermanyssus gallinae
CATGTTTTTATCGAGGCGAGATCGTCGCCGTGGATCTTGTCGGCGTTGTCTTCATCGGTTCATCTCGGCTTGTTTCGTCGTCGTCTCCTCCTTATATGTTGTTTGTTGTTAGCTTCTGCTTCGGCAACATTCTCCCGCAAACTCTTGCAACGCTATCTATGAGCTTTGTGAGCGAGCAATTTGAGTTTGAAATTGGCCAAAAAACTGGTCTGTCTAAATCTCTCTGCTCTAGTGGTAGTGGTGGTGATGCTCACGGCAATGGTTTTCGTCGTCACTCTTGTCGTAGCAATACAAGTGTCCGGGAAGAGAGAGAGGTTGGCCGTTCTCTCTCTTTTGTTGTGTTTCGCCACCAACAAAGCAGAGAATCACCCTGTGAGTGAGGCGGGTAACGGCAGCGGTTAGCCAAGCCTTCAGGTTTCAAGGTCAGTCCCATCGCAAAGGAGTGAATTGAAGCGAAACGCCATCTCTCAGATCGGCCTTCGTCGTCCGCTGTTGAGGTTTCTACTGGTCTACTGGTACGAGCACCGTCCAGTGCTGGTTCCGTTGCGATTGCCTGTTACCTCTGCAGCGCTGCTCGAGGACCATTGCTCGGAGCTAGCTCTTTCTCCAGCACCAGCTACAACGGCTCACGAATAAAGTCACGAAAGATCATATACGAAACTTGACAGATGATATGTTTCCAGATGCTATTAAGCACTGTACTGAAGCAATGAAGGTAAGTCAAAGTTGAAGCAACGTATGTATTTTGTGTACTAACCTTGAAGGTTTCCCAGTACCATTGTGGGTTTAGACGAACTGATCTCCTACACTATGCCTCTGAAAGCAGACCACCACCCACCCACCCGCTGCTTGCGCAGTTAACATGTTGACGTTACGCGAACGAATCGAGCTGGTTTCTAATATTGTTAACAATGGTTTAAGGAGAGGGATTTTGTACGCTTCAGAGTAGGTTGCGCCCACCAATATTGTAAACAAGCTATGACAAGGCGAGTTGCTTGTCAAAGTCAATCTTTTATTTTACCATACAATGACGTTTACTTTAATTGTTTTTAAGAGCACAATTATCATAGGTATATCGTTGGCTACAGTTATTGATGCTCATTACAGCTATTGTAAGGTTACACTTTAACCACATGTTTAACATACTTAGTTTAAATGATAAGTGGTCTGCTATATCAATATATCAATTTTTTTGCAAGGAGACGGTTGAGGCTTGTTTGTGTGGTTGACATCAGAACCACTAGATTTGTAGTCACGATATCTGACGAATCATTCATCCTTGCCCTCAGCGTATTCTACAATCATGATTCCAAGCACCTTTATTTAGTAAGAAGTTCTGTATTTAGCCTAAGTTGCGCGTAATGGGCTTAATTTTACATTTAGATATGCCACTACTTCTTTGGGCGTTACATGTACAGCCTCAAACTCAGCCTCAAGTATGTCAACCAGTAAGACGGCAGTTCGTTATTATAGCTGCGCGTCTGTTTGCCCCACCCTTCGTGCATGTAGATGTGATTTGTTATTCTATCAATACGTTTCCTCGACACCTTGTCTAAATTGTAGCAAGGTTGGACACACGGCGCCTTCGAAGATCGAAGGGTTTCTTCTTCCCTCACTTCCCTTGATCCTCTCCCTTGTCTTCGAGGTCCGTCCTATGCATTTGTTTGTCTATCGTTTGCCTCTGCCCGATCCCAGGCTGGCACACGCCCACAGCTCACGCCGAGGAAATTTTACGATTATCACTTCGGCACTAGGGGATGATTCGGTCTAGCATACACGCAGAGGCGTGAATATTGGCTATGTGGAATATATACGGGCACTGTTGTTTGTTTAAAACAATTGGATGGGTGACGACGAAGAACGCGTGCCTGCCAGTATAAGACATACACCCGTAAGCCGACCAGGTCTCAATAACAATAGCCGGCACTCCAATTGCTGCCCGATGCGTGTCGTTTCAAGCTTTCATGGTCATACCATGGCCGCGTTCGTCTAAGAAAATCTTACCAGTAAAATAGAAGCGCGGTATCAGAAGAGCGTGTGTCATTGTAGCAGAATTTATTTTTGTGATTATTTACATTTGTGGTAAGCATGCATTTATGTATACATATGCACTTAAAATGCATACGTATGAAGCTATAAATAAATATATATATATATATATATATATATATATATATATATATATATATATACATTTATGTATACATATGCACTTAAAATGCATACGTATGAAGCTATAAATATATATATATATATAAGTTTGTATAGAATACTTACTCAGACTATAAAGCTTCCAGCGTTAGATATTATGTTTAGTCTTTGTAGGAATTAAAAACGTTGGTGTTTGCAGTTTGTTTTGTCGGCAACGTGCTAATAGGAGCTATACGATTATGCGCTGTGAAGCTGGGGTATGTTTTGCAGGACGAGCTTAGGCTCTGGTTACCGCTACTTTTCTTACTTACATAAGAGTTGTCAAGCATTACTGTTCCTTGTATCCGTGTGTTTCTACTCCAGATCACTAATCGTAGTCCCATTTAAAAGTCAGCTAAAAACTATAGACAGATTTTGGTGTTAAAAAATGAACTTACTCTGCACATGGCTATTATGACACGCTTAACCAGGCCCAGCAAGAAATGCGTTGCAATGCCGCAATCTTGCAATGATAGAAAAATGACAATTTAACATTTTTGGTATCAACTTTGCTCATATAGTTATAGCGTAAGAAACGAAGACAACAAGGCGTCATACTAAAGAGCAAAGGACAAAGAGAGTTGATGCTCGACGTAAATCAATCAAACAGGAGAAACGGCCTACTTTCGAACCTGACTGCAAAGTTATTAGTGGTTAGGCCAGTAAGGGTAAAAAAAGTTCTTTGCGTCTACGCTAATGGCAACGTTTCATCATCATCTCTCTTATATGTCTTTGTCTAAAAATCGATTGACCTATTTATCTATCTATCTGAGCAGTGGCGAAGTTACTGGGTCTCGAGCCGGGCGATCTACTCGAGGCGTTGAGCACGTGCTCGATGAACCTTCGTGGCGAGGTGATTGTGCGACCAAACAGCGCTCAGGAGGCCGAATCAGCGAGGGACGCCATGGCGAAGGCACTTATACGGGCGGCTGTTCGACTGGGTCGTGAACCAGATCAACCGGCACCTCGGCTCCAAAAGGCCACGCTCTGCTGAACCACAGTACGTTTGCGCAATGCGGTGCACCACCCAAAAACCTACGCTCTCACTACAGGGTCTACAGACATGCACAAAGAAGCGTCTTCATCTTAGCGCTTGCAGCCGACAACCCCCAATTCGGTCGTTATGGGTTTCCCGAACAAACACGAATTTGCTGCTTTTCTCCCCTCAAAGTGTATCAAGATACACCAAAATCGTTACTTGTTCGAATTCCCAAGGTGACTAAAAGGGCAACAAGTTTGTGCGCAAGAGTTATGTGTAGAAACAAGCATGCTTACTTAGTATGTGACTATGCATGTAAGCATGTTTGTGTATACACATAACTCTTGCACACAAACTATTTTCCCTTTTAATCGCCTTGGGGATTCAGACAAGTAACTGTTTTGGTATTTCTAGATACAGTTTGAGGGGATATATATATATATATATATATATGTATATATATATATATATATATATATATATATATATATGCAGCTATCACGTATCGCAACAGCAACAACAACAACAGCAGCATTACACAACACTAGCAACTACATTACGCTACGACAGAGGAGTTTTTGGGAGAGCGCTAGATGTGTGTGTTTGTGTGATTGTCACGCTTTAACGCAGAGGTTTTTCTCTTTTGTGCGGCCACGTTGCTCACGCGCCACTGTTGTCGATGTACACGAACCTGCATGTGACCTTTCTCGTCTATGAACTGTGTTGGGCGTTTCTCGCCATCGCCATCCTCCGTCTTTCCTGCGTCGTTCCAGCTCGGAGAAGTCGATTGCGCTGCTCGACATCTTCGGCTATGAGGACTTTGAGCGAAACTCGTTCGAGCAGCTTTGCATCAACATCGCGAACGAGCAGCTACAGTACCACTTCAACAAGCATGTCTTTGCCCTCGAACAGGTAAGCAGGTAGCCGCCGGGCAGAGTGACAGTCGCCGCGCAAACAATATACTTGTGTAGCTTGATAGATAGCTAGACGGAGAGAGAGGAGACACTTGTGTAGCCTGTATCGCGACGATGATGAACATGTGTGATTCGCGCGCTCACGTGTGAAGATACAGCCAGTTGGACTTATATGCGCACACGAGGAACTAGTGAATATGTGTATATATATATATATATATATATATATATATATATATACTCGTTTTGAGCGAATTTCGTTTAGTCCTGCACAACGCAGTTTATCCTGCCGCATGCCCGTAGGCGACAGATGCTAGACATACATCGCCGCCATGTCGGAGTATTTGACAGGATAAGAACGCAAACGAAGAAATGGTCGTACAGAAGCAATTTGTGAACTCAGCGTAAAACGACAAACGGACGGTGACGTGCGATGTAAAGTAATGTGCGACCTGTGTGCAAAGTAAATCTTCATGTTCTTCTGAGCAATTCTTGGGCTATCATGTAAAAGTAACTGTGACGTAGCAGTCGATGAGTTACTCTAAATACGGCCTTGGAACGGGCCAGAGCCATTGAACGCGCGTGCAGCTAGTGTACTTTAGACCGTGACACAAATTTCGGTGTCGCATTGTGTCAATATTCGCTGCACATTGCTTCTAATGACAAATCTACGTATTGACTTTCCGTTTTTCCTTCACCGTTGCCGATTGATCTGGTTTGGCGGCCTTTATTTGTGATGTTTGCTAACTCGTTCTGCTAGTCTTTGTGTTTGATTGACAAACCTATGCCCGGTTGTTTGCGATTCGCTGCTGCACAGTTTATAATTAGTTCTTCTCTCTGACACCTTTAAATTACTATTATTAATCTAAACCTTAGAAATGTCTTGAGATGCGTTCATGTCGTTGGTGACCGATAGTCCAGCTACTATCCCTTTTCCTATGAGTCACTTGTGCTCTTCGTGTTTTACCATTTTCATTTTCTTAAGTGCGTTTGTGACTTTTTACCAAATATTTGTTTGTAGATACGTACGTGAATCTATATACAATTGACCGTTTTGTCTGTCTTTTTACCGATCGTCCTCTACTCTCCCCGCCACTGCAACCAACATCTGCTTTTCTGTAGGTTTTTGTAGGTCCGCTGACCTATACAATATTCGCCCAATATTCGCCTCTCCCGATGACCGACAGCAACAGCGACAAAGACCGTTTCTGTATCGTTACATACTTTGTTTTCGTCTGTTACATTCTCTCCACATGTCTGCCTACGACGAACAGCAGTCTCTTAGTAGAGTGGGCCTTTCATCTGCTTGTTCTTGTACCCTTTTACTTTCATTCCGACAGCGTCGCGTTTCTTGCGCCGTTGTCCTGAGTTCTAAAGTCCTGAGTACACGCTCTCCTGTCCAAGTCAATATTAATTCTGGCAGCAGCAGCATTCACCAGCAGCAGAAATAAGAGGTAGAAGCGGGACGACAATGGTAACAGACATAGCATAACAGGAAAGCAAGGAAAGCAGTGACGGGGGACAGGGCGCGTACAATCTAAAAGGCCCCTAGCGTTAGCCAGTTAACCAGCACAGATGATTCTGTGTTGCAATGGACAACATGGAGAGAGGGGGGCGGGGGATGCGACGACGATGACGACAATGCTGATGATGATGAGGACTACGCCGCCCCTGTACGCCCCCCGCTGGTGGTGACGGTGGGGGCGCCGGACGACGAGAAATGCAAAAGCCTGCGATCGACTCCGTCTTTTTTGCTTCCCAGCAGGGGAACACACTCGAGGACTAAGGGTCTCTCACTCTCCAAAAGTAACGCAGCACCCCCGAGTCGCCCATCAACGGGTTATTGTTGCTAGCACCGTCGTCGTTGTTGTTGTTGTTGTCGTTGCCAATGACGTTCTCTCTCTGGGGAAGTTGGCCCCAAAACCCAGGTTTCTTGTGCGCGCGCGTAGTAACAGCATGGAGAAAGCGGCGGGAACACCGACGAGTGTGTAAAAATGCCTAACATCATCGATTTTTTCTTGTTTCTCTGTCTCGCTGTTCCTTTCATTTGGCTTTTCCTTCGGTTACTTCCTTTCGACCGGTGGTGGTTCCGCGACGCTCCACGATACGTCCGGTGCTGTTCGTTGGCTGGGGCACGAAATTTCAGCAAGAATATGCCAATGAGGGCCTTGACGTCAGCATGACTGGGCTTTGGCGACAACCGCCCGGTACTCGACATGTTTCTCAGTCGACCAATGGGCCTCCTGGCGCTACTCGACGAGGAGTCGAACTTTCCCAAGGCGACGGATCAGAGCCTCGTCGGTAAGTAGAGACGACGCATACGCCCTAGGCCCTTTGACGCCGACATAGGCCAGCTCGAAACGAACGCCACGTACGCACCTACCTAGCCATGACCCCCGAATACATTTTTCCCCCTGCCCCACAGCACACTACGCCTACGCCAAATACGGCGTAGCCACTGCTACGATATTATTTCTCACACTACACTACCGCAACTTCTACTTCTTGTGCGGCGCAAACGAGTCGTGCGTATTTAGAAGAAGAAAAAACTTTTGCACATCTGTCATGTTTAATTACTTGCTAATGGTAAGTTATGCATACACATCCATCCACCCGCTCGTGTGTGTATATATATATATATATATATGTATATATCTTGAATGTGCATGGCTCAACAGCAAATTGATTGGACATCTACCTTTTCATTTGACCGGTTATTACTATTGACGTAATTTTAAACAAACTAACAGCGCAAGTCTCAAATAGGAGGGGATAATCTTAAATTAAACCTTTTAAATATAGCCTGTTTTGAATTGGAGACGAAAGAAAATAAAGGAGTGAAGAAACAAAATGAGAATATACTATAAAAAATAGGGCTAACATTTTGCGAGGAGCTAGCTAACATAACATTTATAGGAGACATATGGTAGAAATAGCAACAATAGCTATTGAGAGCTTTACATACAATTGTTAGAACCAGGCCTTGTTATCTGTGATTAAACTACTGAAAGACTAAAAAAGATCAGTTTTTGGTCTTCCATTGGACATTTGTATCTTCTGACAGACAGGGCTTGTACTCTCTACGATTAAATATTATATAATATTTATAACAAAATAATAGCATCTAGAATAGATCCGACAAAATGAAAACACAAAGAGGCCTAGGCTCAGTTTATAACAAATGATATGGGAGCATATTGCAGCTGACGGGTAAGCTGTCCTCAATGTTTCTTGCTGCGTATGTAGGCTAAATTTAAAGTGATTATGTTTGTCTAGAGCTGAATAAACAGTGGTAATGAAACAACTGTACAGAACGACAACAAAATAATGAGAGAGAGGCCTTAGAGAGGTTGTTTCGCAGGCAACGCCGGCTGCATTTATATCGTATGTACGCTATGTGGTTTCACAAGTAATAAGTACATCCAAAGAACAAGACGAAACCTAAAATCACAAAAGCTGACAATATCAACACAAATAAGATATTAAGTCTGTACTCAAAGTACTTGTATTTATAAAAATCTCTTCGCGTTTCGTTTCGTATAATAAAAAAAAAAGTTTAGTCCTGTTGTGCATAAATATTGAACTACGAGTTCGCTTTTGGAGCATTGAGCTAGCTTCCACATAGCATGTATGTACATATGAATATGTATGTATATATATATATATATATATATATATATACACTTTTATTATATTCTGACAGAACCATTTGGTGATCTACGCTTAACAACAAAAAAATTGCTATGGATTGAGTATGTGTATGTTCCCTTGCCATCAGCCATGCAAACAGACCTTTGATAAGTTCTGAATGAACCATATAATATACTTATACTACCGGCGCCTGCACTGGAAAATATAGTGAGCAATTTCGGCCACAGTACAAGAAGTGTACACTCCTCCGCGTTTAGAGGCGATGGCATTCATCTTATGTCTACAAAAAATGATGTGTACATTTAGTTCTCATCACCATATAGGCCGAAGGGCCACTATTTCCCTAGCACTTTCCGAGTATGACGATGTCGTAAATACTCGTATATATATATATGCGTGTGCTTAATAAAAGTTACGCTCACACACCTGCGTTGGCCGCTCTTCCGCGTTACTAACCAGATGTGTAACCGTTACTTTCCATAAGCACATGTTTCTAATACATATTAAAAAAAAATTTTAAATGAAAAACAAAACTAACAAATTATGAAAAAATCAATACGTTCTAATACATATAGAAAATAAATAAAAACAATTTACTTCTTTTAAAACAGCTCCCGCGCGCTGCAGGTGCCCTACTGGATGCAGAGACAGTTATAGAGCGGCGACTCACTGCTGCTGCTGCTGCTGTTTGTGGGTAATGTACGCGTGGTGGCTGTGTATACACTGCTTCTGACGCCGTGCAAGGAGGGTGGGGGGGGGGGAATCAAACCCTCTCGGTGGTAATATATATATATATATATGTATATGTATGTACATGGCCTGCTCTGTGAGCGGTAGGTATATTGAATTTCTATGTTGGCGAATGGATAAACATGTTGACAGCGGCTATCGAGCTAGCGAAGGTGTCCGCTGAGTTCGGAGAACTCGGTTGTCGTGGGTTGCGCGGCGGGCGTAAACTAGCGCGCGAGCGTGCGAGCAGGTGGAAGCTAGAGCGACGCGGTCTTTTCGAGGAGAACTCCCGTCCCCATTTGCCCGCTTCCTCAACTTTCGACGCCCGGCCGACGTCGGCCGGTGAGGCTGACGACGTATGAGGTGGAGACCGGAGACAGGCCGGCTCGTAGGACGCCTTTGCTCGTCCAAAGCTCGAAGGCTGCTGTCGTTTCTGGGCTTTCCGCTGCTGCTGCTGCGGCGGGTGCCCGGGAATTAGTCGAAACCGAGAATGAAGGGCCCGTGCTTGCTGGTTGATGCAGCCTAGAGCCTGCCTATCCTCGTTGATGACGGAGGGCAACGACGACGGTGGCTGTGCCTGGGTTCTTTTCGAAAAACCCAGCCAGCGACGGCAAGCCACCGAGCAAATGGCCAAATCACCCCCCCCCAGACCCCTCTCCTCGTATGTTCGCCTTCCCCCCCCCCCAACCCTTCTTTACTTCTCCACAAGCCTTCCTTCTTGGCTATCCAATGGACTGCGCCCTAGAGCAGGCGAGAGCTGACTAGCGCCACAGCAACAGTCATTTAAAAGTGATTGAGAACATGAGTCGACAGTAGTCGACTCATGTCGGTCTGCTGTACGGTTTCTCGTCGTCGTCGTCGTCGTCGTTGTTGTTGTGGTTGTTGTTGCTGCTGTTACAGCTTGTCGTCGTGGCCATATTGGCGTTATAGTTGTTGTCGTCGTCGTCGTCGTCATCATCATCATCATCATCATCATTATTGCCGCCATCATCATCGTCGTCGTTGTCAGCTTTTCCACCTCATCGGTTTAGCACAGCGACGGTACGACTGCGACGATGAAGATCATGCTAGTCGGACCAGCAGCTACGAGCCAGTGTGCTACTATCAGACTCGTGAATTAGCCACGAGATGAAGGCGCTGCAGCATCATGTGCCGCTGGCACCAGGCGGGGGGGACGGGCAGGCAGTGTGGGTAAGGGGGGTAGTGGCGATGACGAAAGCGATGGCGGCGGCGGCGGCGGTGGTCGGTTTTTGGTCGTTTCAGCTCGGCATCGACCAAAGACGAACAAACGAGTGAAAGCCGTTTCGACGCGCGTTTCATCCGTAAATAAAGTGCGCGAAACGAAGAGACGAGCTCGATCAAAAGAAGACCCCCCCCGCATAACAGCAACAACAACAACAACAACAGCAGCAGCAGCAGCAACATCAACAACAACCACAGCAACAACAACAACAACAATAACAACATCAGCAGCAGCAATAACAACAACAACATCAACATACCAAGTTGACTGCGCTCAACGATCTCACTGACTACGCTCGAACACACCAATCAGGCAGACTGTATATGGCGTCATACTTGCAGGAGCAACGGCCCGTTCGACCTATATCCCCCCCCCCCCCCCTACAATTCGTACCACTTCACTCCAATTGCCCCGAGCAACACACCGCTAACGTAGTTTGTGGCCACTCGGTGAGTGCTTTATATGTACTTGTGTTACGTGTACACAACTCAGCGAGCAGCTGGATACTGGATGGTGACCGTCAGCGGTCATCTATTAAGCTCTGCTTCAGCTGCGCTTTGGCGGCGGTGGTTTTCAACAGCTGCTACTCATTCATTACGTTCAGTACGTATAAGGTGCGGATGAAACTACTACTTGCCAATCCCTCAAAATCGAGATGGTGGATCAAAAAGTTGTGGAAAATACCTAGCTTGCAGCCAAAGAGATCGACGATCTTCTTATGGTGAAATAACTGGGCCGCCTGAATTACTATTTATTTAATGCGGCTTGTAAATGCAGCTCAAATTGGGTAGCTTATAGGGTACATGCTGCCCAGGTTTCTGGAATTCGGCCCTCGCTGAGACAGCGGTTGAGCAGATATATAACGAATAATCATAATATAGAGGCATCTGTAATTTTCTCATACCTTGCAAGATCAGGGCGCTTCGCACGTACCTCCAACACCTCCAAAATATGAACGTTGAAACATTGATTTAGAAATACTTTACTTCGCAGTACTTCCAAAGCAATGGTACAGTTGCGGTACGTCCGCGTTGCCTTTGCTGCAAGGTAAGGCCGCTGTTGAGCCTTCTAGAACACGCCTGTGCTCTTGCTCTATGGTGAACTCTTTTTTCTTTTTGAAGAAAGAGTTCACCATAGAGCTTTAGTTAGCTGCTCTAAGGACTAGGTTTGCACTGTAACCGACAAAAACCACCGCTTTCGATTAAAGGACGAGGCAAATATATTAATGGTCGATGACCCCGTAAGAGGTTGTGCTTCTTTGGAATAAGGGACACGAGAGTCTGAAAAGAAGGTGGGTTTCAGAGGGTCATTGTAAATCCACGAACTGTACTTATAAAAAAATTCCGTTAGAGCAAGGGTCCGCGGACCTGACGCATCCAATCGATTGTTCAAATCTGCCGCAAGAATAATGGGCCGCTCTTGTGGAGCTTTGGAGAATGCGGTACAGGGCGTCTCTATGAGATCTATAGAATATAGAAAGAGATATATAATCCTGGAATGTCAAATAAATCCAAAGCAAATATTTCTGTTAATATCACTGCGTCTACGTCGCGTAGGTTATTAGATGATAGGAAGCTTGTTATGAATTTTAAACATTCGACGTTCCACTGGGTGAGGTGGGCGACCGCTCAGTCCTCTGGAAAGCCCGGGAACGGTTGGCCTGAGACGTCTTGTGAAACACCAGTAGACTATGTTCAATAGACGTTGACAGCCTGCACGTTGTTCAACGACTTTGCGACTTTCGCGGTTTTCTTCTTAGGTGGAATTACGTGCATGTCATTGGAGGCGGTAGAAGACGGGCTGGTCTGCCAGTTGTCTGAGTGGATCTACGGATGTTTCTTGGACCTCGTCATGTGGCTTTTTGACGATTCTAATGATTTTCAAAGTGACCCTGAGAAGCCGTAAATCCGCGTTAAGTTCTAGTTTGGAATCTCGAGAAACCTTCCTGCGTGCTTGGCAAGGACGTGACCTATACTGTGTGCAGTATCAGGGTTGTAGCGTTTCCCTCCGCTCAACCGGAGCTGCGTTTGCAGCCTGATGACTGGTACAAAGTTTAACAGACCAAGGAAATCTTACCGGATCAACTCGTCGTTGACCTCTTAGCACTCTCTTAGCAGTATTGGTATAGAGGTAATGCAAACTTTGACCGCGGGGAGCTTCTGCCGATAATGGAAAGCAATATATATGTATAAACAGATTCTTGGTAGCATCAGACATGTTTTTGGTGCTTGCTAAACAGAAAAGCGAAAGAAAAAATAAAGAATGGCTAGAAAAGTAAGAAGTAGAAGTGTGTGTCACGTCAATTATAGAGTCGCACTCATGAGCTAATAGCACTGTATGGCCTTGACTACTTACTTATCACTCATAACCGAAAGAACAGTGCATACAACTACTATAGACCGACACGTACATAGATGCATACTGATAGATACATCCCAGTTTTTACTATCTCTCTTTTCGTTTTTCCTTCTTTATATATACATTGGTCACACATGTATATATATATATATATATATATATATATACATATATATACACGTTCCTCTTTAAAACCGCCTTCAGCTTTTTTCTCTTTTTCTCTCTCTTTGTGAGAAGCGAAGGTGCCGCTCGAGACAAGGCGAAATGCAAAGCGGACGGATCCAACCAAACTCAATCCGTTTCCGCCTGTTGAGAACTTCCGTTTCCTCTAGAGATGTCTCTCCATCCGCCAGCCCCCCGTCGTCCTCGAGGCTCGCCCCTCTACGTTACGATCCGCGTTTACTTTGCTCTGTTTTATCGCCACTCTGTGCGTTTCTCGCTTTCTCAGTCGATGTCTGCCGCTCGGTGGGATAGACACGCTCTTATATAATGCTCACCGCCGCCATCTTTGCTATCATCGGCGGCTGTCTTAAGGGCGGTGAGGGGGTGTGGGGGGGTGTTCTTGGTCCTATCTATCCGTTTTTACGCCCTTCTGCCACCTCTTTACGGCGACGGCCGAAACAGAACCCTTCACGCCAAATGGCCAGTGGACGCCGCCCCAACGATTCAACTCGAGGTCGTGCTGCTGCCGCTGCTACTGCAGCAGCAGCAGCAACAACAACAGCAGATCTTACTAGACGATGACAACGTTGACGTGGAGACGTTGACGGCGGCTTCAACAACCATTCCTCTAACGGCTCTCTGGCTACGATGCCACTAAACCTGCACTACTCCACTAAGGCCACCACGCTTACAACCACATTACAACGACCGTACGAACGACCTGTGTTTTACTTTGCTTCTTTACGCTTACCCCCTAAACAACTTTCTATTAGTACTCCCGCCAATGCGGTTTTTTCGCTTGTAATTGGCTTTTGCCGCCAATCTTGCCGCGTGCCGGATGACGAGCACGTATAGGTTTTGTCGTGCCTTATTAAGAAAGAAAAAACTACGCAGCGGAAGCACTGTGTGGCACTTGTCTCTTCGATGCCCCACGGTGTTGTTCATGGTGAGGCTGTACTAGTTTAAAAGCGATTTTGTTCGAAGGGGTAGGTAGGTAGGGTTCACTTTGGTGTTGCGAAGACTTACGGGGACAACTAAACGGCAACCAACAAGACTACCCGGAACGTGGCCCTTTACGAAACGTCTGCGAGGTACACTCACTTATCGAAGGCAAACAACAAGGATTGGCATGAAATGGTGTAGTAGATGGAATGAATGCTTGCGAATCCATGTACAGTTCTTGCGCAGTTTGTTGCAGACAAACTTTTTAATTTATTAACGCAGTAGATGCCGATGAGTTGTTTCTATGTATGCCTCGCCCAGTTTCATATTCCAATAAGACGTAGATGTATTTTTGGACAAAAAGAGCAGCGTTTTCTGGCGATACCCCGACGTCCTTTACGATGAGTGCGTCCCGTCTGTGTACGATATGAAGTTCGCACGTTAGGTAGTCCTGCGGCATTCGCGGGACATTTCAACGTTTTGCCACAACCAACTTTCACAAACACAGTATGGAACGTATAGGCATCAAGCCTGGCCCACTTGCCAGTGGCTATTGATTTGATTTCATTTATTTCACAGCACTTTTGTAAAGTATCTATTATATCTACAGAAGAAATGTCTGCATTTTGCTAAGAAAAAATATATCATATAAGCTCAATTTGTCATCCAGTTACACATTTGGGTTCAAGAACTGGCGTACTGAATCGATTTCGACATACTGGCCGACAATATATCTATTACATACAGCCTTGCATAGTTTATAAATACAATTTAGGCCCGGGTTGTGACGTCCCTGTGTCTTGCAAACAACAAGATAAAACCCATAAACCGCAAATCTTTTGATAAAATATATATTTGACCTATTACTAAAGTTCCAACTAATGTTGGTCATGGCTGGAGTTGTGAAAAAAGCGGGTCGACTTCCTTGAGCCTCGCTATATGGGTGCCAATAAACTCGCAGTAGGACTCAGTTTCTGCAAGGCCCAACATTTGGCGGATCATCTTCTTAACGAAGGGAGGCCTGTCGAGCAACATGTATACAAAACGGTTTCAGGTCGACGTATGAAGGCCCAGAACCAACCTCAGAAATGCTGGTTTGACCCTATCGATTGTAGCTATGTCCCGAGATGAAAGCTTCTCCTAGAATATCTAGATACTGTAAGAGGCTGACGGTGCAATCTTTAAGTTGAAGAGTTTGGGAGCTGTCTTCACTGATAACTTCTTAGGATTTTAAATTGTAGTGGGGCTGCGACGATTGCTTTTCTAGCTCATTTCTCGATATGCGTAGAGAATGACCTTCCAGTGGTTAAAAGTGTTAGGCCGAGTTAAGTAAAAGAATTAACCACTTGCAGGATTTCACTCTTTAGACGAAACGTGTCAGACCGACAGAGTCTGCCCCGTTCCGAAACATCATGGATACAGTTTTAGACTTGTTGATTTGAAGTCTGACGTCGGTAACATAGTTGCTGAGTGTTGCAAGCGCTTGTTATTAGTGAAATCTGCTCTCGCAATACATTACGAGGTTGTCCGCATACAGAATCAGGTTCACGTCGTAGTGTGGTAGCCCTAGTGCATACACGTAAAATATGTAATACAGCAAAAATGTTGAGCCGTTACGTCGAGTGAGCCAGTTTGACGCCGGCACGTGGCTGGCTGGTTGATTAACGTTGTTAGCCTCTGGGTGAGCTCATTGGAGCGCCTCCTCCGTCTCTAGGTCCCCATAAGTTGGCGAGGAATTATCTTGCAAACACGGCGGTCGTTTATATCTGTATGTAATTCCGTCTTCATTTTGCGACGCACGGGTTTAGTCAGCACTACTAGCAGTGCGGCAATCATTATCGTGTTTATTATAATCGTTACATGTGTAGTTACGGCAGCGCATAATGCTTGAAGCACCTTCTTCACCCGGTCAGGACGATGTCAATATCGAATCTCAAATGCAAATCAATCAGATTGGAACAATTTGGCTTGATGGAATCTAAGCTAAGCCTTACGGTGTATATAGACGTTCGATTTGGATCGGTCGTATTCGAAATATCGCAATAAGATAGTAATATAGGGGCAGGGTTTTATGCATATGTATATTAGCAATGCACATTATTAATAATGTACATCGTCGACCGAGCAAGGTAGCTTAGGGGCAAAGCCTTTGCCCTGCATTCGGGAGGCCTGGGTTTGAGACCCAAACTGGCCACTCCTTAATTGGTTCCCCCTTTTGAAATAGCACATTATAATACCCTGATAAAAGCGGACTTGCCATATGCCGTTAAACAAGAGAATTTGCTTATATGCACTTACTATATACAAAAGGTAGATATACAATGGGTATAGCCACAATGTACCGGAACGAATTACATTTTTGGAGTATATGGTTGTAGATATCTACTGGATTGAACGATTTTGCTCCCTAGGTTATTTTTGGTCGATTTCGTTGGCGTGGTACATTCGCGTGGGCCTTGCGACACAGAGGGTTCGATCACCGTCGTTGCACATTTATATTTATGCGAAACCAATTCTGTGGACGTTAAATACTGACTAAAAGTCAGCCGGAAAAACGTCTACATTGTACAGAATAGATATATACGTGTGTAAATCGATTTAAGTCAAAGTTTGAAGCGTGGCGTTGATTTGTCTGCTTTTGTTTTGGCCATTTATAATTAAATGCAGGCTTGATGAGGTTCTATGTAGAAACAGAGTGGGACATATGTCTCCTTAATGATCGCTACTGGTGATTGACACCCTAGAGTACCGTGAAGACGAATTGAATGTGCTAGTTAATGATAATGGTCTTCATGATTGTACGCAAAGATCGTTGTCGGTATAGATATCTAATGAGAAGCATTGCTCAACATCAGCACGGAGCAGTACTGACTATCCTAGCAATGCTACATTTAGCTGTATTCTGCTCTGTCATTTTCGGCCAAACCCCGTCACAAGCTACTTTTACCTGAGTAGAGTTCATTGCACATAGCCATGCTATTGATGGTTACATCGTTGCAGAACAGAAGGCGCCTTAGCATAGCGCACCTATCATTGCCCGTTACGTCTTGCGTCAGCTATAAGATAGCAGTGCTATAGAATAGATATACGACTATGATGACAGTGGCCCCTTCAGTGCTACGGCAGGACTTCTATCTATCGGGACATGTCAATGTCGCTGAGTCCATCTCAGGACTGTTGAGGACGTAGCAAACTATATCCCCGCGGTCGACATCAAGCATGAACCTTAGCTTATTGCTTAGAGTATGTGCCGTCTACTGAATATTCTCGCCGACAACTCCATCTAGTGGCCATACAGGCAGTGGTGGGAGATAGTGTAGGCAGATGATTTGTATGGTCTATTCACCAAGACAGTACGGCATCTACACTTCTTTATAGTGAGTCTCCCTAGTGTGACAGTTAGCTCGGTTGTCGGCACCCCATTGTAGTTTGGCCGCTTGATGCATGCTACTGATAATCGCCGCCTACGCTACCGAGTTCTGCGCTACTGATATCTTTTTGACGCCATCGTTCTGAGGCATGAGCCTAACAGGGCTTAAGGTAGGCGAAAAGTTAGTCAATACTTCCGATTTTAGGCGGTTATGCAAGGAGGACAGGCAAGGTCATCATAAAACGTCTGACCAGACGATTTAGGTGCCCGGTGCGTAGTATTCCGCGAATGTCGGATAGGCCGCGGTCCAGATACGTCACCAGGACTGATAAGCGTAACGCCTTAACGTGCACTTTAACGGGCGTGTTTTTCCCAACTGAATTCTCCCGGGACTTGCAAATATCACTCCAAATATAAATCTATTCACCGGCACGTAGGTGTCTTTTGTACGGCTTTGAAAAAGTCAATATATTAAGACAGTTTTTGCCATCTCGGAGTATTTTCCTCAACTCTTCGTGTATCGCGGCATTCGATATCAGAAGCCGCCCAAAACAGCTGGCTGTTCGCACGGCAATGATATTAATCACGCTCAAAGTGGCATTCGTAGCTGCCTACGATATCCAAGTGATGCGGAAACATCTTAGCACTACGCATGTATGGCAGTGGGATAGGGTGAAGCTAATTTTCCTAAACGCAAAAGATTAATATACAAGCTCGCGGGCCCAGTATCATTTAGTTTATAACCAGCTATGACTAACAAGGCTTGGTAGGAATCTCTCCGTCCATATCGCATCCCGCCACTCGCTACTGTATGCACGGATTTTGGCATCTATTATGCCGGTCTGGTATGAACCCAAAGACGACTGCAAATGCCGTTGTCGTGGCGGTCCAATACCCTCTGTATCACATTCGCCGGCTGTACTGAATCCGTGTCACGTTCTTACCTCCAGCGAGAATACTCATAAACCGTGTTTACTATGTGTGTTATACATATTATGTTTATATTTACACGCCGAACAGGGTGAATTTGAATAGATAAATAAACAATTAATAGACAAATAATGTGTCAAGTTTAGTGCTTGCATTGCTCTGGTCCGAGAATGCCTTTTCTGAAAAGCTGAGTTATATACACATGCTTATATGCACTTCGGAACGAACACGTTGCATGACCCATCTCATTTTACTCAAATCAATTTAAGATCTCTCACATTTTGCCGGGACAGCTGCATGCTTTGCATCCAGTGGAACTGATAATGTGACCATTTACAAATAAATACTTGACATCTCTTTTTCTGTCCTAAAACGTTTATTATAGCCCGCATACGTAAATATTTTCTTCATTGGATGAATGTAACAATAGGACAATTCAGTGGACGAATGTAACAATAGGACAATTTTAGTGGACGAATGTAACAATAGGACGAATGCAACAATAGGTCAACTAGACCCAGCAGATGTTACAATAGCGAGGCCAAAGTCGAACCTGCAAGAAGTGTTCGGTTGTTTGTAGCTGCCATGGTGAGGCTTGTCTCAAACGGTGCGTTAGTCCCGTAATCGGCCGTCGCTACTAAGGAATATAAAATATGGGCGGAATATAGATGTTATTTTTCTTTCAAAGGAAACAGCAACGCACAGTATAAAAACACACACACTATAACGATACTGAATTATAAGTCTTTTGTATCGCAAGCGCTGAGAAAAGTGCCTTTTTGCTAACTGCCGTCGTTTTTCATGTCTTGTGCAGAGAAATTTCACACAAACATCAAGTCAGTCCATTATGTTCGGCCAAAGTCGAGTCGAGCTTTGCAATTTGGCATCATGCATTACGCCGGACCGGTAACCTACGACGCGCGAAGCTTCCTCGAGAAGAACCGGAACCACCTTCCCACCTGTATCATACAGCTGTTGAATCGGTGAGTTGGCATTTCAGGTATATAGATATATATATATATATATATATATATATATATATATATATATATATATAAATCGTACAAGCTAACGACAGAAAAACTGTTAAGTCATGTTTTCTGTGAAAGTTAATCACATCCTTCTGTCCTGTATGTGCGCGCTAAAGATGGCTAAAAAGGTAAAGAAACAATGGCGTGTAGTAATCTCCTACCAGCCAACCCTCCATACAAGTGTTTTCGATTAGGCCTAGAGTCTCCTTCCACAGCCGCCTGAAGCTCTATTTACAATTGAATATCTTTGACCTGAATCTACAAATCGTAAGGAAGATCTTGCCGGGGTTAAACCCGCGTGTTCCAATATCGGCATCGTCGGCTGTTAATTCCTTCCATTTCATTCTCTTTAAACCAAGTGGAATAATATTTGATTGGATTTATCGTTACTCGGCTGTATGGCCTCTTGATAAATAACGTAAAAGCTCGATGGATGACATGCGTTGCAGGTCGAGTCTTCCTGTACTAAGTTCACTCTTTCCGGTGTCGCCAAGCTTTGTCAACACACCAATCAACGTTGGAGATCCAAAGGTAATGTCGCAATTGACTCGTGGACGTATTGTAATGCCTTATATATAATGTATTACAATTGCATACGTATACGTTAAGAGCGGGCCTGGTATTCATTGTAGTGCCAAACAAATATAAATAATATATTTATGGGCGAACGGTGGATAAGTACATGTTCGATATTTCTGATCTGCACGCTGTCTTTTTAATAGGCCGAAGAGGCTTCAAAATGCGCCACCACCCGTAGACAGTGGACTATAATAGTAACATTAATAATGAATATGTAATAATAACTAATATCGTACACATTTATTATATATATATATATATA
Organism: Dermanyssus gallinae; assembly: GCA_003439945.1. Classification (NCBI taxonomy): domain Eukaryota; kingdom Metazoa; phylum Arthropoda; class Arachnida; order Mesostigmata; family Dermanyssidae; genus Dermanyssus; species Dermanyssus gallinae. The sequence continues at coordinate 19,341 of QVRM01006375.1, forward strand.
TATATATATATATATATATATATGTCGAGCCAGTCGCATATAAGTTCAATTGCTCTGTAATATTAAAAGTGCAGCCTAAGTAGAATAATGGTTAGTCAGCTAATTAGCTTGGTGCTCTCAGCTTTAGTTGCTATAAAGCTAAGCCGACTCAGCCTAGATTTTTGTTTTTCTTCTTGCTGCCGTCACGCTGGATCACGTCGCCGTTTCTATCATTGCGTCCTTTTTGTTGCGACATCGTTCTATTTGCCTAGAAAACGATCCTCTGTTCCATAACGTCTATGGATTTCGTCAATTTTCGCTCCTTACAAATGCCGCCTGCGACAAGCAGCACAATTTTCAGCCCAAAGTGGCCGACCACTTGTCGGCTTACCTCTCTGCGCCTCTTTGCTGCAGTCTCGTAGCACAGATCTGCTACCTTCGTATCTAGTAATTTGTTTTTTTTTTCTATCCATACATAATGACTTGACAATGGACTTCATATGTGGTCTCCATTGCTTCTCGGTCTGCTGCGCCTATCGCGTGACTACGGATCCATTACGATCAACACAATCGTCGTCACTGCTGCGATGAACATCCACGAAACGGTGGGTGACCTTTCGTCGTCGTCGTCGTCTTCGTACGTTCAGCAATCAAAAGCCATCCAAACAATGGGCGGTTACTTTCGCTACTCGCTGATGGACCTGCTACAGAAGATGATCTCCGGCAGTCCGCATTTCGTCCGATGCATTAAGCCGAACGAACAGCGCGCACCGACACGTCTGCAGAAGGACAAAGTCCTCAACCAGCTACGCTACACCGGAGTCCTCGAAACGATCCGGATTCGGCAGAAGGGCTTCTCGCATAGGCTGACGTTTGCTGAGTTCCTAAAAAGGTACGATCAATTATCTCAGACCGTATTTTGTCATCATATTTATCATTCCCCGCTACGTATACCCACCTCTATGGCTTACCAACCTAAAGTAAAGTAAAGTTTTCGGGCTGACCCTCAGCCAAGATTTAACGTCCACGGAACTGTTTTTCACATTGCTTCATAGACGGACCCCCATAAATATAAATGTGCAACGGTGGGGCTCGAACCCGCGCACATATGTGTCTCCTCCGGTTGCGAGACGCAGACTTAAGCCACTACGCCACCGGGCTCGACATGGCTTACCAACCTACACCAGCCGAACAAAGTGTAGCACTACTACACGCGCATCAACGGGCAAAAAGTGAATTTGTTTCAGACATTATCTCCATTTGCTGATTGAGAAACAGTTAGTAACATTGTTGTGGCAATTTGGCATTCGTAGAAATGCCATAATATCACTGAAACTACATTTAATTTTGCTATCCTAGGTCACTTTTTTGAAGCCGACATAGAGCCTCCGAGCGACCGCAACGGTGCTCCAAAATGGTTTCAAAGCAACACACAAAACAGGCGCAATCTGTACTGCTGGTACTAAGAGTACTGCTACTGCAGAACATAACAAAAGGAAATAAGTCCAGTATATATATATATATATATATATATATATATGTTACTCTGATTGTGGCCATACATTGCCAAATCTGCTGCAGACAGTAGTTGAGCGTAGAGGGATACTATGGATTGCCGTCGCATGTAGACCGGTTTATTCCGGCGCGTTTGCCCGGTGCATCTGCCTATCTGTACATAATGGACAGATCAAATGCTCTCCAAGGTGGCTGACTGGCCACTGTGTAGATGTGTATACTTTTATTTGGAGTTACTGGGAAGTGGAACAGAACAAGTAAGCTCTTGGCATCAGGTCACAGATATTGTGCCGGGGTCGTGCCAGGATCATGAAGTCACGATTCATGATGACATTAAGGTTGCAGGACATCTCCACCACACCGTTCCGCCTTCCGATTCTCTTAGGATTCGATGGGGAGGAATCATTTGGGGCATAGGTAAGCCATATACCACCGTACCCTTCAGAGCCAGGCCACTAAAGCGGTACCCGACGGTGTGTTGTCGCCGCTAAATCAAAAACTCGTTAAGAGGCGGGCGAGGCAGCGCGACCGCCCACCGAATGCGGCACCAGTCGGCGGCTGGAGTAGTGGCCTCTTTAGCGAGGCTTTAGTGGAACTGATCCCGGCCGGCGAGTCCGGCGAGTGGCTCGCGCGAACAGCTTCCCCCGTTCGTCTGACCCTGTTCGAGCTCCTCCTACCTACCTAACTATATACCCTTTAGCATGCTAAGGCCATACTGGACACCTGTCGTCGCCGCCAGTTAATTGAGTCGTCAGCACGTAACGCCGCGAAGCCGGCCGGTCTACATACACTGCAAACCATTTTCTCTTGATTAGACGAACCTGCAATGGTAGGTGTTTTGTAGTGGTACAGATGCTGTCGTTGTTGTTTGTGTTTTTTTTTTCGTTTTGTAAATGTACATTAGGGAACTGCTATGCTAGGGATATTTGCTTTGAAAGACACTTCTGGAACATTAAGCACGTGAATCACGGCTTTGTGCGACTAGATTTTCAGCCAGGAAACTAAAGGGTTGCCAGCCAATTTTTATAGACGTGAAATCCAATCAAACGTGCCTTGTGCGAAAGGACTATTGCATTTAAAGCAAAAGTATACTTAGTAAAAATTTCTCTTTGCAAAATTATGCTTTCTGCCCCCTCCCCCCACCTCCACCTAGCCTCTAGCTGGAAATTGAGGAAGCCATTATGTTCTACAGAATATGTGTGGCCGTCGATACTTGATTCTAAGATCAGTTGGTGTGCTATGTAGTTAATGATGATTGAGGTGGAGTCCGATTCTAGGCGCTCTGACGGTCGCTCACGTTTGATCAACAGCCTACGTAATCTGAATCTCAAGAAGAGATACTTATATAATTCAATTTGGTACGAATTCGAATTATTGTGTTTTTACGAAAGTATTTGTATTATTTATCTATGTCAAAAACACGAAATGCAAGAATGTATTCTGTAATAAGTTTCTAAAATTTAAATAGTCTCCAGACTATTTAACGACACCGGTCAACTATTTTTGAGCGAAGGTTTCCAGATTTTGATTTGTCGTATAAGTTGAAATCATCATTTCGGATTTTTACGAAACATAGTTAACCTGCACCGAAAATTGTGCCCAAATATGTCTCAAATATTGTGACATGCCTGGGCGGCGCAAACATGTCGCACAGGACTTTGAATTTGTAAAAAAAAGTTTGTTGTTTTAGCCAAACCATTTATTTGGATTATAAAGTAAAATTAGCTTTCTGAATGGTAAACTGACATGTCGAACTCTGAATGGTACACTGACAAATCGACTTCTGAATGGTAAACTGACGACTACGACTACTATCGAATTTAAGATAGTCACGTTAAATATAAATAACCACGACTTCGAGACACAAGCCTACCCTGGGGGGGCTCCGTACAATTAAAATCAGTACTTAAGATAATGCGCAGATACTTGCGTGACAACCAATACAATCTAGAAGACAGTACGAGCAAGCTGCATTACTAACTGGTTTCGTAATGTCGGAGGATCCAGATTAACATTTTCATTTAAAAACAAACTTTTCTTCGTAATATAGTTGCGTTTAAAATTAAGCATACAGACGAGCATAGAGAACAGAAGAGCACAATGTTCCACCTCTTGGTTCTCTTGCAGGGCTCGCAGTATCCGACAGCGCAGTTTCTGTAGTATATGAAACCACGAGCGTCCGCGGAGAATTAGATTTATATTTGATTAGTCGTGTTCTACTTCCAGCGTCCTGGCTGCGTTGATGTCGCAACCTTGCCACCATCCTGTCTAAGCCGGCGTTGCCACTATCGTTTGCGCGAATCTTAGAAGAGGCATAGACACTCGGTGAATACGTTTTTTTTGTCGCTAGTTGTTCACTGAGACTAAGGGAATGAGTCCAAAAACGGTCGCCGCAAAATCGCGTTCGGGCAGAGCACATTTCATGTGCGGAATGGCTGTAGACAAGGGAGGCCGATTGCCGGACGACGCTGCGCCGTACGATAAAGGGATTATCGCTTCTGCTTGAAAGGGGGTGGGTGCCCAATTGTTGGCTTAGGCATATGAGGAGTAATTCTATACAGATAAGCGGCAGCAGTGGCTCTAGGACTAGCCGGTACTAACGAAATAGATACTGGCAAATGTCCGGGTGGGCGCTGGTTTGCAAATAGAGAATCCGAGAGACTCGATGTTAATTGGCTTTTAAGCTCTACAAAACTCGTGCCCGTACCTCCCCTTCTGCGCTCTGCCCCTTACCGCGCGAAGTCGCATTACAGCTACACTGTATGGATACACGCATTCGGACTAAAGACAGACCGGCCGCGCATTCAAATATGTAAAAAAGAAAAAAGTTCGTTTGTCTGCGAAAAGACTACCTGTACAGGGTCAGCAGACGATAATAGTTGGCCTTATTTTGTTTGTTCGTACATGTTCGTGATTTCCCGTTTAATATTCAGGTCTGCGTATCTGAGGGTTTTTCCAGGTTGGCCCGGTGTGGGCTTAGCAGGAGCCCGGTCCGTCTAGCGTTACTTTAGATAAAACACGACTCTACTCGTGTGGGTAGGGACCATTTCTGTGTTTGTAGTTTGATAGATTTAATTGCATGGAAGACTAATGCCTAGTGCTTGTTAATGACTTACAGTCAAATGACTGCATCAAGTTGTTGTTTAAACAAAATATATAAATACCGCTGTCGGCACCTAAACAAAAAAACAAATCGTACTCTAAGGAACCATTTGAAAGTGAAGATTGGTAAAGAAAGTAAACAAATAGATTAATGAATTCTTTAAAGTGCAGATAACTCAGGTTTAACAGAAATTTAAAAGAAAATGCGAACTGTTCACTTTAAGATTGTCATGTGATTTACAGTGTCAACTATCCAGGTGCTAAAGCACTCTGTCCCATAGGCCTTTTGCCGTAGTAACTTTATTTGTTTTACGTGTAAGACCCAATAAAGTGAAGAAGTCTTAAGTCAATTAGCAGTTTTATATGTATTGCATGTAATTCCCTGTATCAGGCCAGAGATAATAAAAGCGTTTTCGCTAAATTTTGGGTAAATAGCTTTTTAATGGTAGGCTATACTGGCATTTATTTGGGAATATCTCTTACGGCGTATATTTGGGAATATCTCTCACGTCTCCTGTGATGTAATACTAATGAGGCAAATATGCTACTGCTCCATCAAATTAGCAATAGGTTAGTACGTCGCAAGTTCAGGTGGAGTTAAAAATGAGATAGGAAATCTGGGCCTGTAAATTGTATATGCTTCACAAGTCATGGCTTCTAAGTAAATTTGTCAGAATCCCTGTTTGTGATCGCTGACTCTGGGTCTCTAACAGTTTGTTTCGATTTTCGGGCACGTTAGGGTGTATAGTCTATCAAGGAGGCTGCACTGCAAATCGGAGCGCATGCTTTTTTATCTTATTAATGAGCGCCCGTTACTGTTTTGGCACGGGTTCTTTCTTCGCCGTTTTTCTGCTGCTTTTCTAGGTTTTCAAAATCTTGATGACTGTTCTGGGTAAGGTGTTTGTACTAGCACGATTCCGCAACCTACCGCACCGTCTGAAGCGGATAGATTGGGCAATCGTGTTGTGCTTCCTACAGATACTTATACTGCAGAATAGAGTCGCTAATTTGTATTGTTGCGGCTGCTCACAGACACTTTCTATAGGCAACCTACGATGTGTTTGATGCCGCACAATTGACATTTGTAGGTGCATAATCACCTAAAGCTTTGAATATGCAAATGTTAAAGTACTTTTGCCGACATTTTTGTAATTGATTTTTTTTGCGCTTTTCCTCTCTATATCGCTCTCTCTATCCCTCTCTTTCTTGTCTGCAGCACTCCTCGGGCACGCTGTTTCGGCGTGGGCTATAGGCTGATACCGTTTCGTGCCCCCTACAGGAATTTGTTCATAGCATCTATATAGCTAACCTAAAATAAACAATGCATGTTCGAGGTTAATTGATAACGATTGGATTGATCACAACTCAAGCGCTTACTTTGACATTTCCGACTGCCGATTGACGACGCTTCGTCGGGGTGCTGTCGTCAACGGGGCTTCATCGAGAGAAGGAAGAGGGAGCGAATAACGAAGATAACGGGGACCCCCCCCTTCCCTCCGAGAACGCTTCGAAAAGAGACGGCCACAAACTCAGAAGCTTACAGCAGTGATGCCGGGCTGCTGCTAAGCTGCTGGGCTTCCCGGTTGGTCGTTCCTGCAGTAACAGCAGCGACAGCCCTGGATGGACGAAGTAGGGGCCCAAGTCACGCAAGTGGGCGCACACACGCAGGCGGCCAGCCAGTCCTCCAGCCATCTAGCCAATACGTTGAGCCTCGGGCAGAACTGATAACGGGTGCCTTTGACGGAGCCGCTCGCTGGCTTGCCCGCTGCACGATGGCGACGACGACGTTCTCATTCCTCCAAGGTGGTGCCCTCGCCCTAGTGCCATCGAAATCCCCGAATCGAGCAAACGCCCTCATTCGCATTGGGCCCCGCGTTCCTCGATCCTTGATCCTGGCTTTCGCCTTGACTTTCTTTCGGCCTCTCTCTTCATGTCCCTCTCCTCCGGCGCCCTGCCGGAGAGGATCCTCGATCGAAATGATCGCCCCGCGGCAGACCTTAGCAACTACCACATACACCCGCCCATACAGTGGCCGCCGTCAATAGTACTACTGCTACTACTACGACAACGACGACTTTGACGACTACTGCTACTGTTACTACAACTACGAAGGCCACCCACAACCAGAGTTCGAGTTCTACCTGCGCTTCCGCATATTCCGTTGCCGGCAGCAAACAGCGGTCCTGCTCTTTTTGCTCTCACTTCTCATCGTTCCCAACTAATGAAACAACTCAATCCATCGATATGTTTGTACTGTACACGTTTATTTAACGATACAGGACGTCACGCTCTCTTTGTTTGAAAATGAGGAAAGGATATATATATATATCTATAGGATATCATGAACATTCGACTTTTACTTGCCGGGTAGTGGGAAAAATAGCACATATCAGTAGTTTAATGGTTACTCCGCCTTCCCGTTCCTCTATTAAAAAAATACGAGTTCTACGACCCCCTTAACTACGAACGATACATTTAGTGGCGCCCCGTATATTAATTACCTTTCTTAGACACTAAATAAATAAGGCTGGGTCTGCCAAATAATAATTGAGGCGATTTCTGAATGAGGCGTCACGTTCGTCTCAGGAACGACTGTTTAATCCTGTCAAGCCAGTCGATCTGCTCCTACCAAGCAAGATGTGACACCAGAATACCTAGGTGTCATGAGATGCCACGGGGATAACTTTTAGATCCAACAGAACCAGCGCTGCTTTAAGATAAACGGGTTGCGGCCTCTGAATACAAAGAGAAGCAATTAAAGCTATCTTTTAGAAAATCTGCGACATACCGTAAGAAACTGTGCCGATTGGTTAGCATTGTGTGCCCAGACACTTGCATTTCTAGCTTTTGTAGAAATAGTTTTCTTGACAAAAGAGTTCGCGTAATTGTATATATATATATATATATATATATATATATATAAGTCAAGGAATCGATCAGCATAAGAAGCAGGAACTTATCAGCGGATTCTGACGACAGCAGTACGAAACGCCGCCGCCGCCGCTGCCAGCGGGCAACGGACATTCGTTTACGAATATATTGGATCTGCCAAGCCTGTTTCTTATTCTATCACATTTGAGACCGGTCAAGCCAATACAGCGGTGGTGGTGGCGGTGGTGGTTGTAGTAATGGTAGTATTCGCTCAGCTCGTACTATTCGAAGACGCCGACTAGTAGAAGTAGTTTGGTAGTTGCCGTGATATAGAACGGCCGGCGTGAAAGCACCATAACTCTGGCGTCGCGCCTGTCGACTGTGAGATAGAATCGAAGAGAATGAATGAACGAGCAAACGGACGGGAAGGAAAGAAGAAAGAGAGTCTTCTACTCAGTCGTGCATTGGAACGAACGTACATGTGTCGCGTGCAGAAGCCGCACTCGCAATCTGTGCGGAGTTACGAGGGGGCCACTTCTCCTGGCGACGCCGCTGAAACCGAAAATGATGCTGTTGCTATTGCTTACCCTGTTGTGGTTGCCGTCCTTGCTTATATTGTTGCCGTTGATGCTTATGTTGTTGTTGTTGCTTATATTGTTGTTATTGTTGAAGTTGCTGCTGTTGTGGTTGCCGTCCTTGCCTATGTTGGTGTTGTTGTTGTTTATGCTGCTACATGTCGCCATCGGACAAAGCGGACAATCCTAGCAGTGATGGTTAGAGATTCTATTGCGCTCAGAGTAGGGCCAGAGCGTGGCGGGCTGCCTGCATGCTTACCAAAGGTGAAGGAAAGTCCAAGTTTCGTAAATGGGTAGGACAGGCCAGAACGACAAAATATGGCAGGAGGAATTGTGCATGAGCATAAGAGAGACAGACAGGAATATGGCGGTGGTCGAAGGAGGCCCTTCCTCTTCCAACTTGTCGTAGCGTCCAGATGCAGCCGGCATTTCCATCAGCCTGACGTCTTTTATTTATCCGTTTTGGTCCCTCTCTCTCTCTCTCTCTCTCTCTCTCTCTGTCGTTCACATACACGTTCTCATTATCTCTCGCGCTCGCACACTCGCTTTATCTCCTCCTCTCGCTTTTTTCCGGCGGTGCAGTCTTATCGGGCCTGTCGAGCTTCTCTATTTTCCCGTTGCTTTCTTACTAATGCTGCATAGTGACGCAACTACTTCTGTTTCTATCCTACGCCTGCCCGCACGACTGATACTACAGATAACGCCATGCTTAACGCGGCTTTCTCTCTCAGTAGACGAATCATTTTCAAAGCTCTCGCGACCTCTCTCGGAATCTGACCTCTCTAGACCAGAACGGGCAGAACGGGGCCTGAGTACGGTTTGGCGCGTAAAACGATTCTTTCAGATTCAGATTGAGATTCAGAACGTGGTTTATTTGCGAAACTGCAAATGCTTAAGTTTTCGAAAAAAAAAAAATCTTGTAAAAAAAAAATTCTTGTATCTTTACGTACAATATACTCTGTAGATCTCGCGCTAGGTGGCAAGACAGCAGCAGCAGAAATTTAACTTGTACATGAATGATTTGATGGTATACAGGTAACTTTTATTCTTCTGCTTTTTCTATTTTTATTTCGGCTTCTTTTATTGTTTTTGTTCGTCTTCTGTTTCTGCTTCCTGATCTTCTTCTTTTTCTTCTGCTTCTGGAGACTCAGCATAAGATCGATTGGTTATCGCTACCGTACGTGCAGCGATACTTTTCACAGCGATGACTATACCATAGAGTATTGTTACTTCTACTACTTCTAAACTACTACTACTACTTCCACTAGAATTGTAGTCTAAGCAGTAGTAATTACGAGTTAGCAAGTGAGTGCTGGCCGCAGCATCTCTTTGTCACCATCAACATGTGCCTCCGGTAGGAACGGCTGAGACATAGGTAGGCAGGTAGACACATCCTTTCGTGAAAAATAGAAGAACTAGTAGAAGGAGGAGGAGGAGGAAGAAGAAAAAGCAGAAACAGAGAAAAATAAGACAAAGAAAAAGCGAGGGTGGGCATGTTTTGTTGCCACCAGAAAGGTGACGGATACTGCGCAGCTTCACCGTTGCTATCGCCGTCACCAGCTCGACGGACACACACACACATATATATATATATATATATATATATATATGAAGAAAATCTCCGTAGGCGAGGCCCTGTCCGGGTCGATCTAGAATGAAGTGACAGAATGGATTGATGGAAAGCCTTTCTTGCCTGCCTTCTCCATCCGCTAGAAGACGCAAGTGACGGATCAACGGTCAAAGAGTCAACGGCGGAGCAGAAGCAGAAGACAGAGAAGCCCCGAATCATGGGGGGGGCTTATGGCCAGCTCTTTCTCGGCGACAAACGGCGAATTGCTATTCATTCGTTTCGATTTCGCTTCATGTGTGCCTCTGGAATGCCTCCGAGTTGGTGGTCTATATAAACAGAAATGTGCACGTGCATATTGACCAAGATACGTACGTGCCTTACCTACGCTGTGGAACACACAGGTACGATTGCTACGGAGAACCGGCGAAACGACCAGAGAGCAAAGGCAATGGCAGACCTCACCCGGACTTTGAATGTGGGGTTTTCAGACATAAATACTTCCAGAAGCTAGGAACGAGGAGCTCCTGCTCACTGCTTATAGCACCACAGTGATCAGTACAACCAGAAGGTCTTGTTAAGCTATTCGAAATAATCGAATTCGAAAACAGACATTTATTTTAGATATATGTTGTAAATCACTTTTATTTTGGATATATCTTGTAAATCGTTTTTGTTTTTTGTTTTATTGTACAACCTTTGCGCAACAACGTTCTCTCAATGCATAATCGTGAATATTTAGCTTTTGCTGCACAAAGAGTTGTTAAAATGATTTCTAGCAGTCTCCAAACGCACAGTATTTTTCTTAATTGATTATGAAAGGGGTCGAATAGATGTTAATCGCAACGAGCGATAACGTGTGTGCCATGGAAACCACCATGAGAAATGATGAAATGAGACACTATAAGAAAAATAGACCAGCAACGTGCAATACAACACAGATGTATGCGAGCGGGCGTTGTCATAATGAAGCGCGACGCCTCCATGGTCCACTGTTCTAGGTGCTTTTCTATAACGGCGTGATTCAAGCCACTAAACTGCTACTAGTATTTGCACTGTTAATATTTTTTTTGGTTCTGCAGAAAGATGCCTTCTGCCGCACCTCTCTAATTTTATCGATGATAGCAAATGGCCGTTTTAATGTAATCATCTTCCTGGTAAACGTGATGACTATGCACTTGTGCGTGCAACTTGTTTCAGTTTCCTAGGAAAAAATGTGATGTATAATGTCATTTTGATGGGGCTATAAGGAACTCATACGCCGGTACGCCCCATACAGCCGGGGTTGGTTCGATGCAAACGAGCTGATCTATTTAATGTATTCACCTCTTTACTAGGAACTATACAACTTTTATTTATCGGCGTTCAGTTAGAGCTAAAACGTCATGCCCGAACTTTGATGACGTAACATTGTAGCGCACGTACCCTGGCTTGCTGCAGATGCTTGCTAATGACTTCGTCGTTGCTGCACTCTGGGAGTTCAGGCAACAAACCCTTGCTATTACAGGAGACACTGTTCCATCAGCGTCATCATTCACTACTTAGACCTTTCTATATTTTGTTTTTTGTTTGGATACACTTTGTAACAGTCAATGTAGTCCGTACATTCATGCGGAAGTTGACAGCGCGAAGGGCGAGACTGTATTCTCTTCCTTTTTCTTCTCCAAACGAACGGCATGCGACGTGTCTTGGCAACGGTGTTTTTTGTGAAGGCAAGCATTGATGATAATGATGATATTAATAATCATACTTTTTTCTTCTTACATTGTTATTGCTTGAGTGTCGGTGACAGCTCAACATCATCTTGACGTTGCCTTACAGTAGTTCCAATGACACCATTTGTCGGACGATAGGTCAATCTTGGCACCGCTGTGGCTTTAAAGAACTTCTTCCAAGAACGGAGACACGTCGAATCACGCTCCGGTGGCGTCGGTTGAGACCGCTTTTAGTCTAATATCGTCTACATCTAGCTCGCAGGCCGACAAAAGAGTTAAGTGGGTAGCTTGAATGGCAATTTGGTCCCGCCCCTTCTGCCTAGTGACCTGTTCCTCAGAAGAACGACCAGACTGGCGCGGGTCCCGGATCCAAACGGCGTCTTGTTGGTGGCTGATGAGTTCGCCGGCAGCAGCGGCTACTGTAGAGGCGCAGCTGTATGACGAGGCAAGGCAAGGTCCGTAGCCTAGGGGATGTCCATTCCACCCAGCCGGACCGGTAGGCTTGCCTGCGTCTATGCCTTATTTTCGAGCATCAGGCCAATGATGTTTTACCAAGGCTCTCCCCACCTGGTCGTCGAGGTCCAAAGTTTTTGGTTGTAGAAGAATGGCAGTTGAGGCCCGTAGTATGTACAATAATTCGCATTGCGTGCCGAAGTAGAAAGTAGGCTCAGTCCAAAGCCGGAAGAGTTCTTCTCCCTTCTCGGTCAGTACCGGGCCAATCATGTCGTGCAACACCGCCTCAGGTTCAGTTCACACCGATACTTTACAAAAATGCCCTGGAGCTTGGTGTTAAATTATGCGATTACCTGCTGTCTTTCTTCACCTTCAAAACCCTCTGGGAATAGCTCACATTCTAAGACATGTCATGTTTCTAAGTAATAGAAAACGATGGCTTTCAAGAAAAGTCCCATCGTCGAGGTAGAACAGAGGGACCTCGAAAGCCACCTGATTGACGTATTGATGCAGAAGTAGAATTAATGCAAGAGGAGCCGCTACGCCCCCCTGTTGACAACCGGCTGATGACCTGATTTTAACCTAGCCGAACATTAGGCAAATCGGCCTGCCATATGCCGGGTGGTCATTGGATAGAGGATCGAAGCGTGCTTGGAAACCTCTCTTAACACATGCCCTCATTTGCTAAAGTGTAACGCATTTTAACGAGCCCGCATGCTATATATGGCCACCAGGTGAAAGGATGCGAAATGTCTTGGCGACATCCTCGCTCGAACACAACGCGACCGCTGGCAAGCCGATACGGGACGGTGGCACCCGTCCTTTGCAGGAGTGCTTTGCAAAAATTTTACTAATTGACTCCCCTGTTACGGGCGCAATCGTGCAATCGCAAGACAACATTTTAATGGCACTCCGCACCTTAAAAAATAGAGAGCCTGTAAACAGCAATCCGAGCGCGAGCTTTGTCCGTCATTACACGGTCACCTCGCCCTTGGCCTCCACGCGAGTGAGAGCGTCACCTCCAAAAAGGACCACCTTTTCCTGATTACGCTGGCCAGGTTATGGACTTCTTAAGATTCTCTATCGATGTGACCGTCTTTTGGTACGAGGGTGAGCAACGCGGTCCATCTTGCTTCGTCATTATTTTCCACGACATCTTCAATCAGACTGTGGAAGAGTCCGTGCATCTGGCTTAACCGTTCATACCTCACAGTTGTAATAACTTTATGATAGTAAATACTAATAATAGCGAAACCCTTCTTGCCTCTTCTCCCATCACGGGTAACATCGGTGGCGACCATCACAGAGCAATAGGGGGCGGCCAATAGGCTAATGGGGTAGAAACGGTTGCCCCTGGTCACCTCTCGTCATAAGGCGGCAAGGCAGGGGCGGCTGTGACGCCGATGAACTGTGTGCCGAACGCCGATAGACGGCTGTGACGCCGAACCTGTGCACATTCACAACAAGCCGCTCTCATATTTGGTATTCCCTCGGTGGCGGGGCTAGTGTTACTCGCCTTCTCCGGCGTCACTTTCTTTTTCTCTGTCTCCAACTGCGTCTTCATTTTTGGGCATCATCAGTAGCAACAGAAAATCCAGCTATACCACAACCATCGCAATATATCCAGGCACCTCCTTACCGCCTCATCGTCTGCCTAACGACGGCAGCCATCGTCGACCTCAACACGATCTCGGACATTGGTATCATAGCCTTCACGCAAAGCTGCAGGAAACAACAAGTGCGAATATATAAATAGCTACCGTTGTAGTCGTTACTTCTCGAGGTTGTCGCCGTCATCGTCGTATTGTTGTTGTTGTTGGTGTTGTTGTTGTTTGCAGTATTTGCGTAACACCCTGCACGTAACCCTAGATGCCGCACGTAACCCCAGAAGCCGCACAACCCTAGAGGCCTCACGCAGACGCAGAAGCCCTACATAAGCCCACAAGCATCAACTCACGTCTTCCGTCGTTACGGTCGCTGCTGCTGCGTCTTCTACAACCACCCCCACCACAAAGCGTTCTTATAACGGGCACGAAAGCCGCTGCCTCTTTACCTCCCCCGTTCCTTTATCTACCCCGCAAGTTTCACGTCCCCCTCTCTCGCAGAGCCTGGCAACCTACATGCGGTAGCGCATGCTTCGATGTCTTGTTTAATATTTGGCTCACTGGTAAAAGCTGCGGCGACGTCTAACGACCAGCCCCCAGCAAGCATTTGGGAGGGCCCCGAGCAAGCCGGGAACGGACCAGGCGTCGATATTTCTAGCTAGCGGCGCAGCCCTAAGGGATTCGCTACTTTCGCTACGGGGGCCACTTTAGTTAGCGTGCGGCGTGTTCCGTCGTTCACGGTCAACTACCGGTTCCACCAACGCTTGTCGGCAGAAGAAGCACATATTGCCACAAACTCATAACAGCTGGCTATATATGCACATTCATCAGCACGCATATATATATATATATATATATATATATATATACGTCAACATATTTAAGGAGAGCAAGAGTCCCTGCGAGAGAGAGAGTGCGATATGACCGTTTTCGTCATCGCCATAAAATGGGATAAGCTGGTAGCCTGCGCCCACGAGTTCACGCGAAATATTGTAACGCAATATGCTATTATGCAACCAGCCGATGAAAGAAGTACCTAATTCTAACATATCGTTGCAAATGTGTTACTTTTTTGGATAGACATAGCCCGAACACGAGATGTATTGGGTATTGGGTTAGCAACGATTGACCGCTATATTCAAAGGTGTCTAACAATATCGCTGATTTGTTTGTGATTCATGTTCATTCGAGTTTTGTAACTATATATATTTATCTATCCGTACATATACATATATTTCACAATTTCGTTGCATTTTCCAAGGCAAATATATATCTATAAATATCTATTAAAAAAAAAAAAAATATATATATATATATATATATATATATATATATATATATATATATATATACGACAAATGTAAACTAGTTACGGTTTATTATTAACTACGGTTTGTTATGTTATTTTGTATACATAATGTTACCTGCGACTGCATGTGGATCCTTCCGGACTAGCCCTTTAGACGTACATACTTTGCACTAGCATTCGCCTCGCATAAACCTTGCCTCGCAACGACACTCATTGTTTTCATTGAAGCCTTTAAGCTTTACTCGGTTACAAATGTTCGTTGCTGGCGAGATTTGTCTAGCTTATTCAATTCGCTGAAATGCGATTCAACTGCATTCTACTCTACAAACTTGTAGATCACGTCTATAGTTCTCTGGACGTCTAAGACTCCCAGCATTGCTGTAACCGTATTTGTTTCACAACTAGCGAAAAAAAAAGCGCGACTCGGTCAACAACATTGACCATATTGAGCGCGTGTGACCAACACGACATACACTCCCGACCAATCCGACAAACCTTGCAGTCATTGACAGTTATTCGGTACCGACATTTGCTAATATTCGGTGTTTTTGTATGCATTTCAATTTTTTTGCAATTTATTTAGCTCTAATTAATTTCAACTAAATAGTGACTACGATTCATTCAATTGCGTTTAGCAATCACCTTTATTATACAAACAAAGCAACAAGAAACAGTATAAAAAAAATAAGAACAGTATAATTCATTGATACAATCAGCGATAATCTAACCAACAGTGAGTAAGAGATTAGAATTAAGGAATGACCGAAGATACGTTGAAGCAAGCCGGCAACTGCTGACTTCTCTCGTAATGGCACTAATGGCAAACAGCACGACAATGCCACTAACGACAAACGGCTATGGCTCTTCTGTGCAGATACTCATTTCTGGCATTTAGATTCAGTTGTCGGGTGACGCCGAGCAGGGAGAACTGCGAGCTTCTCCTAAAGAAACTGCAAATCGAGGACTACGCTCTGGGTAAATCTAAGGCAAGTACCTAATTGAATCGATTATAATGTATGTATGTATACACAGTGTGTTCAAAACGTATCGCGACTTTTGAATTTTCGCAGGTTACGTATATTCGAATTTCGATTTTTTGTGGCGTTATGTTGGTACTCATGTCTCTCACTTATGCCGACAAGCTCGGCCATTTTGAATGTTCACTTAATTGTTGACAGCTGCTTTGCTTGCATTTGTTTTGGATCGTCTTCGATTTTTACCTATTCAAAAAATGGATCAAAGAACCTGTATCAAATTTTTTGTGAAAAACGAAATTAAGTGCGCGGATGCATTCCGAATGTTGACTGTGGCATACGGAGAAGCTACCTTGGACCGAAGCAACGTTTATCGGTGGTACAAAATGTTCTCAGAAGGCCGAGAAGATGTGAACGACGAAGAGCGTGCCGGACGCCCGAGCACTTCAACAACAGACGAAAAAATTAATGAAGTGGAGAAAATGGTATTGGCCAATCGTCGAATCACCGTTAGAGAAGTTGCTGAGGACCTAAACATATCGATTGGCTCGTGCCATTCGATTTTTATCAATGATTTGGGCATGAGACGGGTCGTCGCGAAATTCGTACCAAAATTGCTCAATTGCGACCAAAAACAGCATCGCATGAACATTGCTAATGAGATGTTGGACTCTGTCCGCGACGACCCAAATTTGCTCCAGAGGGTCATAACTGGTGACGAATCGTGGGTTTATGGTTATGACGTGGAAACCAAAGCTCAATCATCTCAATGGAAGCTGCCGCACGAACCAAGACCGAAAAAAGCGCGCCAAGTTCGGTCGAATGTGAAAGTTTTGCTGACAGTTTTCTTCGATTGCAGGGGCGTGGTGCATCATGAGTTCTTGCCACAGGGTAGAACGGTCAATAAGGAATATTACCTGCAAGTTATGCGCAATTTGCGCAAAGCAATCCGCCAGAAACGCCCGGATTTGTGGAAGAACAAAAATTGGCTTTTGCACCACGGCATCGAAGGAGGAGCTGAACAAGATAAAAAAAATGGTTTTTTGAAGTGCTTCGAAGATTGGAAAAACCGTTGGCACAAGTGTATAATATCTCATGGGGATTACTTTGAAGGGGACAAAATAGATATTCATGAATAAATGAATAATTTTTGAAAAAACACAAAAGTCGCGATACGTTTTGAACACCATGTATGTATATATATATATATATATATATATACAGGGTTTGACAGAAAAATTTGAAGCGCAATATGTGGAATGGTAGAGCTCGTTAAAGCAAATGTTTTTGCCAATGGAACATGGTCTCTGAGAAGTCTTGTTTTGGAGTGAGAGTGAAATTACCACAATTGTAACACTGGTGTTTTTGCCCAACATAGGAGCACAAAATGTGCTGTTGCGAAACAACCATCGTGTTCGTGATAAAATTCTGCTCCATCTGAAGAATATACAAGGCCGGTCAGAAAACGCCCCATGGTCGCTTAGAAGAGAGTTCGCCAAAAATGTAGTTCTTTATAAGCGTTCACGCCAAATACTTCAAAATCATACCCTACAACCACTCACAGCGCTCAAAACGGCCAATGCGCAATTCATGGCGATCATTTTGGTACCAAACATATGTCCATGCGAGCTGTGGTTGCGGAGTAATTACGATTTTTCGGTGGGATGTCCAGATTAAGTGCATGTAAAATGACTGTGTGGCGACGTTCACTACCGCCGACGTGTCGCGCGACAGCCGCAGCGCGTAATTTTTCATGCACTTAATCTGGACATCCCACCGAAAAATCGTATTTACTCCGCAACCACAGCTCGCATGGACATATGTTTGGTACCAAAATGATCGCCATGAATTGCGCATTGGCTGAATATGTCCGTTTTGAGCGCTGTGAGTGGTTGTAGAGTTATGATTTTGAAGTATTTGGCGTGAACGCTAATAAAGAACTACATTTTTGGCGAATTCTTTTCTAAGCGACCATGGGGCGTTATCTGACCGGCCTTGTATATTCTTTAGATGGAGCAGAATTTTATCACGAACACGAAGGTGTGCTTAGTTTCGGTCTAGAAGGACTGGTTGTCTCGCAACTCACTCCCACTCCACTTCACTCTCACTCCAAAACAAGATTTCTCAGAGACCATGCTTCCATTGGAAAAAAGCATTTGCTTTAACGAGCTCTACAATCCACATATCGCGCTTCAAATTTTTCTGTCACACCCATATATATATATATATATATATATATATATATATATATATATATATATATATATATATATATATATATATATATATATATATATTGTGTTGATGCTTTGCACCATTTCAAACGTGCTAGGTTTGTTAACAAAGAATGAGTGCACGTATATTCTAATGACATTTATAATAAATACAATTTAAATGCACCTTTATTTTGTCAAAGAGGAGCATTATTAACAACATTTACATTTTACAAACCGTTACCTTGATTCATACAAGAGTCAGTTATTTTGGGCACCGATATTTGCGCCGTAGCATTCAAGTTCTCAGTGTTAATTGATTATACCGCTTGATCTCCCGCTTGACACCGCTAAAT
This sequence comes from Dermanyssus gallinae, assembly GCA_003439945.1. NCBI lineage: Eukaryota > Metazoa > Arthropoda > Arachnida > Mesostigmata > Dermanyssidae > Dermanyssus > Dermanyssus gallinae. Next base: position 37,574 of record QVRM01006375.1, read on the forward strand.
TGCACGTCTCTGTGCAATGACTTCCGGGGTGGGTTCTAAAGTGTATCCATTTAATAGCGCGGTTTTGCGGCGCTGAATCCCTCGTAGAAATGGTAACGCATTGTATGAAAAGAATGCTCAGCTACGTCAACAGTTTTTCACTGTTGGCAGAAAAAGAGTGATAGAAATCAAGAGTCCGCAGAAATTGACCACCAAAACATCGCTATAGACCGCCCTTGGCTATTTCTACAAACCACATGCGCATGCAGCCTTGAAAGAATGAGAGAGCATAATCAATTTGTAGAAAGCATGTTGACTGGCTCGGATTTCTGACTAACTCAATATTTATATATATATATATATATATATATATATAAATATATATAAGATACACGCTTACTTGTAAGTATTTGTTGGAACAAACATCGCAAAGTGTTCTCGGTCGGTTATGCGACCCGACATACAAACACAAAGACTCCTCACTATGCTATACAGTGTTGCATTACGTCAACTAACTATGTATTAACGATTTGTTCACTCACGCATGTCGCCCAGGTGTTTCTGAAGTACTACCACGTGGAGTACTTAAGCCGAGAATACGAAACTCAAATTGGGAAAATTATCCGGGCACAGGCATTATGCCGGCGGTGGCTGGCCGTACGAGCCGTGCAGAGGCTGCGAGAAAAGGCCTCTTCCAAGGTTCAAGTTATGCATCCATGTGAGTGCTGCCAGGACATGACTTTGAGTTGTTCGCTCCTAGCATTTATTAATACTACTTTAGCTATTTGTTGAGGATTTACAAAAAAATACACGTTTTACCGAAAACGGCAGCATTCAACGAGTACATGTCTGAATAGAAGAATAAGATGGCAAACATTGACCCGTTCTTTTATGAAACCCGGGCAAAGTATAGACACCTAACGATTTGCTGTGCACGGCTTCCACATGAAGATATGTATTCGAGAGAAGTTTCATGAAATTTCCTCGTTAGGCTCGTGCAAACTTTCGCTTTGCGTACGATTTTGATTACTAACGAACGCAATCGCATGTTTGTAATATTGTTGTTATTGTTGTAGTAGTATTGTTACCGTTGTTGTCAGCGTTGCTGTTGCGATTGCACTTGGGTTATCTCTGTTAATACCCCCTGTGGTATTGTCGCCTCTAACTCAGACCGAATCCCAATTGTTTCAATTGTAGGCAGCACCGAGGACCTACGGCGGGCCATAGCAAAGAAGGCGACACCCTGCACAGGTCAATGCAACCCTGCTAAAAGCTGCAACGATAAGGTATCGTTTTCTAAATTTCTTCAATTAAGTTTATTCAATATAAAAAAATACTAACAAAACAATTCTTATTCTCATTGAGGGGGACTTTTAACTGGTTCCCCTCTCTCTCCTCTCCGCATAGCTGGAAGTTGGAAAAAATCATGTTGTTAGTTGCGTTTGATATAGACATGTTTTATGTTATAATGAGGCAACCGCCGCTTCAAAGACTCAACGCATATATATATATATATATATATATATATATATACGCTTCAAAGACGCAAAGCAATATATATATATATATATATATATATATATATAAATATATATTTCTCTTCTTTCATTCTTTTTGACCAAAGATTTCACTAAAACTAGCTCACTGTTTCATTCGCTGAAGCATTCCCTGTTTCCACAATTCCTATCACATGAGCCAGTCCTCCACGTTTCGTCAGTCTTTTAGTGCGTGATCCGAGTTAAAGCGCCTTCCTTTGAGACGTGTTTTAGCGGACAAAACTGATTGATGTCACAGGGCAATAGATTCTATCTATAAGACAGATGCTCAAGCTGCTCCCACCTAACCTTGGTCAGCACACTTTGACGGCCCATTCCCAATCACGACTAAGGAATTGACCTGGAGAGATCCCGAATACGCGCGTTACCGTGGAGCAGAATCACTCCCTTTGTGAGCAGCCCAGGTAGTTTGCTCTTGATAGAATTGCGTAGGTTGCATGTCGCTGTTAATTGTTTTTCGTGCTCAAGGAATTCGATAAATATCGGACCTACGACGGAAAGGCGGCGAGCATCCGTTTGCGGTTCGCTGAGCTTCTTTGAAATCCACTGCACATCTTTCGGTAACCTATCCTGTCATGCCTATTTGTCCACACTGTTCCAATGATGGCTCTTAACCTGACTGCCAACATTCGCATTGCGACATGGCGAGTGACGGCCACTTCTCACGAGGTCGTTCACCTTGCCGTAGAGTTCGATCGTAATTAGCGCGGCTGCCTGGCCTTGTCTGGGGCCATCACCCAAACAATTCCGGCGTTTACAAAAACGGGCATTCCACCTTCTCACTGACTTGCCGGATGCCCAGTGCTCTCCGTATACATAGCCACCATCCGGCGATGAATATTGGTCAGTTGGACACCTTCCACAGTCAGAAATCTGATATCATCTCGCAGCTCTTCAGTTGTCGATTTTTGTAAGGGCCATGCCATGATTTCCTCACACGCACTGCGGCGTCAATAGCATGGTACACACAACTCCCTGCTTCTCTCCTTCGACATGCGCAGGCGCACAACCACGCCAGATACTATCAATTTGCGTCCTTAGATATCTTACTACGTTATCCCGAAACGACACATTCAAATTTTTAATAGTTTGGTTGTTACGAACGTTTAGTATCTATTCGTTTATATATATATATATATATATATATATATATATATATATATATATATATATATATATATACGATTTAACGTCTACGGGACTGCTTTTCGCAATGCTTCATAGACGGACCCCCATACATACAAATGTGCAACGGTGGTGTTTAAACCCGCGCACCTATGTGTCTTCTCCGGTCGCGAGGCGCAGGCGGAATGCACCACGCCACCGGGCTCGACCACACTCGCTTCTCTAGAATAGACAAAATGAAAGTGCCAAGCCGCCGTGGCTCACTTGTGATAAAATGAAAGAAGGACCCTGTGCATTGGCGGTGGAGAGCGACTGCGTAGCTGCGTGCATTTTATGGAAAACAAATTTGTATCTCTTTGCCACCGTCTAATTACAGCGCTTCCGTATGACCCGTAAATGAAGTGAACTGGGCGAGCAGTGTGGCCGCAGCAAGTTGCAGTAGCAGTAATAGTTGTACAAAAGTACGAGTCGTTCTCCTAGTTGGATGTCATGGGCTTGGCAAAATCCGCTCAGCTGAGCTCAGCTGGATGGAAGCAAGATGTGGGCTTGGCGAAGAAGAAGCAAGTTGGCCTTTTTCAGACTAGTTGGTTGGATAGTTGTTCGCCCGGCTAGACGATGAGCAAGTGAGTAGCACGGGCCTTTCTCAAGACAGCGGCGGCGGCTGCAGCAGGAAGCCGCCGCCTGCCCCTTCATCGCAGTTGTTCGGTAGAGGCCTCATCAAGCGACTGCCCCACCGTACCGCCCTCTTTATGGGAACATTCCCCGCCGCCAACGGCCCCTTTATAGCGACTACGCCCTACCACCGACTCCCTCCAGAATAGCGACTGGTCCCACCGCCAAAGCCCCCCCCCCCCTTCATAGCCCCCGGCTCCCGCGGGAACCTTCTTCATAGAGAGTCCTCGCACGCGCGGGGATCCGGTCATAGCGGCCGATCCCCTCCCCCTTGCCGTTATCCCGCCATCACCACCAAGCTGGATGAACGAGAAGGAAAGGATCGGCAAATGGGATTAGCCCGTGCTGCTGTTGCCGCTGCCGCTGGTGTTGTGGCGGCGGAGCAGTACTACAGAAGAAGGGTCGGGCTCAGACCGAACTGCTGGGGGGGTGTGGGAGGGGGGGGGGGGGGCGTTAGGACAAGCGCCGACCGCCTACCGAGAGGTTTTAGTGCCGGCAGAGGCACACGCTGAAGCGGAATCAGCAGCAGCAGCGGCATGAACAACAGTAACGATGGCGGCGGCGGCACCAGCAGTAGCATCAGCAGATCTGGCGTCGTCACTGCAGTCCTGCAAAAAGGGTACTGGGTCTATGGGTTTTTATTATTGACACTAGCCTAGCATGGAGCAGCTACTTGATAGAGAGGTGAAACATTCGCCTTCGTTCGACCATGCCTCTTCGTCATCTCTCGCACCTCTCCTTTTTCTCCTGATTACTCCTCTCTATCTCTCTCTCTCTATCTTCACCTTCATCTTGCTGTGCATCTACCTTTCCCATTCTCGACGGCCACCTTCTAAGCTCACCGTTACGGCGAAAGCTCAGCGATAGAAGAATAAGGGACGCTATGAACCCACACGTACTCATTTTTATGATTAGCATGCTGTTGTTGTTCTCCTTAATATTGCAACCGTTGTTACATAAGTTGTTCTTACTTCTGTTGTTGTTGTTCTTCAGTGTCCGTTCTGCCTTTGGCCTCAGTCGATTACGATTATGCCGTAACACTCGACGACAGCGTCATCCATACCATCATCATCATAGATGACCACTGCCATCATAACTTATCAGATGAGCAAACCTGCCCCATTGCTGATCTTGGCAAGCAAACGTTTTTGCAACGCACACAGAGATGACACAGGTGCTGCCTACAACATCATTTTCTGTTTCCGTCGCCTCTCCTTCTCTGTCTAGGATTGTGCTTGTCAGTTAGTTAGTCTAGTACTAGTTGGTCGTTGATGACATATAGTAGCACTGGCTCTATACTTGCAGGCACTAGAGCATATTCGAAATAGGATAGGGACATTTTTACCCTCGATATTTATAGACACAATGCGTTCGGGTATTAAGGTGTGATCAGGCAAGCACTTAGATGTACGTGTGGGAGTCACAGGCCGGCTAGAGGTGCCTCGGGTGCAGCGTTTGTCGACACGGTGACTCGTTTGCATTCACTTGTTTGGTCCCATCAATGAAAAACGATTTTGGAAACCAGCGCATTTTGCAATATGTAATAGGAGCCCTCATTAAAGAAGAAAGGCGTTGAAAACATAGAACATGATTAGGCTAAACTAGCTTAAGTTATGTGGAGAACCTTTGAACCTGTGTAGGCAAGCAGAAAATAACAGAGTAGGGAACACGATCCATACGTAAAAAACAAAGGTTATAGGTTTACGGGCAGAAAAATGAATGTAGATAAAGCGCCAAAAAAACGACGACGACGACGCCGATAAATAAGGTAAGCGAAGCCAAAAAATAGTATAGCAGAACACGTAGGGCCACACACAGATTTGGAGGACGAAACTGAACATGTGGCCTAAGAAGTAATGCAAACAAGCAAGAGATCAGATGATTCACTTTTCCCGATTTTCTCTTCAGTCACTTTTCTTGTTACTGTCCCTCTCGCATAACATACGTCGGTTGCTCTCGACCTTTCACCTGTTCTGGTTTAATCATCTCGTATTCTATTATCCCCCATTTTCTTGCACTTTTTCTTGAACTATGTGCAAATTTGAATACCAGGCGTTCACAAGAACAGCCTACGAGAAACCCACAACGACAACGGTCCGTTAAAGGCGTGTCAGTTGTAAAGGGAGAAGTAGCAGGACTGGAGTGATAATACAGCACACAGCATCACCAGTCGCTGATTTGCTGCAGTTGACCATCTTGTAGAATTATAGTACGGATAATGATACAGCGGGCACATTGAAAAGCAGTGAAGTGCTCTTTTCTGTGTTGTGCGTTTCCGGAGAGTGGCGGCAGTGCTTGCCTCCCATAGCTCGTCCCATGAAACCTCGTACGAACGCACAATAGTCGTAAGTCGTAGCGGAGGGGAACGCTATTCGTTTAGGGATGCTTTTCAAGCCACATCGCTGTCAATCGAACCGATGCCGGCGGCTGGAAGGGCAGGTTGTCCAGTTGCCTGGTGTCGTCGTCGTGATCGCCGCTGCGATGGCCACCCCCGGCGCGTTGCGAGTGACAGTGCTCACCTTAAACGCCAAAGCAGCATTGCAGGCCAAGCGCGATACCGGCCAAAGAACTGAGAAATCAGGCAGCTGGCGTAGGGCACTGTATCTATAAGGCGAAAGGTTTAGCATGTAAGTTCGGCTTGTCTCTCTCAACGGAGAGCACGGCTGCAGTGGTCGTTGCCGTCACAGAAAAGGCTGTAGCAGCTATAGCAGCAGTCTCTGCTGATCCGGCCGCCGTACCTAGAGTGTGCAGTAGTAAACGTAGCGAAGCCACTCCGGTAGTCAACCGGTGGTCAACGACCGGGTGCTGCTTTGTCCGTACGTGGCATAGCAGCAGCAACAGCAACATCGGCAGGGCCTTTTTTTTGCTATTTCTCCACTTTCACGTTGCGCGGGCCCTCCTCTACCATGGGAGCCGTTCTTCGTATCGCATCAAGAGTGGAAGGAACATGGACGACGACATCGATGACCTCGGCACACAACGACAACACTATAGCCGTCCTCCTCTTCTTACAATGGGCTGGCCGGCTGCTCCGTTCGATCTGCTTGCTGCTGGTGTCATTTCTGCTGCTACTGCTACAGGCACCGTCGCTGGTTCGAACCATCAGTATAGTCGAGGTGCTGCTTCTTCTCTTTATCCCCTCGTTATTCCCTCTACCACGATGCCTACAACCCTCCCATCCCCCAGATTGTCGATTCCTGGCACACGCGTATCTCAGATTCACGGATCTGCCTCTCTGGAGGTGTTGAAAACGTATGCCATAAGAAAGAGGGGTGGGGGCGAGAAAACAGCGTCGAAGAGAAAAAACAACCCTCGCTGCCAGTGAAAGACACGGTAGGCTGCAGGCCCTAACTCAAGGGCAGGCTCTCCCGGCAAAGAAGGATATGCGAGTGGCTGCACGAGGAAGAAGAGTAGAAGGAGAACGGTGCGAGGGCAGTTCGAGCTTGCGGGTAGATAGGGTAGGTGGGAGCTGTAGGCTGGTTGTATGCCGTAGGTCTCTATGTGTATCGGGTCAAGTGTGCGGAGACGTCGTCTGTCTGGTTGTAGATGCCGATTGTAAGCAGTGGAACGGTAGCACCAGCTGCAGCTCTATCAGCGTATGTTGGTCTTATTTCTCTTCTCTTCCGTGTCCCTCCTCTGACACCTATAGGCTGTACAGCCATAGCTCGCCCTGATGACTCTCTTGCCATAGTTCTAGTTGCTGCTTTGCTCGATCCTGTTTGCCGCTGGCGGCCTAGGCTGAATCGAGACTTCGACTTATGGTTGGCCAGCCACGTCCCATTGCCTCTACAAACGCTCCCCCCCCCCCCCCCACCGGCTCTCTATGCCCTTCCGCCTGAATGGTTGACCGGTTCTTCCTACGCCCCCAGTTTCCGTGCAGAAAGACAGAACGAAAGCGAAGGAAGAGAGATAACGATACAGGGGGGTTGGAAGAAGAGAAGCCCCTTCTTTCTGTGAAACACAGAATATCCAGATTACTGCGCGGACGCGGAAGCCTTCTCCGCCGATATCACCCAAAAGAGAGCGCGGCAGATAACGTGTAAGAGGCAGGTGGAAGATGCAGAGATAAGAGCGGGACTGCACAGACCTATTCCTTACGGCCGAGTTTATCCGCTTACTACTTGACGACTACAGCGCAAGCGATAACAGCAACGATCGGCGTGCCGGCGAACGGCGGCGGCGTCTTCACGCAAGCAAGTTAACTTTATTGGAGGAGATAAGTGATTAACTCTCATTTTACGACTGCAACGTGATATCATCCACGCCGAACTCCTGTGCGAGTGTTTTTAGTATTAGGTACGCCAAACCCCACACAACCTGCCTAATATAGGTTTGAGGGACGCTCTTGCTTCTTGCACAACACAGCTGCGTCCTCTACCACTTGAACTACTATTTTTACTCCTACCTCACGTTTCGATTGCTAGTGTGTCTATTTTATTGTACGACTCTACTAGACGACTAGGCGACGGAAACTAAAATCCGTGATTCGATTGTGGACCTAGAATGTAGAATTCATAGCATACGGGAAGCACGCAGGGAGCGACATTTTCATTCGAGCAATTTAAGTAGCCACTCTTTTAGTAAAACAGTATCTATATCGTGAAACGTTTATTTGCTTCTAAGAAATAACAGCTGTCTATTTGTGAACGTATACACGGAATAAATTTAATATATATATATATATAGATGACACACTTTGAGCTCTGCTTAGTGTCTACGGAGTAAATGATAGTTTTGTCTGTCTGAAAATAACAATTTGGTTACCTGATACCCTTCTGTAGTTCCTATAGAATAACATAATAGCGATAGCATTCAGCCAATCACTATTGAACGCTTTTGCAAAACTTGTCGTAACAAACTTTTGAGCAAAATATTATATAAAATCCCAACTAATTACCTCTTTATGCATCGTGTTTTGTTTTGCCAGGACGCCATTCATATCCCGCAGTCGGCTTCTAAACAAACTATGGCAAAACCTCGAAGGGGGGACCAGTATGTAGTATTTGTTCAATTTTATTAATTTCATAACGTATGCACTATGTTTAGACTAGGTGCATTCAATCAAGCTCCTCGACATTTATTCTAAGCCAATTTATAGCAATTTGGGAACGAAAGGTCGCAGTTACATTGCTAAGAATAGAGTCACGGGGCATCTAGACCCGACCCGAAACGGGCCGCGATGACCGCCACGTTCATACTAACATAGGTGCATTGTGCACGGCTTTCACTACATTGTGTGTGTCGTAATTTAATTTTACTAGGATTACTCTCAGTGAGTTGGAAAGCTATCCTCGCAAATCCGCTCTAAACACCACTCTGCTCGGTGCTTCGGAGAAGGTCATTGTATTTTTTTCTCCCGGTGGGATGACACGACAACTAGAATCAGTCATTCATGTATATCATCAAGAAATAATTATGTTCTAAATACGTGATGTCCAATGAATACATACAGCAAGATGGCTTAGTGGCAAAGCCTTTGTCTTGCATTCGGGAGGACTGCATTCAAGACCCAGACCGGCCACTCTTAAATTGGTTTGCATGGTTTCCAATTTAGACAAGGTAAATGCCGGAGTGGATTAAAATTTGCTATGACATGAATAAACCGTACACGGGCAATTGCCTTACGGAAAAATCTTTAAAAAAATAAAAACACATTGGTTGATTGGTGTATATCACTATACGGTCTGAGCATAAGGTGAACTCGATCGTGTACACACATATATATATATATATATATATATATATATATATATATGGCTAGCATTGATATATGAAATGCTCATCTGCCCAATTTTATTTTTTACTAGCAAGAATTAATTATTTGATAGTTAGTTTGCTTGTCATAGTTCAAAGCAAGTAGCTAAGCGGCAGTACCTCATGCCTTCGGACGACACAGTGCAATTTTTCGTTTTTACATAAAGAGGTGGGCTGCTAACTAGCTGTCAGGCGGAAGTAATATGTGTTGAACTATTGTTTGCTTGTACGCGTTGTATGTGCAGCTTTAGGTATGCGTGTGAGCGTGTGTCTGGATATACTGGAGCATGCAGACAATATTTGTTGCCCCCGCCTTTTACCAACCAAGGAGGCTGTCTAAAGTATTTTTTGGAACCACGAAGTACCTCGCAAGGTACTTCGTAGTTTGAAACATGCCTGGGCATTGACGTGCACGTTGTCGATCTGCTGTCAACCCAATTAAAACAATGAATTGTTGTATATACATAAGTGTGTACAAATTTATAAGGACATATTGTTATCGTTTAATACTTTTTAGGTTGTTTATTTCCGTACATCTCGACATATGTGTAGTGTCCACCACCCCCATGGCCGGCCGGCGACCGTTACGAGTTCGCTATTATATTATTATGCTATATCTCGCTCAAGCAACACACGTCCTCTGCCTGGCTCGCACCAACGATTACTTACTCATATATTCTCATGCCTCCTTATGTACTCACAGATTGCCCGCGCATTTAGTGGGTTCCCACGTCTTCGCTAGTAGGGTGGCGGCATCTTCTATTTGGCGCCATGTATTTAGCTTGCTTCGGCATTGCCGCCAACCGACGCTGTCTATGCCCGCGCTGCTTAACGGACACTGATATCCTACAATATGACCTTGCATAACATATGAAACGATGTAATCCGTGCCTGTGGTTGGTTATGCTAATGGGGCCATAATATAGGCACATTGCGAGTTTAAACATATTTTTAGATTTGTGGCACTTTTCCGTTTGCTTAGCTTAGCTCTAGCAGATAACACATCTAATGCATTGCCAGTATAGATGTCGAACCGGAAGGAAAGTGAGAACGGTTCCAATTCTGGTGCGGTCACACCAGCATATAGATTGCTATTAGGGTTTTAGGTTAAGCCTTCGGCATTGAGTCCTATGCTCCCCAGAGTAAACGCGGACTGCATAAGGGCATTCGCTTTCGAATTGTTCTCTTTCCAAACTTAAGAGTACTCTTTATTTGCTAAGTCTACGGACAATTAGCTGTTGATATCCGCAGAAACTTGGTTTGCAAAAATATGTATCTTTATACATGTATACTCGTGCACATTCGTGATGAGAACCTGTTCGTTGTATAGTTAAGCTGTGGTAAAGAAAAGTACGTTTAACCAAACAAGACGAAATCTGCGCTGTTTTTCAGAAATGTCCGTCGGCAAAACGGAAGCCGCCCGCTCCGCTAATTCCAGGCTCAATGGCCGTTCTTGGAGCCGACAACATTGTGAGTAGCACATTAGACTTATTTAACTAACTATTAATTATTAAACATTACACTTTTTCGTTACAAATGGCCGTTACGAACTGCCACAGCATGCTGTATAACGCTTTCATGTTGCTCGGGCATTATATCTGTCGTCCGAAGCTTATCGCTGTCGGTTATGACAGCAGCCGAACGAACCTATCTAATTAGGGCACCCGCCCGAACGGCATGAGGAACCGGATTAATTTAAACCTAAATAGGTTACTATTACTACTAAAGAGGTCAAATGGACCGACGGTTAATGACGATTCTGCGTGACGTACAGCTGCCGCGCATCGCGTGATCATAGCCTAGCACATATAGATCAATAGTGTAACAATAAACAGCCATAGAGTTGCACAACACATACCGCGTAGCTACGGCGATGAGGATATGGGCGAGAAAAAACTAAAACTACAAGGCTCAAGCAACTCTTTCCTTCCGGTCGATGGAGGACACGACTGAGTTGGCTAAAATTAGGCTGATGCATAAGTCGAGCCCGGTGGCGTGGTGGATTAAGTCTCCGCCTCGCAACCGGAGGAGACACATAGGTGCGCGGGTTCGAGCCCCACCGTTGCACATTTGTATTTATGGGGGTCCGTCTATGAAACAATGTGAAAAACAGTTCCGTGGACGTTAAATCTTAGCTGAGGGTCAGCCCGAAAACTTTACTAGGCTGATGCATAATGCAGAGGTCGTGTCTTCCACGACAAAATTGTGAACTGTCTGTGACGACGACAACAACGAAATCCTGCTTGTTGCTCGTGGCGGCGGCGACACCTACAAAATAAAAACCTACACGTTGGTACAAATATTTCGGCTTTGTTCACGCCTTAATTGGGCACGTTTTCAGCCACGTCAGGGAGTTGCGCCTCTTCCGCCACCGCCACCTGTAATGCCATCGAAGGATCGAGCATCAAGGACGGTTGCCACCGTCCCCGCTGTGGGCGCCACCGAAAATGCTGCAGGGCCAGTCGCGGCTACCGCTGTCCATTCGAGTCCGCCTGGCTCTAACTCGAGTACGTAATTACCACTTTGATGACTTGCCACACTTTGCTAGCAGCATTTGTTGCTGAGCTCTAGGCTAGCACGCAAGAGACAAAAAGAGGTTGAATGCAGTAGTCTCTTTGTCGTCTAATTCAGAATTATATTAGTAACAATTAACTTAGCAACAATTAAGGCATTCTGCTGTATTTTTATGTTGTTATTGTTGTTGTTTCTGCTGCTGCTGTTGTTGTTGTTTAAATATTGATGTAGATGTGAGTAGCTGAGCGCCTTATGTAACGCCAAGCGCTTTATTTAGCGTTCACAAATGTCCTGCTTCGAATGAGCTTGATGATTTGGTAATTACTATCGGTCGTCAAGTTGATACCCTGGTTGATTTCCGCCTTTTAACTTGTTAGCCTTGAAGACGGTAGCATAATAATGTCCGACTTGCCATGTTTACAAAGTTCTGCACAATACATTTTTTTCGTTGATCTTCTGCCATACCAATTGTGATTTTGTTGCTGTTACGACAAATGTCACGATTACAGCGCTATTACTATACTGATGTTAAGCGTCGAATTTGTCTGCAATATAAGACTCGCGTACACATAAATGGTTAGCGACGCACGTGCGAGCATTATTCTTTACTATCAAAGCACTCAGGGCAGTTCTCGGTCGTTCTTTATTGTCGCCACCGTCAAACATCCGTTGGGGAGGGGGGGGGGGGGTTCTTCAAGTGCGCAAAAGGGTCAATAAAGGATATTACCACGCTTGTATGTCTCTGCTGCCTGGAAACCGGAGACGCAGACCATTTGATCCTCGCCTACACATCGCTTGCTACCACTTCAATATGGCGTGTCGTATAGGATTGGATTGTTTTCTTTTCGACACATATAAGGAATAATTTCTTCATTGCCTCTTCAAATGTTCTTCTTTTGTTATTCTTTTAGCGACAGTGGAGCTTGGTCGACCTAACTCTTCGGGCAGCTCGTCCGGTGGAAGGCCGTCAATTCTCGAAATCGAGTCGTGGTGGGAGAAACGGTCACACCGAAGCACGTGAGTTCCTATACTTATATTCGGAATTTATTTAATATACATTTAATCATATTTAAATTTGAAAGCAAAGCGGCTAATCAGACTTCAAGCCGAGTTGTTGTAGTAGTATTACTTCCAGACTAACTTGTTCACTACTAAATGTGTATCTCTCATTAGCCTTTCATCCAACAATAATACGCGCGTAGTATGCACGCAGTTAGTGTTATTTTTCTATTGAGCGAAACATATTATAAGACTAGCATTAGAGCAAAATATAGATTGACAGAATGACTTTGTCATAACGAAGTACTACTAGCTCTCAGGCCGATACGTTCTTTTTAGATTGCCCGTGTACGTTTTTTTCATGTCGTGGCCAATTTTTAATCCACTCCGGCAATTAGCGTGTCTAAATTGGAAACCATGCAAGCCAATTTAAGAGTGGCCGGCTTGGGTCTCGAATCCAGTTCTCCCGAACAGTCTCCCACTAAGCCATCTTACTCGGATTTGACGGTATATTTGCCGCCTAAGATGATATATTTAATAAATACCGTTGTCACTACTGTAAACTGTACTACTATTATACTATGGTACTACAATTACTACTACTACGGCTATTAGTCACAAATACTGTACGAAGCTTACCAATTAATAATACCATAAAGTGCCTTACGCCAAGGGAGTTGTTGTGCCGCTTTTGCGGAAAGTCCTCCATACGCGAGCATTAGCAATGGAGCAACAGCCTCATATGGAAAAATCATGAGGAGGCGGCTCCAATCTTTGAGTCTCATCTCGGAGTCTGAACGGCCGTTGAACAATCCATGGCAATGTTGGCAAGTAACGTCTGGTTATGTATACATTTGTACGCACTCGTCGTCTCACTATGGCGTCTTGAGGAGCGACAAAACGTGTTAATACTCCCGAACGCCGATAGACTGTAGTAGCTGTTGCCGCTGGTGACGCCGCTGCGGCGAGCAGAACATGCGGGCAAGCGGGCGGGAGCAAATTAATCCCCTCCTGTATGCACTAGCCGGGAAGGAAACTTTGTTGCCGTAGTTTTTATCGAGAGAGACCTTATTGTCTCGGAGCGAGCCAGCGTTCGGTTTGTTGTGGCCACCCGGCATTGCAATAAAAGTCGATGCACGACGGACCACGCCGCCTCCTGCCGCTAGACGAAGCATTATTACGGCCGCTTCTTGTCAGTAAAGCGATGCTATGCGCTTGTTAGTGCGGATGAACCGCAATTCAACGCTTACATACAACGCTGCACAATGACACGTATTAGTGTTCGACTTATTGTTTTGTAGTTTTTTTTTGTTTGCTGCCAACGTGGATTCTCTAAGAGGCCTATGCATCCCTCTGGGAACAAACTTTTCTACTTCTTTAAGCTTTCCCTCTCCTCCTCCTCATCTCTCTCTCTCTCATCTCTCTCTCTCTCTCTCTCTATATATATATATATATATATATATATTCAGAACGTGGTTTATTTACGAAACTGCATTACAAATGCTTAAGTTTTCGGGAAAAAAATTGATTTTATAAAAAATAGAGTGAATTTACACAGTCACATGGTCATATATACAGGTGTGTACACAGTAAACCGGTGATCCAGCTCCTCGGTGGCATTCAGCAATTGTAGCAAGTAAATACGCTCGATACAACAGTATCGCCGACCTTTTGTATGGAGGCTCCTATAACTCATGAATCAATTACTACCTCCGCAGCTCTTTACTTGGCAACGCCTGCCAATACTCTCATCGATCTGTTATACCAGAGCCGGAAGCAAGATACTTTCTTAATTCCCGCACAAATATACTCACAGAGGAGAGAGATCGTATGCGTCCTGGTAGCGCGCTCTAAATATGCGGCATGCGACACAATAGAGAATGAGACCTAAGTTCCTTTTTGGTCCTCGGTACCAATATATATATATATATATATATATATATATATATATATATGCGTATGCACTCTGTGCCCCTTATATACACAGATACGGGATCAGGCTATATATATATATACTAGGATTCCTGCAAAAAAGAAAGGGGCAAGGAACAAAACACGGGTAGGACTGAGACTGAAGGGTCGCCGTTTGAACCCCAAACGCACCTTTGTTATTGCTGTGATGGCTGTTGTTGTTGTTGTTGTAGTTCCCGGCTAACAAATGATTGTGTGCCGGATTCCCGAGCCGCCCCCATCTATAGCCCTGAATCTCAGAGGTGTCTGACAGCCACCGTTGGCCGGCGGAAGTTGATTTCTGCCGGCTTTTCGCATTACATTTAGTAGGGTGCGGTGGTAGAAGTAATAGGAAACGAAACGCACCATATAGCACCGGTAGACGATGGGGAACTAAGGGAAAAACTCGGAATCGGGAATGCCAGAGGTGTTGGTAATGATGGTGATGTCTTGGCTCGTCGACGGCTCACTAGCTGGAAATAATGTTAGCGTCAATGCGTCGCTGCGTCCGTTGCGATCTAACTAGTTGTCCCAGCCACAATGGCAGCGCACAATGAGCAAACGTTGGCTACTGTAGCCTAATGGCTTGTTATTCCCGCTTCTGCTAGCTGCTGAACTTGTTGTTGTAGTTGCTGTTGAGGGTGTTGTGGGTTTTGTTGTTATTGTTGCTGTTGACTGTTGTTGTTTATGTCGTTGTCGTTGTTGCTGCTGCTGCTAGCCTTGACTACTGCGTCTGCCTTTAAGACGTCCCGGTAGTCCACGTAGATAGACCTAGCTGAACTTCCGCTCACTTCGGTAGTGGACGTGAGCGAGCACTCACTCTTCTCTGTTACGCTTTGCACCGACGCGCCTAAACGTTGGCCAACAGCGGTAACTCGTCTGCAGTTCGTTGGTCGACAGAAGAAACGTAGACTCTTTAAGGGGCCCCAGGGCCTTGACCGAGCCTCATTGCATTACTACAACTACTCGACGACGCCTACCACCATTACTAATACTTTTTTCTGTTGGTAGCGGCGCTGACCGATATCCCGACCCGTTTGGCTCGTACTGCCGACGAGCTGTCCACCGGGAGGGAGACATGGGGGGGGGGGGCGAGATCTGCGAACAACAAGCTTGCTGTTTATAGGCTAGCATGTTTAACCGACAAGAATTGTTGCTTTCACATGGCAAACAGAAACCAGTCGTTAGCAGTATCTCAGCTGTTCTGCCCTCTTTTAGCAGGTTGTTCGATAGGATCCTAGGAGGAGTCTACAATACGCGAGAAGTCGTTTAGCTGGAACAAAATCAGTAGTTGTTGTCCCCGGAACGCGTCTATGTGTTCATTTTAAACTCCAAGCTAAATATAGGCCTTTCTGACATTGCACATCTAAAGCTGTGTTGCATACCCAGCTAGTCATTCTCATTGGGATATTGCACCCATTTAACCAGCTTTCGAAATATTATCAATATGGGCGCATCGCAAAGCTCTATCTTTGCATGCGACTTTATATATACCTGTTACGCGCAGTAAATATATATATATATATATATAGAGAGAGAGAGATAGAGAGAGAGAGAGAGCAACGTGTCATCAAATACCTAATATAATCTTACGTGTTGATCTACCTCTTAGGCCAAGCCCAGGAAGCACAGAGCCGAATTCGCTCGACCCCGCCGATGACCCGCTCCAAGGACCATTTCATTTCAAGAAGATCCTCAAGTCGCACGTGCATAGCCACGTGAACTCGACGAACAGCAGTGGTTCATCTTCGCGAACTTCTGGCCAAAAGCCCCGCAACGGAGGCGTAGTCGGGGCTCCTCAACAACAGCAACAACAACAGCGGATTCAGCACCAACTGAGGCAACCAGTATACCAACAGCACAATAATCAGCAACATCAGCAGCAGCAGCATCAACCCTTGGTACCCGGTCGAAAATGGCTCGCGCCAAAACAACAACAACAGCCAGAGCAGGCCAGAGAACACACCGAAGCGGGCATGTTTGACTTTCGCAAGATTCTCCGGCGGACCGCGATAGCTCCGACGGAAACACTACGTCGCTGCAAGGGTCTTCTGCCGTCGACTGGTAACAACGAAACGAAAATTATCTCGTTTCTTCAAATCGAATAACGACTGCTAAATACGTAGTTGCCGCTGCTGACGCTCTGCTCGTTTCTGGCAATGGTTCGGCAGTTGTAGCTTTGTAACAGAGTCACCTGTATGTATATAGAAAGATATATGTATTGTTGTGTATGATTGTATGTATATATATACATATAT
Organism: Dermanyssus gallinae; assembly: GCA_003439945.1. Taxonomy (NCBI): domain Eukaryota; kingdom Metazoa; phylum Arthropoda; class Arachnida; order Mesostigmata; family Dermanyssidae; genus Dermanyssus; species Dermanyssus gallinae. The sequence goes on from QVRM01006375.1 coordinate 54,381, forward strand.
ATATATATATATATATATATATATATATATATATATATATATATATATATATATATATGCACCAAATAGATGCCTTATGGAAGCTATCATCATTCCTTTGATCATTTGTACGTTTTCCATCTCAATTTCTCACAAAGGCCCGTTAACTAAATGGTGAAGAATGTTACTACACCTCCTACTGCTATATTTTATAAAGAACAGTGTGGGCCGACGCTGAGGACCGTTTCAAGCTGTACTTTCACACGCACATCTGGACAACTGCGTGTTTGGGCTGCCATGAGTCACGCGGTGTCGGTAGTATACGTACACGAGAAAGACGATGATTATGATGAGCTGCTTTTACTGGTGCGTCATCATGGATGCAAATCAGTATTAGTAGTATTCATAACTACATGTTCGTGTTGCTTTTATTGTTAATACGTTTATTACCAAGAGTTTAGTTTGTAATATGTCACCATTTCTATAGTAGTACTTTCATGAGTCGCTGGTAATAAAGTGTGCGTTCAGACTACATCTTTTTGTGTTGTGCTTTGTCGCGGACTAACGAACGAACACCCCATCCCCCACCCGCCCACATTAACGACGTGGAAGATGGATGTTGCGCTGATCGTCGGGACAGAGACGCCACTGTCGCTGTGGCGTACCGTGGTTTATTGCCACAGCCAATTAAGGGCAAAGCTTTGTGGTTTGTCAACAACTTAATAAGCGTACCAGCGGGACAAGTGCAAATATAGTCCTTGCACTGCCAGCAAAGTTTCTCTCATTTGTTCTTGTTTTTTTGCCTTATACGGATTCCTCGGATATATATATATATATATATATATATATATATATATATACATATATATATATATATATACGGGGGAGACGATGTGTCCGGCAAGGTAAATGACCTGGTGGAAGTGATCGGCCTGTCTCAATGCGAATGTTTAGAGATGCCCGGAAATTTTGCAATGGGAACGCCATGATGTCCTCACACGCCGTGCCGCGTCAATTGGACGGGTTGCACAATTGCCTGCTTTTCTTTTCCGTCATGCACACAACCACGGCAAATCCTCCAATCGAGTCCCTAGATGTCTTATTACGGTGTCCCAAAGCGGCATCTCAAAGTTTAACCGGTCTGCTCTTTACAACGTTTCGTAGCTTTTGATTTGAACTTATATATACATATATATATGTTTTTCCAAAGCGTGATATCCAACCCATTAGCATATAGTACTTAGAAATACGAAACGTCGTAACAACCAAATCGGACGCGAATGGAGTGTCCGACATGCCTGTGCGCGGGCGCTTTCTGACTGCAGAAAGTGTTCAACCGGCCGATTTTTTGCCCGACAGGTTGGGTTACCGGAGGGTGTGCCCGCAATGAGTTCCAAAGAAGCTCATCGAACCGCTAAAGGATCTGCGTATAGAGCTAGAGCTAGCAATGCAACATCTACTTTGGTATCATAAAGGCCGCATTTTTGAAACAAAACATCACCGGTGACGAGAGTTAGTGTCATCACTTCGACCAGAAACAAAGCGGGACGGTATGTGCTGCAAGCATGACTCGCCACTTCCCCCTAAAAACACGTCATAGCCTACGCAGCTTCATCAAGCGCAAAATACCTGCGCTGCTCACAGAGAGAGTGGTTCTGCTCCACGATAACACGCGTACACTCGTCTCCATAGTCAGTCACACAAACTGTACTGGTCAAGTTTAAGAGAGAGCAGCTAGAGGATCCACCCTGCAGCCCAGCCATGCCGTCCTGCAATTTCCATCAGTTTGGTCCGCTGAAAAACATCTTAAAGGGGGGCGCTCAGACGACAAACCGAAGCACACAGTAGAGGACTAACTGTGGTGACAATTGCAGGAATTCTAGGAACAGAAAAGTCCGTTGCTCGTAAAACTGTAGGATAGTTGTGCTCAGGGGTCTGGTGGTTGCTTTTGAATAAAGACTTCAAACATACCCACAGTGTTGTTTTTTTAACTTTCCATATAAAAGTACGTGATAGGTATATAGTGAAACGATCTATTTGTTATAGATAAATATTAAAATCACGCCTTCACAGCGGATTAATCCAGTCTTAATCCCCATCTTTCTCTATACCTAGCATGCACCAATGTCTACGGATAAAAAACACACGTGGGGTCTCGTCTTTGATGATTTCGAAATCCACAAACCCCAAACGGCTCTGCACGTGCAGTTCATAGTCGAATGTATTAGCTCTTTGCCCCCAGACTGCAGGTAAGTTTTTGAGTCTGACAAGTCGATGTCAAGGTATATGTTTGTTCTCTCTCTATTGGTGAGCCATTCAATAAGCCAGCCACTCCTCTTCTCCATACAAGATCCTGCTAAATAGACGTGCAATGTACTCGTGCCAGTGTTGTCCTAGATCTTTGAAAACCTTTCCGGTATACGGTCCGGTAAGTGTCCAGTGTAATTTTTTTAGCATACTCGTCGAGTGCTTAAATTAGGTCAACTCACAACTCTCCAAATACGACAACACACTTTCCCCACAGCAGAGCGAACTCTCTCTTGACATACACTATATAGAGATAAAACAGCCGACGCGTAGGCTGCTAGGCTGAGCCGTTGTGCACGTCCGAAGGCATCAGTTCATCTCGTTCAAATGCCACTGCGTGTCTAACTTCCGTTGAAATCGCTACCGGTTTGTCAAAAAGCTTCTGTTTGCGGGTGCTGTTACATGCTGCCGTCATGACGTTTTTTCACAGCTTCTTGTACAGGCTTCCTTTGTAGGTCATGTTGAGTTAACACTGCTGCTTTGTGGAAATCAGTCGTTGTGTAACTTCTTTGTGGGTCTTTAGCACTGTCTCACCGACCTTATACCTAAGTGTTATTAGGTGGTCTGATAGTGTAGTTATCTGCCGCATCGATACGGATTTCTTTTACTAGCGTGTAGCGTTCAAAAGAACGTAACTCATTTCGGCGGTGAGATGCGGCGGGGTCCCCAAAAGTCGGACCTGCCATCCAATTGTGACACATGACCGTTCATGTGCTCTGCTACAATACCGAAGTATGTGCGCTTACATATTGTTCTAATAAAAGTAGACAGTGACGAGTAAACCAGATGGCTCTCATCCATATACGAATGAGCCACATACATCAGCAATCAGAGTCTATTTACTGGTTTGCACCGAATCTAGTAACCGACGTTAACTAGTCGGTTTCTCACTCTGATCATACTTTTTCGAGAGTTGAATTTCTATGTATACCCACGCAGCCACTTGCGTGCGTTTGAATGCATCTGGTCGATAGCTTTCAGTAACTATCCCGTAGTGTCGGTATCCTGTTAAATCAGGTGCTATCTGCGTGCTAATTAGACACAATTCGAGCACAAACATCACTGACGCATGTCCCTTGTAATCAACACATCTAACTATGAGTCCATTTCGAATAAGCTTCACAATTCAGGTTTAATACTGCCAATTTGATTTGATTGTAATGTTTGCTCGGCTGCCGACAACCGCTTCTGACATTCGCGCAGCCTTTCGGTGCTGCTGGCCGTGCAGCCGATAAGCAGCTACTCGGCTTTCGGATGCTTCGTTATTTTAACCGCGTCTTGGCTTGACATCTACCTTGAAAAGTCCTCTCCCCACCACGGGTACGCAACTCGGGTAGGCCCGAATAGAGAGCGTGGCTAGAAGCGCTTCCGCGACCGCGGCGGTTGTCAGCGGTGACACTATCTGCCATAGGGGTAAGATTCGATTCATAGCTAATTGGTTCTAGATATTGTTAAATACCTAGCATTCTACATTACAATACCTGGAAAAATGCAATATATATATATATATATATATATATATATATATCGGCTTCGTCTAGTGGACCAATGGGAGGCTTAGGATCAAGAACAATGTAAGCCGATGTGTTAAAAGAACTGATTAGATTCAAGCTGGAAAGATGATGACATATGATAAGGTCGCGCATCTTTGTCTTTTGCGTATGGACGGAGGTACGCTATCATCCACGATCAGCGGCCTTAATAGGTAGTATTAACAGTAACTAGTAGTAGTAATAAGAATTAATAGTAACACAGACAGTAGCTCACTGAGCCAGTCAATGTTATAGTCAGGTAGGGTGGAGCGGGGGCAAACATGCATCGGATATGCATGTTCAAATGGCCAGCAATACCTCGTCTAGTGGTGCCTTTTCCTCGTCATCTACCACCAGGGGCGTGGCTGCATATGCTTCTAATGTTGTTGTTTTTGCTGTTGTTATTGTTTGTTGTTGTTGTTGCCGCTGTTGCGCAACGAAGGTGAACGCTACAAGGTAACAACTATCTAGATGCATGTCTCTCTCTGTCTCTTGAGCGTGCCTGCTATCCCTCGTCTTCTGCACCAATATTTTTCCTCATTTTGCTTTCTGTTACTTATTGCCCTTCCCCCGCCCTGCTAAGCACAAGCTTGACAAAGAGAAGTAAGGGGGGACTAGTGAGAGGTGATAGAACTAGTGTTATTCTTTCTGAAGTCTCGAGAAACGTCCGACTATGTTCGGCTCACTGATCGAAGTTGGTTTAGTCTGAGCTTCTTCGATCTTAGTTGATTTTCATTGCCACTTTCTACAGACGACGCTTTCCCTGTTCATTTCAGCGGCCCGGTGTCACAAACAAGAAGGTGCTGCCCCTCCGCAGCACAAGCTGCCTCTGCTACTATTACTGTACAATTTTACTTAATTACAACACTAACCCAAATCATCTGCCAATCTTAGAAAAGATCTGCTCGCTTCAAAAGAGTATGCGTCTTGCCGACACCAAACCCACGAGTTCTAGTGTCACAGCCATCATCTGCCATCTCCTCCATCCCGTCGACAAATAAATTACGCTAACATTATCATAGTCATTACTGTTACTTCGCCCACTTCAAGCACTGCTCCTTTTCCTATTACTTCTGGTACCAGCTGGTACAGCTACTGGTTTTACAGTGGCGCACCAGCTCATCTGTGCAGCGACAGCATCATACCTGTTTGCGTTTGGAATCACCTGCTGCCGGACAATGACCTGGGCCAGCTGTAAGAAAAACACGAGAGCAACAACTGCAGACGGAGCGCGAATGTCGACATTGCTGCGTTCAAATCGGCGGAGGCGGTAACGTTGGCGAAGCAAGGTCCGGCCATTCCTGCTCCCTGGATGTCTCTGGGCGGCTCCGGATGGTAAGGGGTCGGCAAGTTATCGATCGATTTGTCCATCCGTACGAAGCGGTCCGTTTTTGCGGATTGTTTCTGTGTCCGCGAACGAGCGAGAACGTGTGCACTGCTTTAATTTTTTAATAATAATAATAATAATAATAATAATAACAGCAGCAGCGGCGATAGCTGAAAAAGCACAATACATGCGCATGCTTGGTATGCTCTCGAATGATCTACACATATGTGGATTATAATAATGCGGCAAGGGATAATAAGTGCAAGCAAAATATCCCACGAGCCTAAATAGGCTAACAAATGCAATCTGCTGTTCCTCGTTAGCATGTATATAGAAAAAGAAGGAAAAGTTTACATACAAATGTGTAGAGATAATTATAACGTGCGATTCGTGTTTCGAATCACCTCTGGCTCGCTATACAATATTTAACTTTGCAGAAAAAGAGCAAGGTTCAGATAGTTCGTTCAACAAAATAAAAAAAAGAAGCTGTTTTAGAAATGTTGATGTTTCGAAAGCGACTGATGAGTCGTATACAGACAACAGGTTTGTTTAGATTATTAGACTCCAAGAGAGTAGTGAATTTTCCTCGAACACCTTGCTCCATCGCTGAGTGTGACTGATGCCAAAGTCCATTACCGCGATCGTGTATCTGTTACAATGGCATCAAGATGAGACGTCTTTTTCTTGGAATAATAAATTGTGTTTCATAAACGTTGTGTCATAGCAACACTTAGCGTACGTTCTAGGTAACTCGTTAGCTGGTTATTTTTTATAAAGCACGCGCGGACGAACCTGATGCAATTACCGATCTTGAAAGCGTGTCGCGATTCGGTGAATTCGCCAATCGACTGTTTCAGGCGCATCGCCAATAGGTAGCTGGCATGGCCGGCTTGAAAGCAAAGTTATCGTTCAGTTTTTTTTCAAACAGCTAAAGAAACAGTTTTTTATTCATCAATTCATATTACAATCCTGTGCAAGTAAACGTGTTAAAAAAACGTTAAAGGGGTCGGTAACTACTTTAATTTTTTTTGCCGACAACACCGTGAGCTGTGGCTTAAGCTGCAGCAACAGCGTAATCTGCAGCTTACGGTGGCGGTGTGAGCGAGAGGCCTGTCGTTGCCGTATTACGTTCAGCGGACATATATCAGCGCATATAGTTTAAATGTATTTTAGATATGCATCTATTAAGAGTGTTATCCTTACTTCATACGTTACGAGTGAACTGCTCTCATATGCAAACGAAACGCCTCATTATAGGTGTCGAATGTGATTTCCGTAATCATAAGCTTTGCCGTGGTGGTATGCAAATATATTCTAGAGCGAAAGCGTATTACGAGCTGGCCAAATTTAAACTTGGATCTGCTCTTGCTGGGACACCCTGTATCAGGACGAATTTAGTTCGGAAATTGCTGTTCCTCGAAATCCATTAGAATATGCACGTAGAAACGATGGGCATTACTACACTGTTACGCAACATGCGATAGTAAAGACAGGATATCGCAACACCCTGCCTACGGCGTGAAAGACTGAGCAAACGTTGAACCGCAGAAACGCTTATGCTACAAAGCAGAAACATGCAATTACCTTCATTTGCCTTCTTAATTTTAAAAGGCAAATTTTTTGAATTAAATAAAATATTCTTTAAAAAATATAATTTTATTTTTATTTTTCTCGCGGGTGGCGCAAAATTTTTATTTTGTAGCAAGTCACTTCCTGGAGGCTCTAAGTAAATCTCATCTACTAAAATCTGCATTGTTCCTTCTATTTCTCATAAAGTGTGGAAACGCTGATGTCTATAGCGGTAGAGGACGCCACGGCGTGGACAAGTACGTCGGGCGAATGGGAGAACCCGTAAGTGACCTCGGCCACGTATGTTTAGTTGATAGGGGTCTTGGTTCAGCCCCACACGGCTCGAGAGGGGGAACACGCACCACTTGTAGCAACATACTTATTCTACTGTTTCGCGAGCTGAAGGACTCCCTATTCCCACAATTTCTGCAGCTGTGACAGAAGCCAGGGTTCCACTGTGAACTTTAAAATCGAGTCTCTGGGCGGAATGAGACGTATCCTTAGTTCATCGCCCGATTTGAAGTGTTTTTATTGCATGCTGTCTCATTTTGTCTCTAGTTTGAGGTGTTGGCACCAACTCTAGTCACTGGTGATGAGCGGGGTCTCCATGATACTGGGACGAGTGTTGAAGTGTTAGCCCCAGTAGCAGTTCCTTTTGCGGCATGTTGATTTTTTCCAAAACCCACTGCGCGCACACCTTCTCGTAACCAAACCTGTCGTGCACAATTGCCCGTACTGTTATAAAGCTGCCCCCCCCCCCACCATCACTGCCAACACGTGCTTTGCAATTTTTGCAATGTGAAAGCTATGGTGTCCTGAAACGCTTTGCCGCGTCAACTGGGACAGACAACTGCCTGTTTCACTACTCAATCATGCGCATGCTCACAATCACGTCGGACACTCTTTTTGCGTCCCTATATGTAACGTTATCTTACAGCGGCGTATTCAACTTTGTACCGGTGTGCTTGTCACGACGTTTCGTACCTTTTCTATACGCATACGCCTTAAAGAAGAAGAAAGGACTTACTTTCATACCGTTGTCTTTCTCGGGGAGGGCCAGTAATATTGTGTTTATCGCTATACGCATAAACTGGCTGTATTAACTGATTTAGCTTATAATGCCATTTGCATACCGATGGACACATTTGATTGTCTAAACCTACATATGCGGATAGATGGACATAAGACATACATATTAAGATGCGCAAAACAGCAATTATTTCATAGCTACGTCTCTCACGTCTACAATGATACTTCGATCATAAATGGGACATTCTATTTCTGGAACGTTTACTGTTGATAATGTCCATTGCAGCAACATTTCTGCCCATTTTCGGTGGACGCCCCAATCCAGCCCACTTACGGCCGTCGACAGGCTGACCTGGGAGCGAGGTGGCGAATGGGTCGGGAACAATCATTCGCTCGGGCACCTGTTGTCGAAAACCTGCGGCAGCGGCAACAGCAGAAGCGATAGGAGTAGCAGCAGCAGCAGGGCAGGCGGAGAAGCAATACAAGGGGGCGCAAAGCCGGCGAGAATTTACAAGCTCGACACACCTCCTAAAGGGCGATAAAGTTGTAGCCACTAGACGTGCTCGTCGTCGTCGTCGTCGCCAGCCCTCCCAAAACGCCCATGTCGCTGCCCGTGTGACAAGGGCAACTACCGGCCACGGTTACTGCGATGACAACAGGACAGTCCTTCTCGGGCTCGCTAAGACGACAGCAAGACAAACGGCAAATTCTTCCGCTGCTGCTGCTGCTGTTGCCGCCAGCTCCGGTCGCTTGGATTCTCTCGAGTTCTCCTCGCCCCGCCTGATCGGCCGCCTGCCTCGGCAAATCACCGGAATCGTCCGAGACAATCAGCGTTTACTGCCGTTTCTTCTTTTCCTTTTTCTTTGTCTTCGTCTTGATGTCCTTTGTCTCCTATTGCTCCGCCTCCTCGTCCTTACTATTTTTTTGTTTCTTTGTTGTTTTTCTTCCGTTACGTTCTTTCTAGGTGGGAACGCTCTTTGCGTCCGTCGGAAGACGGCTCCGACTAGACAACACTAATGCTCACGATCGGTGCGACTCTAACGTCTCCCCCCGATCCTTAGCAATCTCTAATACAATAGCTCGTAGTGGGTAGCGTCGCCATACTAGAGCGGTGGCTCAAGTGCAGCTGCATACAGCCACGCATAGCAAGGCAGCTGTAATCCATATTGATCCTTACGAAGGCAAGCCAAAGAAAAGGCTGCTATGTAGGACTCTGAAAAAAATTTTGTTGTTGTCGTTATATATATATATCGTTTTTGTACTATTTTGCTTGTATTTTGCGCAAAGTACCGACAGTAAGTGATGAGGTCATCTCGGTGTCGGACTAAGGCGTAAGGCTCACACATTGCAGAGTAGGACGTTGGATGTCTCGGTAATGTAGAAATGTCCGGTTTGGCCTTTTCGACGTTTTTCAACATAAAAAACAGCAACAACAACTGCGTATAAATTTTGATATTTTTGGTAGTCTCACGAATGGTGATTTTGCCGGATTGTTTGGCAGGGCTACAGCTAATTTGAGTCAAACACGGTCACCTAGAGTTCGCCCGCGTTTTCGTTGGCAATATCCAACGGCATTTTCGCTATTAGCGTTGCGCTTCGCGCCAGTGGGCGGCTACAAATTAACTGTCACGCCACTGTTTAACCATGGCCGTTCGGTGGCGCGCACCCTAAAATTACTTTCTTGCCGCTGTTGCAAACGGCAGGTGCCCGTATAGGCCTCTTAATGAGAACGTCCGTAAGTTAACCCGTAGTCGGACTCCAAATGAAAACGAATAGTCTGCGCCTTGTTCCTCCTTCTTCTCCACCGGATTCTTGGTTGGCTCGCCTCTGTTTACTCCGTATTTTACTGAGCCCGAATGCGCTCCGTGACAACCACACCACTCGTATGACGTACGGTTTATACGCAGGCACGCCAACCTCGCAACGTTTGTCAGGGTGTTTTTCAGGTGTTCAGACGAGGCCAGCACACATTTGTGAAGTTGGCCCTTGCTATGTTTAAATGCTCAGGACGTTGTTAAGTCACATGAGTGACAGCAGCGCTCTCTTGGCCTGTAAAAATGTCTGCAGTAGTTCAAGTGTTTGCTACATGCTCGTGGCATGGTCGTCTTACTTCATATCGCACAAGCCAACACTAAATCAACCGCTCTGGATAGGTTTGGCAGGTTTTCGCATCGATGGTTGCGATTAAAAATCTAAAGAAGATAGGTGTACGAAACACAGACGCGTGGTAAATAATTATCTATCTGATTGTCCTTTATACAAGATTGCTACGCGCAAGAATCCTCTCGCTGCGCATTGCGAAAAAATAACATTATAGCTGATCGCAGACGCTACGACGTCTCCGCGACTACTTAAGGCAGCATGTTTATGTTTAAACAGCGGATCATATACGTAGGCCGTTCGTTAGATAACCAGGCAAAAATGCACTGTTCACTCCTGTCTAGATTTCGGACACAACAATGTGTGCACAAGGAGGTTTGCGGCATAACTCGCTGCAAGCTATTCTGGACATTGCTTGAAGAAGCTGTCCAAAGCTTACTGCGCATAGCAAGTCAGGGAGGGTTATCTTTAGTGTCCTGCTGCGGCAGCAGCACTGCGGCAACGGTTAAGGCCTACGACATATACCATATACAATTCAGAAACACTACGACTAATAAGTAAACGCACTACCGAAACACCCATGCTAGACTAGAGGCAGTATAATCGAATGCGCACTCGTTTGCGCTTCTGTACATGTGATCACTTTGTCTTGACGTTTCTAGCCACCTTTGGCTCATGCTCATGTTGGCCTTATTTATTCATTGCTGCTAGTAGTCGCTTTGTGCGTGCTACACCACACGATGACGATGGAGACGACGATGATGGAAAAATTCTAACGCGAAAAAGCGCTGCTGGTGACCTCCACGGACATGGCATATGTCGACCGTATGTCGCTGGCCGACAGACTCGCAACTTCTCCGTGGATGCCTGTGGGAATGATAATTAATAGATAAGTTGAGCGCTTTGCTTTGCTTTGCCAGACGAACAAAGAAAAGCCAACGAAGGCCGTGCTGCTGCTGCTGCTGAAGCTGATGGTGATGATGATATTCGAGCCACTTGCCGATCCACGAAACGGGAGGTCCCCTGGGCGGTCATTAGCGTCCTCTGGCCAATCTGGCTACGCCATCTCATATTCCTCCTCCACCGAGAGTGTACCGAGCGGGGGCTAGCGAAACAACACCGGCTAGCGTGTCAACGTCGTTCTTCATCAGCCTTCGTCATCTTCGTCGTCGTCTGCTGCTGCGTAGTTTTCAGCTCCTCCTTGGTCTTCATCTTCTTGTTTTTCTTCTTCTTCTTCTTCTTGTCCTGCCTGTATATACTTGCCCATGTCACGATATTATGTAGATTCTTCTAAGGTCGAGTCAGCTCGTAAACTTGCATGCTTGCGCGTCGCAATGTCGAGTCGTATATAGGGCGTCTGTCGTCCAGCATGACTCTTAGAAATTATGCATATATAGGTTTCCCCCCATATATATATATATATATATATATATATATATAGAAAATATTGTGATGATTTATTAATCATTTACAATACGTTTGCACACTCGGCAGTGCTCGCCTTAATAAAAATGGTAATAAAAAGGTGTCACGTGAAGTTAAGAATCAGTTGTCCGTGTCCTTGCTTGATGGTAGCCCCCGCTCTTATGGATCCGGTGCGAGCGATATATCCTCAAGGTTCCTTGCAAAGTTAAAACGGTGAGATCCATAAGATTCCTCTTCGTGACGCCGAGCCCCAAGAGCGTCCTCGCAGATTCGGAGTCCCATACACCACTCATAGAGATAGTGATGGATCCGAATCTGCGAGGTTTTTGCGGGTAGGGGGTAGTATATATATATATATATATATATATATATATATATATACATGCATACATGATTTGGGTTAGAGTTTTAATACATTTAGAAAATATACTCACTGTTAACCCTAAAAATGCAAATCTCGCTAGTATACAGATGTTAAGCTTATTCTGCCATTTTTGCTCCTACATGGTTGTCCTAAATCTACGTTTGCGGGGACTAGTCAGTACTTAAAGGAACCGATCATACTGGCGTGTTCGGCTGAAAATTCTAAATCATACGCTAGATAGTGAAAAGCGATTAAACAGATTAAGAAAATTCTTAAAAAATCGATATGCTGTTATGTCTTACGTTGAAGCTTTTACGTGCAGAACCGTAAAATTCTGTCAATGCGACCAACAATTCACACTTACGACTATTTTCAGGCAATAGCAACTTTAATGCTTATTCGCAGATTCGCACTAAAGTGATGGCGCTGGGTTACGCAGTTGCCAAGTAACAAAGCCTTTTCGACAGCCATATCGAAAGCGAAGCATGCATACTTGCTAGCATTTTGGCCTGCTGCAGCAGGAATATATGAGAAAATTTGGTATTATATTTTGAGGTCTAATAACTCGACAAAAAATCCAATGGAAAGAGGAAGCAGAAACGTCTTCCAAAATTTTACGGTATTTTTATTTTTGTACGAAAATAATGAGCACTGAATTTGCTGTTGCCCGAAAGTAGTCTTTCAGACGTAAATGTTTGGTCGTCATGGCGAAATTTTATCGTTCTGCACGTAAAAGCTACAACGCAAGATATAACAACATATCGACTTTTTATGACCTTACCTAATCCGGTTATTCGCATTTCGCTAGCTTGCGTCGGCATGCAGTGTCATTCGTTATGCAGAGTTTTCCACCGAACATGCCGGTATGATCGTTTCCTTCATGCGTTGACTAGTTCTCGCGCAAATGTAGATTTCGCGCAACTATGTAGGAGAAAAAGACAGAATCGGTATTTATATAAAGTTCATCCTTACTCCTAAACAAGACGTTTCCGCCACCTCTCTCCATTAGAGAATATTATTTTCTTGCCGAGTTTTACCAAACCTTAAAATAAGTACATACCGTCATGAGAGACCGTATATATATATATATATATATAGATGAATTGTATATACAACAGGTATATATTTCTAGCATTACGACGCGACACACTCCACCGTGTAATAGTACAGCCCGTGTTGTAGGCAACCAGCCGTCGCCTGCCCCGCGCTGTGTTCCTCGCGTTTGATTCCTGAATGGACATACAGCAGACACTGACCTGGTTGTCTGGACCAAACTCGAACTGTGCGTCGGACATCGTCTGTAAATGAATTGGTTATCCCGACTTCAGAAATGCTGCTAGCGCTGCTACGTTTGCTTCTGTGTCTGGAAGGTGTGTGTGTGTGTGTGATTTTTCTCTGCGTTTGTTTGTTAAAGCTCAGCTTTCCCCAGCTCACTCTCAGCGCCACTACAGTGCAAACGAGGAAGAAAACAAAGTAGGACACTAGGAACTCGTCGTCCTTTTAGGAGGTGCGGGTGTAGTGTTGGTGGTACAGCAAAAGAGTAGACGACGTCGTCGTATTGAGAATAAATGAATGAATGGCAGGCAGGCAGGCAGTGCAAGCAGGCAAGCCAGCACGCACGAACCCACGACGATGAACGCAGGACGAAGGCATGCAAGTAAGCGGCCAAAATACGACGTGGCTAACGAGAAGGCAGATTCCTACTCCTCACTCACTAGGCCGTGCTATTATACTTGCCGCAGCTATACCGCTGCTATCGGCCCGTGCAATTGAGGATTTGCTGCGGTATCGCGCCACGATCGCGGCTTTCCGGTCAGCTTAACCCAGTTGCCAGTGAGTCGGTGAGAGGCGGGAGAGGTGGCGCCGCCGCCGTCTCCGAGCGGATAGGCCCAACGGCCCGACTACCGACAACGGGCGTAGCACGAGCACTGTGTCTCAAACCGTACCCACTCCTAATGCTACTACGATTTCTGTTTCTACTTCTACTTCGACTACGACTGCGACTGCGAGGTGGTCGCACGGAAGCTCAATGGCTTCTTTTACGGCCCCTTCTACTACAACTACTTGTGCTTGCAGTACTACTTCTACTGCTATTACGCTACCTACGCCCAAGCCCAGCATGACGCACCCACCATCACTACAACAAGGAAGACCAGGCCTACGGCCGCAGACGTCCGACAAGGGTAGAAGCGGGCGATGCGAGAGTCGTGTTCGTAATCCTTGGAATCCTTTGGTATCGATTTTAGGCTGCTGCTTCTGCTACTGTCGCCCCAGTTGTTCTGCTACTGCGAGGTGCCAGTAAGGTGGGCAAAAGGAGACGCCCTTCGTGGTTTGGTTGATTTGAGACCAGAGTCTGTGCCACCCGCCCTTCGAATGATAATCAGCTCCTATGGCCCCTTGCAACTAGCGGGCCTGCGTAGCCCAGCAGACGATTGGGCGAGGTGCCGAGAGGCGCGTTGTTAGCTCTTTACTTCTTGCGCTGGTCATCGTTCTCGTCGTCGTCATCGTAGTCGTCGTAGCCGTTCCAAAGGGCCTAGGGTAGCGTATGGGCCTGAAACGCTTCATAATGCCTGAGTGCGACGGGCTTTTCTACTCTCCTCTATGAGGGCACCCTGCAAGATGCGGTGGATGGGCAGCACAGAGAGCGAGTTCTCAATAAATCAGAGCTGCCGTCGCGCGACCCCAGCAAAAGAAGAGGAGAAAAAAAAGTCGAATAACCGAGATGGACGACGAACTGAGGCGCCGTCGCTAAAGAATGGGGACAACAGTGCAGTGCCACAAGGGCTTTTGGTGTCAGGAGACAGCTGGCGAGCAGACGAGAGGAGCAGGAGAAGCTTCAAGGCAGGATGAGACAAAGAAGGGCAACATCATTAGTTGTGGTCGATGGCTAAATCGGACGTGCCACCGCAGACGGACGTCCACGGTCAGCCGGCCGGTCGATCGATGCACGCAGAACCAGGGGCGGCCACTGAAGCTGCTGCTGCCGCTGCTGCTGTTTCAAGGAGAGCCGCTTGTCATTTCGTCTCGTCGAAGCTCGGTATAGAGAAAACAGAGACCCTTGTAGCGCGTTTGTGGATGCTACGACAAAAGAACTACGTTGTTTGTTCTTCCCCCGTATGCGCGGTGCATCACGGACTGTGTCCCGCTCGATGTCGATAAACAAGCCTCCACGGAATATCCACAATAGTATAGGTATTTTGTCCACCCTAAGTGCGGTAATAATCATATCAGCAACAACAAGGTTATTTGCTATGCTAACAGTAATAACGCTATCTATATGTGTGATGAGCGGGGCGCTTGACAGAGGCTCGATGTTCTGGACGTGTGGGTGTCTATCACCCGGTATATATCCGTAACGCATGAACACTGAAGCGACAAAATCGCTTCAATAAGATAACTCATTGAAAACGCAATTACAATGAGATGGAGTCGATTTGAATATGTTGTTTTTCCCTTTCTCGCAATATTTTGCCTGATTTTACCTCAATCTTTCTGTATATATATATATATATATATATATATATATAATTTGCCTCTTGCAAAAATGTATGAACTATTTCGACTTCTGCATCTGCTGCTGCTGGCTGCCAACATTAGGCAGCGTACTACAGGCGTCGTCTACAACGTCAGAAGACGCGCAACCCGCCTCACGTCACTGGCGGTGTCTTTTTGAGCAGTAGAGGGCATGGACGCCAGCATGAGTGGAGAGGGTGGAAGTGGGAACGGCGGCAATGGTAGAAGTAGCAGTGAGGTAGAGGCGGCAGGGGTAAAGACGGCGGGTGGTAGCGGCGGACTGGAACAGACCTCTTCTTCGGCGGTTGGCTCGCGCTGGCGCAGCCAATGGTACCGACCAGTAGCCTCGACAGCAATCCTGCAGTCCGAGGGCTGCCTGCTGCTTCGTTGCGGTGAGGCTTCGGGGGGGGGGGGGGGGGGTCGACACACACGGCCGAGTTCCATTTCGGGAGTAGAGCATCTCCGAACAGCTCCGCGCGCCAATACCCCTCGAGTCGCTCTTCTGCTGTTTGTGCTTCATCGTCTTCCCTTTGCCCATTGTGCACTCTCTTGCTCCTTGCTGGGCCCCGGGGGAGCGCGGAATGGGGGTGAGCGGGGCAGACCTAGTCGGCCGCGCCAACATCTATGTGGCAGTTTACTTTCTGCTTCCTTACGCACTCACCCCCCACCCGCGTCCGCCCGAGGTGCACTTCTCATAAAAATCGTTTTCCTTTCTCTTCAAAATAAAATGGTTCCCTTCCTTTCGTTTGCATTCGTGCCTCTCGTGTTTGGCAAATGTCTTGCGGTTCGTGATTGTTGCTGCGGCGGCAGCGGTCATCGTCATGATCCTAATGCGACTGGCTGCTATTGCTCCAGGTAGCGCTACCTGCCATAGTAGACGGGTGGTGGACCGTAAAGCTATTATCTAAGTGTATTGGATCGAGATCTAATATATATATATATATATTTTTTATCTACGCTAGTGGGAGCGCACCAGTGAGTACAACTTTGTTAATTTAGTTGTTTCCTGCGAGAACTCTCTGCGGAAAGCTCCTAAGATGCCGCCCGGCCGTTCGGGAGGGCCGTCGCCTCCACCTACTTTGGATATAGCTCGCCTGCGACAGTGCGCGTCCACCGTGCCGGCGTCCAACACCAGAGGGAACGACCGAGAACGTCGAATCGACTTCGACAATGGACACGCATGTTCCATGTGAGACGAGCCCGGCACACAAGCCTAGCATTGGCGCCAAACGGAAAAAGCCAGCTTCGCCGCCAGAAAGCGAAGCCGAAACTCAGGAGAAGACATCGAATGATGGATTTGTGACGGTGACATCCCGAAGGGATAAAAAGGCTCTTTCGAAAGAACAACGAAACCTGGAGAAACTTAAAGAAGATTTATCGAAGGGATCGGTGGGTGCGTTCAAAGTAATCATTAGAAGAAAAGAGACGACGGAAGGTGCTAAAACGGATTTTCCCGAGGGTTCACTTCTATCCATTTACAAACACATCTTTGCCTTGTCACCCAAATCAAAGATATCCGGGGACAGAAAGTCGATCATAGTGTGGCTTCCTGATATAGAATCCACCCCGAAGCTACTACCAGTCACCAACCTTGGAGACTTCGCGGTGTCGACTCACTGCCCGTCATTAACATCATTTCGGGCGACGATTCAGGGAGTCCCAACTTGCCTTACAGAGGAAGAGATGTTAAAGGAATTAGCACCGCTTGGGGTAACCCATGTAAAGCGCCTTACGCGGTTTCAGTCCGGGGCTAGGGTCCCTCTGGGTAAGGTAATTCTGTTGTTTGCCCAACAACCCCCCACATCAATATTCTTGGGATTTCAATCGCACCAAGTCGTGCTCGAACCCGACCAGCCTAGGTTGTGCCACAAATGCCTACGGCCAGGACACTTCGCGGAACGGTGCACGCAACAGCAGGTCTGCAGAAAATGCGGCAACCCAGGCCACCTTGCCGCAAGTTGCACAAATCAAACGCGGTGTATCAACTGCCGGGGAGCTCACCCGTCCGGGTCGCCATCCTGTCCCCGTCTGATCAATCTCAAAGAGAGAAACAGATTATTTCTCGAGGCTAGAACTCTGCAGCAGGTTCGGGTAACTTACCCGGCTGCTGAGATCACCAGCAGTCGGCCAAACCCCACGTTGCAATCAGGCACCGCGCCGCAACTTCCAGGAGGGCCACCTACTTACGCCAACGTCGTCCGCGGTATTTCACAGTCGCCCGAGGACCCTGACCCGCAGCTGCTACTGCCTGCATTGAGGCCACTCCCCGCCAAGAAGCCCAAGAAACGGTCAGGAAGATCCTACACAAACAAGGGGACGCTCGCTCCACGGCGCCGATTAACCCGTGCCGCGGTACGTCGAGCACCTAGACCCGCACGGCCTATTCTCGCCACGGCGGATGCTGTAACACAATTGTCGCAAGTCGTGTCAGGGGGCGGTTCCGACCTGTTGGGTCAACTTAAGGCCTTAGTTGTGGTTTTAGAACCCCTCCTGCAGCTACTGCCAATGTTGAAGAGCCTTAAACATATAATGCAATAATGACGGGACGCCAGTAATATAGCCAGTGGCGGGCCAGGGTCATCGACTCACTCACAGCGAATAACTTGCCCACTATGTAACGGACAATATACAAGAAGAGGGCTTACGAGACATATAGCAGTCAAACACCCATCGGCCTCTTCAAACATATCTACACCCACGCCCACACCAATCGACAACAACACACAGCAACCCGCCCGCATCATCGAATATATTCAAGGTGCAGCCAAGAAGTTGAGACTTGTAAGAATCGTCCCAAAACCGGTAAGGAAGCAGGTGGCGGAGGCCCTGACAAACGTCCTCTTAAGGGTCACAGCCGATAACAACGACGATACATAGTGTGCACTCTTCTCGTTTGCGCCAGTGGTTCTCCGTCTGCCTCCTACCCGCAACGACACCCGCCTCTGTTATAATCCGCCATAATTTACGTGAATTCTCCAACGGAGCGCGCCTATCCGAGATCATAACTCCGGTCCCCACACAAAAGCGTACTTTCACGAATAATCGCGTTCGCCAGACCGTTCTTAAGCTAACCGAGGGCGACGTATCTGGAGCCGCCAGGCTGATCGGATCGTCGAAGGTCCTGGCTCCCAGCACGGATCACCTGACGGCCCTTTGCGAAAAACACCCTCCGGCCCCAACAGACCTAGACTGGCCAGTCCCTCCCAGCCTTCCACTTCCTTGCACCACATCAGGGGAAGAAGTTGTGGCCGCGGTCAAGAGATTTTCAAGGAGGTCCGCCGGAGGTCTTGACTTTATACGACCCCGACTGCTTATGGATTTACTATCTCCGACTCTGAGGGATACAGCCGGTCGGCTGGCGGGCGCACTGGCAAAGGTTGTCGACTTACTTCTGTGGGGCGCCGCTCCATCGCAACTGCTGCCTATAATCTTTGGAGCAAGGCTTTTCGCCTAACACAAGAAGGACGGGTCAGTGAGGCCGATTGCCTGTTCCTCCACCTTACGCAGGCTAGCCGCAAAGATTGCATGTAATCGGACCGGAGTTAGGATTGGCGAGGAGACGGGTCCTCACCAGCTTGGCTTTGCCATACCAGCCGGGGCTGAGGCCGCGGTGCATGCCGCTCGGGCTTACATCGAATCACGCACGCTTCCTGGGGTCCTCGTGAAGCTTGATTTCAAGAATGCATTCAATACTGTAAGACGAGATCACCTCTTGAAGACGGTCGGGACACACTGCCCACAGCTGACGCACTACGCCAATCAAGCGTACCGCACCGCTTCTTACCTGGCCTTACAAGATGATCTTATAGCTTTGGCCACGGGGCTGCAACAGGGTGATCCTTTGGCCCCCCCTCTGTTTTGCTTGAGCATTAAAGAGCTAGTTGACTCTATTAAAAGCCCACTCAACATTTGGTATCTGGATGATGGCGTTCTGGGGGGCGATGTGGACGTGGTTGCCGACGACATTCGGCGCGTGCTTGATTTTCGTGAGACCTCGGGTTTGGAGCTAAATCCCAGGAAATGTGAGATCTATGTTACAGGTGATACAGCACAGGCCCCGGACCTTCGCATCCTTCAAGCGTTATTACCCGGATGTAAGGTTACTCACGACAATGAGTTGGAGCTTTTGGGAGTCCCCCTCCGACCGGAAGGACTCCCGCACGCACTTGAAAGATGGCAGAACAAGCTGAAGGACGTCGCAAACAACCTCGCGCCACTCGACGCCCACCGCGCGCTCTTTTTACTTCGATCGTCGTTCTCAGCTACGAGGATCACCCACCTTCTTCGCGGAGCTGATCTAACAGGGCGGTTGGACGATCTGCGTCCATTTAACGAGTTAACTCTAAACGCCCTTGAGACTCTCCTTAATCTATCGCTGGCGCCTTCCGCTCGAAAACAGGCACAACTACCGATCTCAAAGGGGAGTCTAAGGGTCTCGAATCCGCTCGTATCTGCAGGGCCAGCGATAGTTTCCTCCCTTTTCCGATGCGAGAACAACGCCATCGCACTATTAGACGAAGCCGGCATCTGTCAGTACAAGGAACACCAGAGACGCCTGTATGAGGAGCTAAACATAGTTTGCAGGGACGCTCCGGAAAACCCTTTAAGCCAACATGACTGGAGCACTTTCTTATTTGACGAAGCTTATAGCGGCTTACTTGCGGGAGCTATCAACGACTCCACAAAGGTTCGCCTTCGAGCTGTAGCTGCTAAAGGATCTGGAGCCTGGCTACATGCACTTCCAAGTGCCCCACTGGGCACCCTCCTGGACGACGAAACAACCCGAATCGGGGTGGGTCTTCGTCTCGGATGTGACCTAGTCTCCCCTCCTCAGTGTAAATGTGGCCACCCCGTAGACGAATTAGCCCATCACGAGTTATCGTGTATCATGAGTGCGGGACGGCGGGCCAGGCATGCCGGTATTAACGACACCTTCGGCCGAGCGCTTCGGTCAAGTGGTTTCCGTTACATTCTAGAGCCCCAGGGCCTCTCCGTCGACGATGGCAAGCGCCCGGATGGAATGACTCTTACTCCCTTCAGTAGGGGCAGGATGCTTGTCTGGGATGCCACTGTCACCGACTCATTAGCACCTTCAATGGTCGGTGGCGGGGCGATCTCGGCAGGCCACGCCGGTAATCTGGCCGAAACGAGAAAGCTCGCAAAGTACGCCTCAATAGGTTACCCACATGAGTTCCAACCGCTGGCTTTCGAGACTTTGGGCGGCCCAGGAAGCCTCACTCGCAAACTTCTCCACAGAGTCGGCACGCAGCTGAATCTCGCAACCGGAGACAAGAGATCCGCGGCTTTCTTGAGACAGCGCCTCGACCTCGAAGTCCAACGCGGAAACGCGGCATCCGTCCGCGGCACGCTGCTGAAGTCGTCCCAACCCACTCTATATGAGATAGAGTAACATTCCCAGTGCACACGTTCTCGGGAGACAATTGTCGCTCCATTTGTATTCTTAATAAATTATATATGTATATATATATATATATATACATATATATTGTGTAAAACCAGATTGGCAAGACGTGAGACGTTATATTTTGTTAAAATACGATTTTTTTCAATAGTATAAGGGCAATACCTACAAAATATATCTACAGAACGGTACTGTAAACCATCAGAAGTGCCATCACAAGAAGAACCACCGTCACTTGGTTTATTTGGCTGGGATCACTCACGGGTTCCCTTAGTACTCGGTGTGCTTGTCTCAACACTTGCAAATTCGTGTCATTCTAATATATATGTCCGGCCGCGATATCCATTGTTTGATGTCCGGAAGGGAAGGGTGTGCCGAGTAAAGGAGAGTAAGGGAGCGTGTCCCGGTGCTACAGAAGAAATAGAAATCTCATAATTTGGCCTGCAAAACTCCCATGGTTTTATCTCTCTGTTTCCTTACTGCAGCCCGGGCCGTTATTTTGCAGTTTTATCCTCTTCTCCACCTTCAGGTCCCAAAAAGGGCTCTGAGCAGCAATTGTGCGAAACATGCGATACGTTTTGATAATCCAGGGGGGCGCGACTATCTGCGGCGTCTAAGGATTCCACTTACTTTTTTTTTATTTACAAAGAGGTCTCGAGCCAGGTCGCGGACCCGAATGGCGCCGAGTCGACTCGACTACTGACATTAGCAATATACCCGTGCATTCTCTTGGCTCGTGACTGTTTGACGGAATCCTTGCAGTTGCATTGGCCGAGCATGTCTTTATGCCGAGCCCGATAAGGCTCTTGTCCAAGCGGGTCCTTAAACACCAAGCCTTCTTTATCTGTTCTATTTTCTACCCTCCCAAATATAGTCCGATGAAACCCATCTTCATCTTTCGCTTTATCAGTATAGTCTCATATTCTTTTGGAACAATTACTATACCGGTATTGCACTTCATCTTGTTGTTTTATTAGCGTTAAGTTCTTCTGCAGTGTTTGCATGTACTGCGATCGCTAGGTACTCCGCCAACGCGGTTATTTATACCCCTTGCGCAAGGTTATCCTGGCGGAGGAAGTCGTCATTCGCCAAATTCCACAGCAGGGGACCTAGGATCGAGCCCGGCGGAACTCCTGCTGTCATTCGTACTTTGATTTCACCGTTGAAAATACTTCGATCCTTTAGGGTTCTTAGGATTACCTGTATGAAATAATCTGAAATAATTTTTCACTTTTTATCGTGGCTGAGTTATGCACAAGTCTGCTTTGGCTGAAACTTAGTGGACAACGGTGAACACAGACCGGATTTTTACTGAATATGTATTGGGAGGCCGAAAGCAGTCTGCTTTTGTCCGAAAAGGACACTAGTTTTCTTCAGTGATTACCTCGTATCTGTTAGCCTTATTCAATAGGCATATAGGCCTAAATTATCCGTTGTCTTTGGGAATCAGATCAGCCCGTCTGCCAGTGTGTGGCTATTGCTCCTATTTTTGTCGCTGTAGTAAACACCTGTGCAACTTGAGCTGGATACACCTTTAAAAGTATTTTTTACTAACATGGTGGATTGTCGCATGGCCCTGAGGTCCTTTCCTGTTCAAGTTTCGCCGTGGCCTTAAGTACTTCCGCTACTGTTAATACTAGGGCCGTGTCCCATTCTCCTTTGGCTACCCCTCGCCTGTTATATGGCTTCCTGTCGAAGCGAGCGGGATGCTGGAGGTTGTTCAAAGCCTAGTTAATTTTTTCCATTGTGAACACATCCGTGGGCTTTCATGCGTAACCTTTCTTTACAGTTTCTTGTCTTGCAGGCTTTTCCCAAGGGCCAAGATCTTATCTTGCTATTTATTATTTTTCTCTTCAATATGGCCCTATGCTATCGATAATTGGCTGATGCCCGAGCAATGTCCTTAAATGTTTTTGGGCGGACGCCTTGCTCTGTTGCAGTTAGAAGCTCTCCTTCTTCTACACGTTGGGAGGTTTTCGCTAGAGCGCCTGACTCAGCTCTACCACATTTACTAGCGTGTGGTAACGGCTTGGCCGCATGTATTATTTTTTCCGTTAGGATTTGAAGGTAGTTGGAACATGCGGTATATCCAGTAAGTGGCTTACATTTCCACATACTTAACATTTAGGAGACATCGGTACATGTAGCATGTCTGGATTTCGGCTTTCCTGACTAGTTTGGTTGTATGCCCTACTTCGTGGTGGTTATGGCAGGTGGGGATCCGCTCCTTAGAAATGCGCTGGATGCTACTTAACTTGAGGGTTTCCTTGCCTCTTATTGATCTCTATTCTAATGACTTAAGCACAAAAGAAGGGCTAATCTCGCAAAACAATCGTCATGATGAGGCCAATCACCACTCGGGTGTCGATCTGTCTCCTGGTGTCTTGGCGTAGGGAGGCAGCATAAAAGGCGATTCTGCCCGCTTTTTCCCCTGCCATCTTGAAGATAATCTCGCCGGCACATGTTGTCTTAATGCAGTCAATTTACAATGCATTTTCGGGTTTTATGACTAGAGGGCGGATCTTTTCGAGATAGTCACTAACCGAGGCTCTATCTTTTGTCTGGATTCGCACTGGCTTCATCTTAGCCTGCACGCTGCGTGGGCCAGTGGTACTTCCTTTTGGCTAAGGCCTTTGCTGTCTTATGTTCGTGGTATCTGTCGACCTACTTGTCTACAGCAGGCTCTTTAAGGCGACGTCTCAACAAACTCCTGGGATATTTTGAGTTTCTAGATAGGAGCCACCGTTTCTGAGCAGGTCTTGTTGAGGCCCCTCTCAAGGGCCTTGCATAGTATCTGTAGAACCTTTATGGAGAGACCTCCGGACCTACCTCAATCACCAGGGTTCGCTTTTTGTCGCCCGATTCCATGTCGGTACTAATGAATTTAGATTGTTAGTTGTTCGTTACCACCGCCACTTGTCTCGCTCAAAAGGTGGATTCAGCCAGCAGAAACTGGGTGGCGAGTTTTTTGAGAACGCTCCTTTTGATACTCATGGACGTCTTGCGGTGCTGCGATGCTATCCTTAGAAACACGGGCAGTTTCCACTAACGCGTCTAGCCAGTCCTGTGAAATGAGTTTGGTAGCATCTCTAAGGGCAGCGCCGCATTTCCCCAATGAGCTTCGCGCTAGCCGCTCTTTGTCTAGCCGTCTCTGACATCGGTTGCGCATAGTGGTTTTGGGCATTAAGAATCTTTCTGGACGAACCGGTTTCTGTACTTTAAGTTCCTCAGCCTTTTGTTGAGTTTGGCCAGACCGCCCGCCTTTGCTTTCTATCTATTAGCCCTTTTGTTCAGCGTTGGCTTCCTTCAGTTTCCTGAGACAACTCGCGTGCTATGCTTCGACTGTATATCTAATTTCCAGTTTCCACATGCATTTGTCAACGCAAAGAGTAATCGCAGTTTTAATATGCGTTTATCTGGGAACATGTTTTCCTTAAATGCCATGAACTTCTTGACCATCTTCGAAGAGTCATCCAGACCCCCGCACTGTCATGCAAATCCTCTTTCCCTCAAGTCTTCCTCGCCGCGTTGGCCTTTCGGCAAGCTGTGGCTCAACCCATTAAAGAACACCGCCTGCGTCCTTAAAAAAGTCCATTATTTTTTCATTTTCTTTTTTTTGTGTCTTACTTTTTACTGTTTACCTGTGCCATACGTATATTTATATCGGCGCAGTCGCTATACATGCATGCACTGTTCTCTCTCTATATATACAACTATGTAGTACAGTAATGTTCTATAGATCTGTAAGCTAAGTTCAATTTAAAAAAATGTATATATATATAGTTCTGGTAACCATAAATTGTTCACTGCGTTGAATACGGCTATATACAGATACTTGAATACGGCTATATGCCGCTAACGTGGAAACGTTAGCGCCTCCCTATTAACATGGGACTCTATACAAAGCCGACATCGGAGACGGGAAAAATGGTGTACGGTAACTATATTTTTCCACTACAAATAGGTCATCAAAATAATTTCCCCACACAATCAACAAAAAAAACACACGCAATCAGTGCATTTGCCTGTGTGCGTGAATTTTTATGTACACTTTAATCATAATTTCTTATGTGCATTACATTGCTATGATTGCACAGTTCGTGAGGCTAAAAGTCGGTGTACAACGATTTATATGTTTATTGGCAAATTCTAAGGCACTGACGCACAAACTAAAAATTGTGAATTCACTCTCACTTCTGAACTAATCATTTTCACCCCCATAATCCATGGAAAATGTATTATTTTTACGAAATCTATAACCTCCTTAAGCCTAGTCAAATTGGGTATGAACAACCTTTATATATATATATATATATATATATATATATATATTCAGTTCCACAGTATTAGCTATAGCAAACGCTACGGCGTCGTTACGTACAAGATATGACGACAGTCAGTTTTTTTTGCGGCTACGCAATCAGACAACTGTGTTTCTATATGCAGGAACTCACGTACATTGCGCGTGAGTTGTCGACAAGCATTCGTTGCGCAAGGTGTGCAAGACTCAGGTTTAGCATTAGTAAATATGATACTTTGTATGTATATATACATATATATATATATATATATATATATATATATATATATATATATATATATATATATATTAACGACTGGAAGATAGCGCAGCGTTTGCAGTTATTTTTTATGGCGAGCGAAATTAAAGCGGGCAGTTTCTGCCGGCGCTGCTGCTGCTATGGACCGTTTCCGGGACGTCACTGAGTCCGTAAATGGCCTCCACGACCTAGATGAGCCCTGCGCGATCGTTAAAACAGTTAGCTTTCTCAGACTTTGAATTTGCTGCAGGTGGTCGTCGGTCAGTGTTACAACGGGTGAGCGTTCTCGGCTATCCAACAACGTCTGGAAATACCACACTATGCACAAGCCATTTTAAGCTGGTTTTAGCAAGAGTTTAGATATATATATATATATATACAGTGAAACATTCGCAAGACTTTAATGGTAGTTTAGTATCATTTCAGCACTAAAATATATTCGTTAGCGTGGCACCTTGGCAAGTATAAAGGTGCATGCAAGGATGTGTGCATCTGTGTCTATATGTTCTATGTTCCTAACCAGAACATACTACCACGTGCTGCTCCATAAGGTGCTTCATAGCGGCAAACGAGAAATTACGAGAAGCTGCAAGCGAACTGTGCTGGTTGAATAGAGCTGGGCAGGGCGCGCCTCCGCGCTTGGTCAGCTTTGCGCCGCACAGTGGCGCCAACATGTTTAGGATTTCCTTCCTTCCGGCGTGAGTGAGCACCACCGCCAGCTTGGAAGTTTGGCTATGAGAAAGGGGGCCCCGTTGTCTCTGGCGGGGCTCTTTTCGCTCATGGCGCTGTTCAGGCGCGTCTTCCATTTACCGCCTGAAATGGTTAGCCGTCTAATGCGAGCCGTTTGTGTCGAAGGGCCAGTAATCACATATCTTCACACATTCTTTGTCCACCGCATACACATCATATGCACGTTTCCAATTCGACACAGCACTATCAACATCAACTATCACCATATCACCGTAACCATTTTGGGTGAACTCTCCGGTATACGCATTCATTCGTTCACAAAGCCGACAAAACATAGTGGACAACACCCGAGTCGTAGAAGCTCGTACTATTTTCGTAACATCACAAACTATAGTAGTATATAAACCTAATATTGTGCTATTTTTTAGGGATTTTGTTATAGAGATGAACTGGTAAAATGCATTATGCACACCGGGCGTCGCTACTAAAGCCACGGTTGTGTGCGACTCACAATCCCAGTGGATCCAGTCGTCCTCTTTACCTTTAATTGGGGTGGCCGCTGTACTGCATTCCCGAGATTAATTCATCTGGCTCGTTTAAAATGCCATTGGCCAAAAGTGGCTATCTAGGAATATGTGGACGGGAGCTGTATTCCCTACAGCAGTTCTCATCCAATCATCTATTTCCCTATCAATCATCTATACAGAAAGGTCTAAGCAGAAGGCTCGACAAAAGAGGGGATACTTATACGATTTTGGCACTTGATACGTTTACAAGACATCTGATACTCTAACTTACCCCTCGGTCTATTCTGCTGCTCAACAGTGCGCAACGACACCAGGCATTAAAGGAGCTAAATAATAATAAATATTTAGCCCCTTTAATGCCTTTTATTAATTTAATTATTATTTATTCAAATAATTATTTAAATAATAATAATAATAATAATAATAATAATAATAATAATAATAATAATAATAATAATAATAATAATAATAATAATAATAATAATAAGTTGTGGGTGATATTATCAACATACTGAATTTTGCAGAAGAGGGAGGCCTTAGCCTCAATGCCTCTAAGTGTGAAGTCATTACATTGGGAGGTAATGCCCAAGAACAGGATGAAATTTTTAGGGCGGTTTCGAATGTCTTGCCAGAATCTAGGCGCGTTGACTTAGACGAGCTGGAGCTTCTGGGAGCCCCAATAAGCTTACGATCGATTTCAAAGACCCTTAAAGAAAAGTGCACTGGACTGAAGCAAATTCGCTCTCGCTTAACGGCGATGCATTCGCAAGCAGCTCTGTGCATCTGGAGATACAGCTTGTGCTCGCCGAAGCTTAACTATACTCTGCGCACTTCACCAGCTATTAAATGCCACGAAGATCTTCAAGCTTACGACGATACCGCAAGAAGCATTTTAGGTGAAGTATTAAACGTCGACCTGCATGATGACACTTGGAAAAGAGCAACCCTTCCAATTGCCGAAGGAGGACTTGGTATTAGATCAGCGGCGGAGCTGGCTCCCATGTGCTATGCCGCGTCTCTATTGGAATTTGGTAAACTCGCAAAAACGTTGGTCGAACCAGACATCCGCCAAGGAATCACAAGAGCCAAAGATGCTGCAGAGCTAATAGCTAGACAAGCAATTGGACCAGGCCCCTGGCAAGAACGTCCCACACAGCATACATTGGACTCCTACAGATGCAGCGCTGCAGCTAGAGAGCTGTTAGACAACCTCCAATCTCCAGTGGAAAAAGCTGTCTTTCTGGCAGCACGGGACACATTTAGTGGAGGCTTTCTAAAGTGTCTCCCTTCCCCGCAGCTGGGTACCATGCTGGACAACACCTCATTCCGCATGGTAACAGCTCTTCGAATAGGTGCCCCGGTTTGCAACCCCTACAGTTGCCGCGCATGTGGTACCACAGTAACTGAGGATGGACTTCACCCTCTTAGCTGCATCAAAAGCCATAGTAGAGTTTCTAGACACGCTGAAATCAATGCAATTATAAGAAGAGCCTTACGCAAAGCTGGTATACCAAGCACGCTCGAGCCCAGATTAGGACTTCATGACGACAAAAGACCAGACGGTGTAACAATCCCGCTATGGGCTAACGGCAGATGCTTGGTATGGGATGCTACAGTGTCCTGTACAGTGGCTCCCTCGTATATACGCCACAGTTCACTAGAAGCGGGATGGGTTGCCGAGCGCGCAGATAATGGGAAAAAACGCAAGTACCAAGAACTGGAGACAAGTTATATCGTAGTGCCAATATCGATGGAAACAATGGGCCCGGTAAGCAAGGGAACCAAGAGATTCATCAGTGAGCTGGGCCAACGGATTACAGATCTCACAGGGAATCGGCGCGAAGGCGAGTTTCTACGGCAACTGCTGTCGCTTGCTGTGTGCCGAGGAAACGCCGGCTGTATTGTCGGTTCCATGGAATAATATTTAGGAGTTAGAAGAAGACAAGGAGTACACGTTCACACCTCACAATTGTAACATTTAAACAATATTAATAAATAATAATAATAATAATAATAATAATAATAATAATAATAATAATAATAATAATAATAATAATAATAATAATAATAATAGTCGTGAGGCGCGTCTGGCTCCACCTACGACGCGCACGTGACGTCAGCGATGCATCAGTCACGTGCGCGAGTATTGTTGTTAGAGAACGGAGAACGAGTATGTGCAGCCAAAAGACATAAACGGTATGGGCGTAATACGTGACGGGGTCCTCGCCGCCTGCCTGACATCGCAGCGGCGCCTAGGATGCAGTGAGTTTTCTATTAACTTGTAAACACTTTGGGTCTGTTTGCGGCGGCTATGTTGAGCGGCCAACGAAAGCGGCAGTCACTCTGCCGACCTGTATCCCTGCTTTACGGCTGTTAACGAGCAGGACACCGGATCGCCCATCGGTATAGTCAATTGAAATTGGTCGTGTGCGATCACATAATGTAAAACAACCATAAGCGGCGCTGAACCTTACTCAGTGAATCGACGGCTTTCCAAAGTTAACGCTGCCAAAATGTGACCGTTTGCGTGCCATACTGCGCTAACGTTCGCCAGCTGCTAAGGAACACTCCTAAAACGGGCGCACAGGTTCTACATCGTGGTAGGCGTCTAGAGGCTAGAGGTAGTGCGCTGAAGTTTAAACTTGACAAGCAAAAAAAGGAAAAAAAAATGTGAAGCGAGGAAAATGCGACAACAAATAATCATTTCGATAAAAATATTATAGGGGACAATAAACAAATATTATAGGGGAATTTTCAACGACTATCTGAATGTCAAATGCCATCCGAAGGAATAGTAAAACTGAGGGTATTTGTATATTAGTTGAGTGCCTTTGCACGCTGGAACAAGTAGAGAAATGACGCTGAGGGGGACCTGGAAACGCGTTTAAGGAAGACGAGCTAGGAAGCAATTTTCGAGGCAGTAACTGGCGTTGTCAAGTATGTTTGACGCCTTCCGTAAAGACCACGCCGGCATGAGCGGCGGTATATATATATATATATATATATATATATATATATATATATATATACTAAAGATTGTTCAGGAGTAGTCTTAGAGAAGTTCTCTTTGCCTTGGCGAGAAACTGCTACCCCAAAGACTGTAGGCTGCATTAGGATCCCCTCCCATAGTCGCCTTTCAGGGACCGACGGTGTACTGGCCAATCAGACAGAGATACGTCTTGGAATTGGTGGGCTCTTATAGATGTGCGTTTTAGTGAGTAGTAGACTATAAATGCCAATAGCTTGTAAATTTAGTCTGTAATAAAGGGATCCATCTTCTATCTTAGGCAGCTGTGAATGAAGATGCCAGGGCTTCTTTATTACCTGACATTTTAGCAAAGCATGAATGCGCCCGCCCGCATTTTATTTAGGGGACTAAAGATCAACGCCGTTATTGGCGTCGTAAGTTTCTTATATTGAAGTTTCAGAACTATGGCTTGATATTACACGAACGCTTGCTCCAAAGCGTTCCTTATAAGCGTGATCTCAGCGGTTACCCGGATGGCCACTGCGGCTGCCTGAATTTCTCTTGTCCTAAGGGAACCTCAATTGTCAGAATGTCTTGATTCTGTAGGAATGTAGCTTTTCTAAATGTGTGCAATGCATCTTGCAGTCCTGGGGATTTGTGCATGATTTGTTTCACAAGGCGACCACCTTTGTCGCGCCTTTATGATAGCAATAAAGCTCTTGCTGTAGCCTTGTCTCCTAGGATACTTGCTTCAAAAAGGCTGGTGGTGGTATACATCCGCGCTGGTCATTCGGTTTGCATTAGCTCTACGTATTTTTTTTCGTTTAGTTTCTCATCGAGGAATAGGCTTGGTATTGCTACAGCTTTGAGTTTTTCTATCAGTGGGAGAGGAGGGGACAGGGCTATATAGGTAGGCGGGGTCTGGGGTGTAGGGACATTGTTACTTGAACATCTGCGACTGAGGGACATATACAATTTCAGACACAGACTGAAAATTCATTCTGCAAATTACCTTCAGTTTTAACAATTGTTGAAAATTTGTTAATTTTGGAAATTTTCAGTTCAATGATGAATAACTTATTGTTAATTGCTTTGACGTCTTATGCAGACGATCGCATTGAAAAAAGGTTATGTATACATATGTTTAAAAGGAATATGCTGCTAAGTTACTACGGATCTTGTACATTTCCTAAATAATTTCATCCAAGGTCTCTAAGCAGGGTAACGGAATACGCTAGAAAGAGTAGCACCGGCACTGCCCTGGAAACTGACCCTTACTGAGAAGTACTTACGATATATTATACCGTCCGGAGTGATTGCCTTCTTTTGCCGCTCGCAGCGTACAGACGCGCGCCGCTATTACCCTGCAATGGGCAATAATCTTGCAGCTGAGCCCAAATGGTCAGATAAAGGGCCAGCATTGTTTACCATGTAGCCAGCAACGACATTAGCAATAGTGTGCTAACCGCGGTAGCTGTCGAGAAACACTCATCGTGAACACAATTGCACAGCGGCTGCATGACAATACAGAACCAATAACAAAAGGAATATCAACAATGATCTTGATTTTTTTGGCATATATCAGTAGCGTTTTCAGTTGCTAGTGTCATAGCCAGCCGCTACAAAAACATGCGATTGAGCGTAAACATAGTGATAAAAAAATACGCATGACCCACCTTATGATGTGTTGTTTTTTGTTTTGTGTGAGGAAACGCTCTGTTTGTCCTTCAGTCTTCTAATTTCACAGACCTAGGCAGCCCGATGACGCATCAATTAGCTGAATCCGGCAATGCAAATCCGAACTCTGCATACGAGTATATAATATTCCGTCATACTTGCGTGTCTATATATACAGTCCGTATATATATACATACGAGGTGTGTTCAAAAAGTATCGCGGGGGGAAAATTTTTCGCGGGTTACGTATATTCGAATTTCGATTTTTTTGTGGCGTTAGGTTGTTACTCATGTCTCTCACTTATGCCGACAAGCTCGGCCATTTTGAATGTTCACTTAATTGTTGACAGCTGCTTTGCTTGCACGTGATTTGGATCGTCTTCGATTTTTACCTATTCAAAAAAATGGATCAAAGAATCTGTATCAAATTTTGTGTGAAAAACGAAATTAAGTGCGCGGATTCATTCCGAATGTTGACTGTGGCATACGGAGAAGCTACCTTGGACCGAAGCAACGTTTATCGGTGGTACAAAATGTTCTCAGAAGGCCGAGAAGATGTGAACGACGAAGAGCGTGCCGGACGCCCGAGCACTTCAACAACAGACGAAAAAATTAATGAAGTGGAGAAAATGGTATTGGCCAATCGTCGAATCACCGTTAGAGAAGTTGCTGAGGACCTAAACATATCGACTGGCTCGTGCCATTCGATTTTTATCAATGATTTGGGCATGAGACGGGTCGCCGCGAAATTCGTACCAAAATTGCTCAATTGCGACCAAAAACAGCATCGCATGAACATTGCTAATGAGATGTTGGACTCTGTCCGCGACGACCCAAATTTGCTCCAGAGGGTCATAACTGGTGACGAATCGTGGGTTTATGGTTATGACGTGGAAACCAAAGCTCAATCATCTCAATGGAAGCTGCCGCACGAACCAAGACCGAAAAAAGCGCGCCAAGTTCGGTCGAATGTGAAAGTTTTGCTGACGTTTTCTTCGATTGCAGGGGCGTGGTGCATCATGAGTCCTTGCCACAGGGTAGAACGGTCAATAAGGAATATTACCTGCAAGTTATGTGCAATTTGCGCGAAGCAATCCGCCAGAAACGCCCGGATTTGTGGAAGAACAAAAATTGGCTTTTGCACCACGATAACGTCCCTGCTCACACATCGTTGCTTGTGCGCGAGTTTTTGGCCAAAAACAACACACTAATGATGCCGCAGCCACCGTATTCCCCAGATCTGGCCCCCTGTGACTTTTTCTTGTTCCCTAAACTGAAGAGGCCCATGAAAGGACGACGTTACGCTACGCTTGACGAGATAAAGACGGCATCGAAGGAGGAGCTGAACAAGATAAAAAAAAATGGTTTTTTGAAGTGCTTCGAAGATTGGAAAAACCGTTGGCACAAGTGTATAATATCTCATGGGGATTACTTTAAAGGGGACAAAATAGATATTCATGAATAAATAAATAATTTTTGAAAAACACAAAAGTCGCGATAACGATTGAACAGCATATGTATATATATATATATATTGGACTTGCATTCCCAAAGACATGAGATGCGTCACAGTAAAACGCATATTTGCTTGCGAAGTAAAACCAGGACTGTGTTGCCTCATTCATTGTTTAGCCTTTAACAAACGCACCAATGATGTATCAATATCCTCGTGATATTGTTCAATACTATTATTATTACTATTTTTATTATTATTATTTATTACATGTTAAACAATGTTACAGTTGTGAGGTCTAAACGTATTATTGCAAAGTTTTTTCTAAATAATTAGTTTACTCCACATTATTACTATTATTATGAAAAGCGTTTTTACAATGCATATTTATGTAGACTTTGTCGAGTGTAATTTTCTGCCGTGTTGTTTTTCATTATTTAAAAAAAATTGAACCGATAACTTAAACGTAAGTTTTACTTTGGTGGAGCAAACTATGTTTAACATTAAAAGAAAAAAAAAGTGTCCCTATACATGTTATACATAAACACATACCAAATAATGCTTGAATATAGAATAAACCTTTAAACAATTCTGCTAAATCAGACGGCGTGGTCGATACGGCTAGCCGCAAGAACCGTTAAAGCTAGCACAAAACTACTTGGTCTGAATCTTTGTTGAGCCAGGCGCTGCTAGCTGCACTTGAGAGGAGGACGGTGAAGGAGTACGTTCGCTTCGAGACGCCGCGACATTGACAGAACGCTGGCGCCCCGTCGACAGTTATGCGCGGTGGCAGTTAGAAGTTAAACCAATGTTTGCTTCTTCTCATCCCGATGAGGGCAATAAATGGCGTGAGACACACAGGGGGAGAGAGAGGGAGACGGCAAAGAACTTTGAGATAAGAAGAATCTCGAAGCAACAAAGGAATTGGGCAGAGTGGTGGATAAACACGCACAAGATGAGCGCTCTCCGGCCGATCTAGACACCAAACATTTTGGAGGTAAAAGGGTCCTAAGGAAAAGACGAGAAAGAAACGCAGACCCAAGAGAGAGAGAGAGAGAATGCGAGACAAAGAGGCAGAAGGGTATACAGGGAACTTGGGGCATGAAAGAGACGCGACCCGGCGCGCTGAATCTATGATCGCTCCCGCGGGGGTAGTTAGCCGCAAATGAAGATTACAGACTAGCAGAGTTTCCGCCGGCAGCCGGGACTGCCGAGGCAGTCGTCATCATCGTCGTCGGTTCGTCGGTCGGTCTGTAAGGTAGTAGAACCGCGGTAGAGTGAGCAGGACGAGGTTAGCAAGAACATTGCCACAACGGACTGCGCACTGGGGCCGCAGGTACCGCGGGGGCTGTTGTTGCTACGAGCATGACTCGATTGTTCCCTTACCCTATTCGCGCTCCACCTCTTTCTCTATTGCTTTCTGTATATGTACGTATATTTTGTGCCGCTATTTCTATCTGCCCATCTATCTACCTGCCTGCCTGCACGTCTCTCACTATCGCTCGTCCGTTTTCATCTGTTCAGCGTCCTCTTCCTTGCTAGTCGGAACGGCAGCCTCGTTGAGCGTTTGCCGAGAAGCGCTGGTTACCTGCGGCCCGCCTGGGTTTCTTCAATCCAATGACGTATTCTTGCTGTTGCCGCTCTTCTACGCTCTCTACGCGAACGGTTCGTCTACGTGTAGCTTTTCTCATTCTGAGTTTTTCTTTCTCTGTCTCGCAATTTGCTGCGAGTCATTCATTCGCTGGTCATCTCTTCCGTTCGGCGTCTGCTAAACTGCTGTGGATAGTCTACGGTTAGAGACAGTAGTGATGCGTCTTTTATTACTTTTTGTCTATTCCATTGTTGCATTTGTTTAACGGCGATTGGCGATGTTTGACTAGCGTAAGCGAGGCTAACTAGCAGGCCAGGTACCGTCTCGGCTGTATGGGGTTTCAAGTATGGGGTTGGTCCGTTCACCCCTCTCTGTCGATACAGCCGCACATGCGCGCTCACTTTTAAACCACTCGTACCAGAACGCCGGCGGTTGATGACCCTTCGACGGCCCCCCGAAAGTTCCCTAATAGACACTTAGCTTTAGCGAAGGCAATAGCACCAAGTGAAATCGAAATCCGCAACGCTGCTGATGAAGTCCGTTCGATTTTTCTTTTGTTCTAGGCAAGCGTATCTCTGCTACAGGGCGTCGACCCTCCTTGCAGCCGCCATGCTGCTATCATTGTCGGAACGGAGATGATAGATTCGCGGCACCGGAGGTAGCCGGCTCGCCTAGGTTCCGTGGAGCGGTGTATCCGCTCGGTACCTGTATTCGCTCGGCACCATTACTGTTCGTGCATGAACAAATGTCTACATACTTAAATACCATTCTATAAGCTACAGCGATATTTCTGTTTCGAGGTATTCTCACAGAACAACGGCAGTCACCTAAAATGCTAAAGGTGGAGCACACGTTTATTTGTTACCAAGCGACACTTACATACACGATGAGAACAATCATATTTTTATACATGTGGATACAGTATGTGACCAATTTGGATTGGCTCTAAAACTCT
Source organism: Dermanyssus gallinae (assembly GCA_003439945.1). Lineage (NCBI taxonomy): Eukaryota > Metazoa > Arthropoda > Arachnida > Mesostigmata > Dermanyssidae > Dermanyssus > Dermanyssus gallinae. The sequence goes on from QVRM01006375.1 coordinate 89,367, forward strand.
CTTCCCCCAACGTTAGGACCCTTGACGTAAATTTGTCAAACCTCAACCGCTAAAATATTGCTCTCAAACGGGGCGTTGCCACCCCAACCATGACTAATGGACTAGCTCTTGTAGGTTTGATAGTCGGCTTCAGGGGAGTTCGTTTGGTCCTTGTTCTGCTCTAGCTTTGACCTGCTTAGGGAGTTCCTCTAACTCATAATCTAACTCTCTCTGGCAAATATAAATATAAATATATATATATATATATATATATATATATATATATATATATATATATATATATATATATATATATATATATATATATCTTATATTCAAGCTGATTCAGCGGGTAAGTAGGAGTTATATTTTTTTGACGGGAGACTCGAGTGCATTCAATTTCATGCTTTAGAGGTATGTGTCGATATTCAACGAGGAAGTGTAGCAGCCGTTCTGGGTACAGCATTGAACTGGACTAATTCTGGGTTAAAGAACCTGTGACTACAAGCTTGCGCGGAGATAATTGTTCACTTTAAAGTTGTAACACGTTAAAATGTATTAAATTTAATCTTTGCACGATACAAAAAACGTACCTTATCTGAGAGCAACATGTACATATATGTTATGTTGCCCTCAGACTCGGTACGCTTCTTAATCACTCTTACATGTGCGGCTACGGGAAGCCGGGGCCTTAGAGCTCGTCACGCTCTGTCGTGCGCCCTTAGTGTTTGCTGTCGGCCACACCGCTTGAAGCTACTGACGATACACAAGCAAGGGCCCTAAGGCCGGCAGGATTTCCAAGCGCATTAAAATCTATTGGACTAACCAGGGACGACGGTAAACGTTCCGACGGAATGACCCTATTGCACGGGGCAGGACCATTGTCTGAGACGTCACCGTAACCGATTCACTTTCTACCCATTCCCTCAATGGTCGGCTTCGGTGCACTCAGGCCTCTATCTTCTAAGTTAGGTGAGCGTTTAGAGATAACTCTGAGAAACAAAAGAGCCACACAATTCTTACTACGATGACGTTCCATTGACGTCCAGCGGGTAAACGTGGTCTTAATTATAGCATCGCTTAGGTGCAGGCCAGGGTAATTCTAAGTAAAAGGTAAACACGTTCACGTAAGCACAATTGTAAGCTATATAATAAGAAAATATTCTTGTATATGGAGTTTTTCAAAGTTACGTTAGATATTTAGAACAACGTTAGAACAAAGGCATTTGAGATATTACATTCGTTTTGAATCCCCGCAGATATAATAGCAATTCTAATGTAAAACAATGTAAAGGTGCAATGACCTAATTGTTGAGCAAGTTTCTGAACCGATTTGCCGGACACTGTCGTTCAACATTGTCGGCCACAGCGGCAATACAATATTTGCAATCGAACGAGCGCTCCGAAGTCTTGCATGGCTTGGCACATCATGGACGGAACCTATCCTGTGAAACATTTGCATGAGTTAGTAGATGGTGACTTCTCACACGGCCAATTATCTACACCGTAAATAGCACGAAAAGCTCATCAGCATGGTCGCACAGAACTTCTATTCTATAAAACGTTTTATAGTCTCTATGCGCTCTTTTTCTGAGTGACATTCCATTGTGGATATATCTACTAAACCTTGATTTGCTTACAAGTGTGGCAGTTTTAAGACTCTTCCAAAGGCGGTGGATAGGCCTGAAAGGATGTGGAATCATCTGCAAGTAATGACACACCATGTTTTGCGTTTTACATATATATGTATATATAAATATATATAAATATACGTATATATATACATATACAGCGGTAGTCCTCAAGCCCTAACCTTGCTACTTTTAAGTGCGAGACCTGATTAGAGCCAAGTCCACTAATTGACGACGTGTGGCTAGTATACGTTACGGGAATACACACCCGTGACTGAGTTCTTCCAGAAATAGAAAAATATGAGCACCATGGGTAGTGGAGTGACTTTACAGAAAAAGAGGTTTTTCAGTGAATCATGACAAAAAAGCTGGAAAATCTGCCAGACCTGTCCAGATTGTTTACGAACATTGTAAAGCTGCGATTTCGATAACTGTCCCTGCCCTCACAGTGATTTCAAGCAACTGTCTTAGACAAGACGCAATCCCAAACCAATGGAGAACAGTCTTCTGCAGCCAATTGTTAAGGGAAAGAGTAATATTACAAAGCCAGAAAACTATCGCGGTGTTGCACCTGTTTGAGCTGCATTTGTGCATCGAGGCGTCACTGACATGAAGACCTAGGACACTGTAATTACAAGTTCGACCACGACACACTCGGAGCATAGATAACTGGAAGTTTAGACCTATATTTTTGTACAGACATTACGGAAAAATTCGAAATCCGCTTTTCTCCGCAGCACATGGAAAGATCTGCAATAAAACAGAGTCGTTATGTGTAAAATAACACATGACACGGATACCACCAGCGAACGTGTTTGTAAATATTGTGTTGAAATCAATATTGACCGATACCATGTAGTCAAATGCTTGGAATTAAACACTAGCTCGTTAATAGCTGCTGTAATTGCACTCCCTTACATACATATTTACACTCGCAATTGCCGTTTGCGTGCTGCGTGCCACGCATAGCGAATGTGTGCCTCGTCCAGTTCTGCACTTAACAAGGAAGGGTTTGGTGTTGTGTTGGTGGTGGTGGTGGTGGTGTTGTTGTTGTTGTTGTGTTGGTGGTGTTGTTGTTGTCATCGCCGTTCTGACCGTCCGGGGCCTGGCGGGCTAATTGGCGATTTTGACCAATTGTCACCGCCCCCGTGGTTTCTCGTTTCCAACGAATTTGCAAGCAATTCGGCCCTCCTTACGACAAGTTTGCGGTGGTTGGAGGCATTGGCTGCCGTGCAGTTGTGACTTTTGTATCTTGATCTTGTTATTATTGTTATTGCTGTTGTTGTTTTTGCTATTGTTGTTGTTAAGGTTATTGCTGTTGTTGTTTTTGCCATTGTTGTTGTTAAGGTTATTGTTGTTGTTGTTGTTGTTTTTGCCATTGTTGTTGTTAAGGTTATTGCTGTTGTTGTTTTTGCCATTGTTGTTGTTAATGTTATTGCTGATGTTGTTTTTGCCATTGTTGTTATTATTGTTATTGTTGTTGTTGTTTTTGCCATTGTTGTTGTTAATGCTATTGCTGTTGTTGTTTTTGCCATTGTTGTTGTTAATGTTATTGCTTTGCTGCAGCTGCTGCTGCTGCAGCAGTAGTAGTATGAAAAGGCAAACGTAAAACACCGACTTACGAGAGCTACAGAGAGCGCACGCGGTCGAAAACAGGGGAAAGAGAGCAAAAGGGAAATAAACAGAGTGAAGGCGAGCTAAATGAAGACGGTTGAAGGTCCGGCAAGCGACCTTTCACTGCAGCGTCAATGGCACCAATAAGGCAAATGGACGCCTCTTTGCCTCTTTTGCAGGTGTGATGCGGTTCCCGTCCCAGCTGATTTTGACCTGTACACCACCTTGCTTTGTGCCGCGTCTTGTGCGCTCCTTGTACTTTTGCTTTTCCTCATTTGCTGTTGTACGAGCGGCTTTATTCAGCCGCCCGACGAACGAGGTCTTCTGCGCGTGCTCGCACTACACATGTCATCTTTTCGTCGTTGTGTGTCTCTCTCTGTATCCTCTCACGTCTGACCGTCGTTTCGCCGTTGTTTCTGCTGCAGAGCCTGCAAATGACGAAGATTACGGCGGAGGACGAGGAAGAAAATAGGGGCGCCGAGAGCCATTCTATTGAAGATGGAACTCGCTCGAAAGAAGCAAGCACGTCCTGGCAATCGTGCACGTTTGGAGAGACATACAGGCTGACGGGTGCCTGAGCTCCGGCGTAAAGCCACCACCCCTACCTTACGATTCACACGAAGCCCCCACCACTCGTTTTGTAGCTGCTATGGATGACCAGGTGCCCCAGGTTGAAGGACGTTGCCGCAGATCCACTCACGACTTTGGCTTCTCCTTGTTCTGATTGCTGATTCCGCTGTCCTTCTTCCGTTTGTATTCGCCGTTCCTTAGTTTTGTTCATTCCAACTCACCTCTTCTCCTAAATCAATGTATCTCTACAGCACATGCGATTTGTTTCTCTGATTTGTTCTCGTTTGTCTTTTTCTTTCTGTCTCGTCTCGCTTCGTAATCAAATCGATTCTGTACACAATCGCTGCCGATGAAAAATTACCAAAGCATCGTCAAAGTCGGACCGGCGCCGGGCATGGAGGCGACAGCCCCGGTGACGATGACTCTGAACGTAAAACGTGCCAAAACGAATGTCGTCAATTGGCAGTCAGTTATCAGCGGGGCAGCGCTCGCAAGGGATTAGTAACTGCCAAGTGGGCTCATTAATCATTGTGCGTTTCTTTTAACCGTTTCTCGGTGACCAGGTTCGCCAGGTATCCAACGCTTCAAGCAGCTAAATCAAGCTTTAAGCAGGTTCGCCAACGCCAAACCCCTTGGAGTAAGTGAGAGAGCCCCAGAGAAAAAGTTTTATAATATGCATATCGTTCATATGCACAGATTCATGCATAATTACGTGTCTATCAATCTATCTATAGATCGAACTGCCTTCACTGGCCACTATTGATTTAAATCATTACTGTTCTTACAGACGAAGAGTATTGGTAGCGTGCACAGCGGCTTAACGTTATCAGCATTAACGTAGTGCTCGGTTACGGGTAGCACGGGTGCAATTCAGGTCAGTGTGCAGCAGGAGCACATCCATACCTAACTTTTGGTTTAATTTGCGTCTACTGTACTAGTGGTGATGCTTGTCGTTGCGTTCTTGGACATATCTTCTTGTCTTGCATCCATTGTTTGTATAGTTGCATTTTGTGTAGTATTTTTTCCGTGCCCCTGTGCATCTCTCTCTCTCTCTCTTTCTGCCTCGGCATCTCTGTATACTTTTGCTTGTTTGGTCTGATGCTTCCGCAATTGTTCCTGAATGAGCTATTTGCTTTCGCTCGCCTTCAACCTTCCCTCTGAATCCTCCCATTGAGTTTTCTCGTTATCCCCTTCCCTCTCTTTCTCTTCTTTTCTTTACATGCGTGCGTGTTAAACGTGGTCTTGGTAGTAGTAAATGTAGAGCCACCGATTAGATGAAGAGACGTCCTGGACGCAGTGACGTGCACAAGCGACATAGCAGTGGCAACATATCCCTTGCCTTCCTTTCTTTCCGTGTCGTTCAAACAGCATTTCAATTGAAACTTTGTTCTTAACTTGCTACGTGCGCGATCACAAGCAATGTCTGCTCCCTTCGATTCCGCCATAACAACGGCTATAACATATAGACGCGAAATACAGCCGCACATGAAAAGGCGATGGCTCTACCCCTCTTAAATAAACCGCCTCGCGCCTATACGAGTACTTGGACGTTTTATACCTCTGTCTCTCACCTTTTCCGACCATTGCGTGCTTATAAAGAATAACATATATATATATATATATATATATATATATATATATATATATATATATATATATATATGTTATTCTTTATAAGCACGCAATGGTCGGAAAAGGTGAGGTTTTATTGGCGCGTTTTCCGCTTCGGAAATTCCACGTGTATCAATTTAGTACAAATATAGTAAAAAGTATTCCTTTATTGCTGTTTTTTGTGGCTGTTGGGGCACTTATTAGTCACATATGCCTATGAAGTAGTACACTCACTGGACCTTCGTCATTCTAGTCTGCCTCGACTAAAAATCTGACAAACAGTTTGTACTACTTCTTTCAGTTAAGCTAACTCACATAGACCTAATAAATATTGTACCCCCACGTATGGAGGTCTGCTCATGAGTGTACACCATGTGTATTACTTACGCCGGCGACGATTAGAAAAGGCTGCCTACTCGGTATGTAAGAAATACCTTAAATAAAATGTAATAGTCAAAATAATCTCGAGAGCTATCGTACGCAAAATCGCGCCAGAACAGATAATTAAGTTCTGTACGCCAATCTAGGCCTTAAGACGTCGTAATGTGACGGCAACTACGAGTATAACGCACGTCAAAAAGCTTCCTACGGCGAGCAAATAGACCAATTCCTTGAGGCATCGTTCTAGGTCTCCGAAGGGACCGATCGAGATGGACGTGAAAACGAGACCTGCGGGAGACCTGCGAGCAGGATTCAGTCCTTCCACCACTTCCGGCCATTTTTCTTGCTCTGGAAAGCGGCTTCTGTAGCAGACATGTGCCAAACGGGCACATGACCTTACCTGTCTCTCTACGTCTCTTCACATATTCGGATATTTTTCGTCGGAGATCTTAACGTTAGTGATAGCTTGGCAAAAATACAGTACGGTCAAAAGCCATGGGCCCACCGCAAACAAGCGTTCTTAGAACCTTACTTCATGTGTTTAAGAATGGTGGATACCGTTTTTTGCTAATTCACATACACGACAGGATGCGTACGCCGCCTCTTACTAAATAAGCCGAATTAGTAGAATCCAGTATATACTAGGTGGATCAAAACGCTTGTAATATTGCATGTCTACAATTTCCAAATGCGTATGCTAACACCGAACAGAGACGTTCTTCGAAAGTAGCAAAAATAAGTATCATGTGAATTGGTTTCAAATTACCTTTTTAGCAGGTAGCGCAGCTGTAGAATATCAGACTCTCTAGTAACAATGGGACAGAACGAGTATCGTGCTGTGATTATTTCTAAAAAAAAAAGACTTAATGTACTGCACCATAGCCACTGTCTGCTTGATTTGCTATTTCGCGCAGCTTCAATCGGCGGTCAGTCGTTACGAGTTTATGGACTTCTAGCCTAGTTTTCTCATTTGAAGCTGCTGTTAGCCGTCCAACTAACGCCACGTGGCACGTCTTCGCCGGTTATATTACGTCTTTTAAATAAGACAATATGTAAGGCTTTATACTGCTGCATCTTCCCGGACAACTGGCGTTCGCCAAGCGAAAGCGGAGGACCCGGCGCTAATCCGCAGAGGGGTGGGTCGTCCACAGTCGATATGTTCGCTTACTCGCTGACACCCCAATCACCTGTTGGAAATGTCGGCAAGTCTGCTCTTTGTCATGTTGGCACGAGTAATGTGCTTATCTACATATAGGCGTGTCCTTAAGTCGATCACTTGAGTTCTTGGACTCATATTACTATCGTGTGAGAGCCTATGTTATTTAAGCCCTTAAACCGAGATCACCGGGAGATGAGATACTTTTACTGTAGACACCGTTGCGTGTCCCAATAGCTGATAGACTTCGAAGAACTCTCGTCTAATGAATCGCATGGTTATAAAGTCTAGACTTGACTTTCGCTACGCCCTTATAAATATCTTTACGTGCTCTAGCTATCCGGTTGCCTCCGACCGTCTGCGCCAACACGTCAGTGACGCATTTGCAGGGACAGATAGCACATCCGGGGGTTAAACCGGTATCTTGTAAGTTATCGTACGATAACGTATGTCTGCAATCCCAACAGACAAATGCTCCACGCTGTCTTACGAAAAATCGAAGTGCGATTGTTGAAGAAGGAGAAGCCCTTTGGACCCGACCTCGTCCGGAGTGAATATATAAAAGCGGCAGCCTTCCTATCGCCCATTTGGACCCCATTCCCCTACAAGTGCTTCGAGTAACAGGTAAAATTCCAACAACATAGTTAGGATGCTTGCGGCGTTTGACACTGCCCCCAGAGAAATGGTCATAGAGAAGCTAGCCGTTGCGGGCGCGGCCCACGATACTTCCGAACACTGGTAGCTGTCTCGAAAGCAAACCCGGTCAACCTGGATTACTGCTTTTAGAAATCCCGATTTGTTTTTGCAAACTACTGCCTACCCCAGCGCGATACTTTCAGTCCGCTCCTTTTCTCAGTCTGACCCCTGATTAATTTTATTTTAGGTTTGTTCACCAAAAATTGGTAGTGTAGTACAAATGTTCATCATTTTGATCAAATATCATTTTTGTAGGCTAATAATATCGTTGACAACCCCTCCTAATATCTACTGCCCTTGTGTCTGCATAACTCTCTATGTCGATGACCTCGTGGTGTGTAGTAGAGTGTTCCTGGATTTAAAAAGATCTCTGAGGATGCTGGAGACATAGAGCGAGCACAACGGTTTAACGTAATAACAATGAGCAATAAATAGAGTGAGGCGTTCTATTTGGTAATGGTACTGCACACCGGTGTATTAGCTCCGTAAATTTAACCTAATTTGTTTTTAGCTTCCATTGCAGTTAAACTTTCAACACAAATGTTTCATCACAGCAATGTACTCGTTCTACTCCATTGCCATTGGAGGATCTGACAAGTTATGATCGCGCGACTGGCTACAAACTTCCAAAACGCGTACCTCCCCGGCGCTGCAGTCGGCATGAGCTTTTTGAAATCGTTGACAGGCAATGCTACGAATCTTGTGATCCACCTTGTATGCAGGGTCTTCCAGAATTCGTGCCACAAATGTTGGTGTCTAGTACAACTCGGTAAATAAACACGTTTTTCTAATGGAACAAGGTGGCGGAAATGTCTTCTTTTGGAGTGAAAGCAAAACCACACAAAAATGCTGCGATGCGGGCCTACCTAAGTGGTGAATTGCCTGGGGCGGGCCCATCACTTGGCCGGCGCGATCTCCCGACCTTTCAAACTTCGATTTTTTTCTTTTGAGGCCACCTGAAGGGTCTCGTTCACGCGACCCCTGTTGACTCGCGTGAAAAGCTAATCGACAGAATAACCGCCGCTACTTAAGCCGTTCTAGAAATGCCTCGGAATATTTGAGCGTGTCTAGCAAAACGTCTGAAACCGCTACCGAACGTGTATAATGGCAGAAGAAGACCCTTTCGAGTAATGCTTGTAATTAAATAACGGTTTGGTGAGCTGCTAGAAGTCACACGAGTGATTTATTTGATAAATCATGTCCGCTTGCCACGCTGTTTGCTGCCTGAATTGTAGAAACTCTCTTTTAGTAGTGAACGCAAAGCGAGATGTGGTACTAGATTTTTTATGGGTGAGCTGAATTAAGACTTTTTTTTACAAATGTTTTGGTATATACTTTTATGAGCAAGCTGGCAACGTGCTTTACACTTGTGAGAGACTTCAATTTGTGACAAATGGCTCAAGTTCTAGTGATGAAAGAGTTTTCAAGTTTTTCAAAATGTTTGCGATGATTTGCTCTAATTTTTTTGCGATGCTTGCTTTGCGGATCGTGCTTAGCTCCGTATCTGAATTGCATTAGCTCGTTCCGCTCTTAGACCAGAAAGTTTAAAGCAGGAGCCATTTGCAGTAAAAACAGCGCTAATGGCACGGTGGAAGTTCTATATACAGAATAGGCAAACCAGTACAAACGGCATGCGGCACATAGGATTACAACACAAAGAAGTGTAACAACGTGCAATAATAATCCGGCTGTGTTAAAGCCTCAATTTAAAAACCATTACAGTCAACTATTGGTATTCAACAAGTGCGCCCACAGCAAAGTCGTGTTACGTTCATAGAAAATAGAGATACACTCGTTTGTTTGTAATGTATAATGCAAAATATAATATAAAATTACCCAACGTTATACGCTTAAATTAATAAAAACGTTAATACGATAAAACTAATAAGCACGTCAATACGTTAAAGCTTATAAGCACTTTAGAACGTTAAATACGTCACTACGACGAGAAGTACTTTGTGCATCAGTAAATGTCGCGTGGTTTTGAGTACGGATTGGACGACCTTAATTGACCTTAAGTGCCACTCAAAAATTTTCAGAATGGATCGACTAGCAGGGCGCTTCGACGGCAAAAGTCTCCCTGTCATAAAATGCATAACATGTTTGCTACTTTAGCTTAAAACAACCGTAGTTGGGACAAGTATATGTAGAATTTTAGAAGTCCAAAATCGACATAGGTCACTTCGTATTTTTAGACGGTTTGTAAAAGACTTTGCTTACGCTTATTAAATATGACCGTTAAATTGAAACCGTCGCGTTCAAATCTAAATCTTGGGCGAGCTTTTACAACGTTCAGCTGTTTCAAGGAATGTTTATGGAGTCCTTATCTAATTAATATTCTGGGAGGTACGGCAACTTGCTCCTGAGGAGATCGAAAAGAATTAATCAACTTTAAAAGGCTAGTCTTCTAAGCTCATAATCGTTCCGGACTCATATTTGGCCCATAATTTCAAGAATTTCAGCCCAGGGCACAGCGGGTCGCCTTTATATTACTGGACGGGCTATAAGGCGCTTTTTTAGGACTAGACCCGATTTACCTCGAATAAAACCTGTGCACTTTTTTGTTACAAGCCAAACCCAATTCCTAACTTGAGCAGAGACAATTAGTCTTAGTCACAGATAACCGTCGCAGACCCGTATATCCTCCTAGCGCTATGAACAAATAACGCATTTTAGTGTAGCACCGAACAAATCTCCCCATCAAGCACGTCTGTACGTGCATGCTCAACATAACCCGCTACTCTCAGGGTATCAGTATTTTATTACAGGTTTGCCTACTGGGAGTTTTTTTGTGTATCTGGTTCTGGGTCTATGTAGGCTATTAGGAAAGGCAACCGAATCGTAGATAATATTGGAAGGAGGGACACCAAACGCCTCCTTAGGTCATTAGGTGTCTTACGATATTCTAGTGACAAGATAAACACCGCTTATGACGAGATTTTTTACGTTTTAGATAGAGGCTACAAAATTTTAAATTGTCCGTGCAGTAAGACACAACACACATATGCCTTACATAGTGATTTGCTTAAAAGGGAGGTATGGATCGCTAATACTTTTGATGTTATGAGTCGTCGGTTGGGTCTAAACATGACGCATAATGAATAGATGTCGAGGACTTGCCTTTGCACAACCTTCTAACATTGAATAGGCTAATATTATCTCTATCATTCAAGCCATAATACATTTGCTTGCGTTTTGGATACTCAAGTATGCACGGACTGTCAATTTTGCCGGTAGCTTTTGCAGAAACAGGTTCTGTACCTCTGTTACTTAGATTGCCAATAATGCCGAAATTGAAATCAGTCACGTCAAATGTTACATCCAGCACGCAAGAAGGTAATCTTTAGACATTTTAGGAGTATTTCCCGTAGAATCATGCAGTCTGCGTTTCTTTTATAAATTGCATCAGAAAGATTGCATTATAATTAAAAATATTTCAGCATTGTACATTTACCTTCCATATTTTTAAAGTATTTTTCTAAACTTTTTTAACTTTGCGGACATGCTATGTTAGACACAAGCCCGATGGTGGTATTCACTAGTGGTTCCATGGTTGTAGCTCCTGCCGAGGGTACACTGCTTGGACGTAGGTCCGCCTCTACTGCTATCCTCGAGCATGCAGCCTAAAAATTCAGTAGCAAAAAGATATTTAGAATATTTATAAGAGCTGTTCCAGATTTTGGTCTCGTTACAGAAAACCGAGTTAGAGTTCCCGTCGGGTGGCGAGATCTTCTAGGGCTTTGGATGCCTGCAAAGCCCAGCATGCGTCAAGTGTTAAACGCTGAGGAAGATGACTGGACGTGCTAATCCGAGCTAATGACAAATAAACTGAGGGGAGAGAGGCTGGGACACTTTATTCTGCCCTTAGCTTGTAGTTCTTAATTAAGGCTAAACGTGATCCTGCGGGGTTCTTTGCCCTATGCATATATTACTCCTTCTACTACGCACGCACTTCATTTACTTGAGAAACAGAGCAACATTTGTTTAATTCCAATAACATAGCTTGTAGTTAGACAGATTGCCTGTCAGTATTGCTAATGACGCTAGGTTAACATTCATATAATCTTCCATTGCGTCGTAATAAAGTGTGTGAAGTAATTAACGTATTACGTGAAAGGGATTGTTCAGACGCCTTGCCAATTATCCTCAAAGGTGTCAGTTTGGTAATATCCTCACAGAAACGAATTTAGTTTTCCATTTCAAGCGCGACCGGCATCTGATCATTTAGCGCCGTGATCTGGTGCGTTTATAAGCATACATTTGTTTATAATATACTATGCAATTCTTAGTCGGCACAATACTCCCATAGGCGGGTCTTGTGGAGAGTGCAATCAGACGCTACCAAACGCTCTGATGGAACCTGTATTACCTCATGAGCATCCCACACTGACCGCAACTGAAGCTTCTGTTTCAGAACATTTTTTATTTCGTTAATTTAATGTGCATTTTTGAACCTATGTTACAACAGTATTACGGTCGTAGCAAACAAATACATAAACGGTTAAAGTAAATTATATATATATATATATATATATATATATTGATATATATATATATATATATATATATATATATATATAATAGTAAAACAAGCTACAAATATGCAACTGTACCAAATAGGCTAAAATAATGAAAAAAAAAGATGTCGGTTGGCTTTTATATCAAGAAGTTCACTGTACTAGAACTAGCAGCACTTACTATACAAGTGTCGACACCGGCAGTGTTCCACAATACCCATGCCATTTACTGCGTTTGCTTTGCCCGTTAATACTAGCTCCGCCATCTGAATACAACGTTATAATCGGTAGTAGTAGTAGAAGTCTATGGGTGCCGCATCCGCATGTGTGAGAGAGGTAAAAAACCTAAGCATGGCTATAACGTAAAGAGGAAGTCCATGTAAAAGGCCATGCTACTTCTCAATATTCCGCGACAAGCAGCCGCGCGGAATGCTACGTACGGTTGCCGGGACTGGTCCAAAGCCATCTGCAAGTAGGAGCAGCATATGCGCGAAGCAGCTATACTACGGGATCACCTTGGCCAGCGGCCCGGTGCACAACAAAAGACATGCGAAGGGCCGAAGGCCAATCGACCTATGGAGCAGAAAACAGGCAGACAGACACGAGTGGGCTGTCGGTGAGGGGAAGTGTTTAAGGGCGCTGGCTTGCGCCCACTTTACGCAGGACGAAGTGAAGGAAGCTCAAAGGCGACCGATCACGGCAACCGATCGAGCGCGAACACGCAAATTGGACTTGGCGAACGAGTTGCAACACTCGATGGTGGTGGCGGTGTTGTCGACGATGGTCTATTTACGCCTATTGCCGTGGACTTCGAGATCGGCGCTGCGTTGCCACACAGAGTCGTGCAGTACAGAAAGATCGGCGTGCGACGGGAGGGAATTGGTTAGGTGGTGCTGAGGGGCGGGCGCCATTCGTAGGGCGAATCCAAGAGTCGACACTGTAGCGACTGAGACGGCGACGGCGACGACGACGACGACGGCGACGACGTCATAAGGTAGGAAACGAGTTGGACGAGTAGTGCTAAGAGGCCCTGCAGGAACTCCTTCCTGCAAAGGCCCAGGCGCATAGAGCGTCAGCGAGGACCGCCGTAGGAATGGGCTGGTAGCTGGTGGAACTGCTGCGCCTCGCGCTCGAGTACGATGTGATGATGATGACGATGATGATGATGATGATCGAGAATGTGGTTGCCGCCCCCGCTCTAGCAGTAACCGCAGGAATAGCTCGTAGTAACGGCTGTAGTAGCAGTAGGAGCTATTGTTCCTCTGTCTGACACAGAGGAACCTCAGCCAAGCGGCAGAGGGCGTGCAGCAAAGAGGTCCGTCGCCAGCATATAGAATGGGTGACGGCAGCGGTGTGCAGAAATGCGTAGTCAGAACTCTCCTCTTCGCCGCCTCTCCGCTTCTCATTCGTTCTTCTTCTTCTTCCTGTTCTTCTTCTCTCCGCGTCTTCTTCGTTTGACTGCTTTGGTTGGCTAGGATGTCCTTTTTTCGAATGAAGGCCCACTTGGCCACTCTAGGACCACTTGCGGTCGCCAACCGTCGTGCCGGCGTTCGACGTGTCTTAATTTACAATTCAATTCGCAGTTTGCCGCCGTGGCGGTGTATTTTGAGTGCGTTCTTTTTTCCCGCGCTTGCATTCGCACGCGCTCGTCGAGCGCCGAAAGAAACCAGCCCTACACTCTAGATACTCTACCGAAAGTCCATCCGCAAAGTAGAGCAAAGCAACAGAGGGAGATGGAGAGAAACAAAGAGATAGAAAGCGCAAGGTAGAGGGAGAGGGAGAAATTGACAAAAAGTCTACAAACAGGCCAACTTGGACAGTTCCTACGTGTTCAAGCGCGATTCTGCTCGAACAAAAGGCGAAAAGACATTCACGTACGCATAGACAGAGCATCAGAGTTCAGACATGGATTTCATAGCTTATTCAATAATAATAATAATGTAAACCGCCTAGTTAGACCGAGAAATATATTTCTGAGTAACAGTTAGCACTGACTTATGGGTTTCTGCCTTCAGCGTCAATATAGCCTATATTTTAAATAGATATGTGGATTCCTAAGTATGAATGAATGTGTAATCCAAATCGCTCTTTGCGTTGCTCTTAAAACGATGTCTGTTACGTGTTCTGTGTACTTCATGTTCACAGACGCCATTACACTAAGGTTTCCGATCCGTTTTTTTGAAGCAAGAGGATGGCCACCGATGGTGTAATTGTATTTAAATTGTAAATTAAGTACAACGCACTTTGTCACCGATAGTTTTAAATCGAGCGAGACACCACTTGTGGAACTCATTTACCGTATCCTGCAGTTTTCCGTGTATTTTAACATCATTCTCATAGATCTTATATTGCACGTTTTCGGGAAAAATATTATTTTACGAAATAATGTAAAGGATAAACATTAGTGGTCCAAGACTGGTTGAACCCTGGAAAAATCTGGTAAAAAAGATCTTGTCGTCGTTTGGTACCACCTCCTGTCGATATGTCTTTGGTACCACCCTTTAATAATACTTAATATTTGTTCACACATATATTTGATACGAACGGAAACCTTAAAATGCTATTTCAAATGAGCTGGAACTGGAGCCATTATACTGAGATCAAGCTAGCTACATCTGTACACAAAGAAAAGGCCAACGGTTGCTCAGTTTAATATAGCATCTCTTAACATGTTAACGATTTGCAGTAGAGACACTGCGAGGGCTGAATTTCTGAAAAAATATACCATAGCTAACTTACGGTTACGATGCGCTGTAAGATAAGGGCTGTACGATGCGCCCTGTCTAAAAGTAAGAGTAGTGTTGCCCAATCTGTAGTGTTTGTTGATTCCAGACCATCTGACTGAACTTGTTCCTAACGGAACTCAGTAGCACGTGCTTTGCTGGTTATGATAAAATCGAGCCCAAGGAATCGTTTTCGCAAAGATGCACTTTGCCTTAGTAGCTGCCACGCTTTCTTGGCTACAATACAAAAAGAAAGCATATTAACGAAACCAAGACTAAGAGAAGTACATAAGATTATGCCGAAATTATAAATTTGCCTTAACGTTTTTTGTTTTAGCTAATCCTTTGATTGCTCATTGGACAGTTTGGACGACTAACCTTTGTGTTTTTTTACAAGACAAATGAAAAATTGTTTTTACGCACATCCGTCAATATTGCTGACGGATAGTGTGGAATTCGAACCGAGCAAAGAATATGTGACGCAATCGACCACTCCCCACCCCCGTCTTAATTTGAAATTATATACCAGTAGCCTCGAAAATTGTGTCTAGTTGAGTTATATATATATATATATATATATATATAACTCAACTAGACACAATTTTCGAGGCTACTGGTACCATATATATATATATGATGCATCCGTATACAGTGTACTTTAGAGATGTGCACAGCTGACTAGTCTAAATAACTTAAATCTGGTACAAACAGAAGTGACATAATATTGCGTTGTACAAATTCAAACAAGGGATCATGCCGACATTTTTAGTCATACAGCAATAACTTCATCAAATCTTGTTAAAATGATTGTTATTGACTGTCTTATTGACGTGAGAAGAATATAGTCAAGTAGAGTTAGTTGTACCTTATCCAAAGAAGTGGTAAAGACTTGGAGGACGAATACCACCCGCAGCTGGCCCATCACAAAACCGAGTCCATCAAACTCATAGGTAAAAAAAAAGGTGCGACAAATACCGGTCCGACCTCGGGGTCAAGATATTGCACGGTCCAACAATAATGTCAAGTGTTCAGGATCATCTGTCGAGTTTGGCCAGCTACATATGGCAACAAGCTATAGCTTAGGCGACGAGAGTGGTTACCGATTCGGGACAGATCATGCGACTGTTTGGGGCTAGAAAAAACAACTGGCGCTTTTTTGGTCACAACTGCGGACTCGGTCGTTAATACTACGTTAGGGGTCACTTTTTGTCATGCAAGGTTTTGGGAATGAATGATGCACATGCGTTACTAGTAGCCTGCGTGGACTAGCCCTAGCAAACAGAAGTGCCTAAACATAGAGACAGCTTGTAAAGACGTAGAAGCAATTGTCTATCAGGATCTGTCGAGCACTCCAAACTGTGTTGAGCGTTCTCGCACTGGTCATTGCCGCAAGGTTCCCAGGGAACTCTGCATACGTGCAACGTCCTTACGCCACGTGGCAGCAGGGACGAGGAGGCTACGCAATGAACCCAGTCGCTACAAACAAACTGAGGAATCTGCCTAAAAGAGTGGTTTGCAACTAGGAAGTGGCACAGCGGACGAAGACGCCGATGCTAGGCCTTGTTTCCAAAAGTAGCATGACGAGGTAGACTACTGTTTGACACACAGGTGTTGAGCCTACACGACCGTGTTTGACAGTTCCCCTGACAGACGGATAGTGAAACTGTTTGCTGTATGCGACTTACGAGACAAAGACAGCGCAGATCACACTGATACGAAAGCTTTTCACTAAGGAACAGTTTTAATCAATGGAGGCCTTCTTGGACAGGCTTTACCGATCAGAGAACGTTGTCCCCGTTTTATTTTCCAGCGAGAAATAAATCAGCTTTCCGTTTTGACCGCTGCCGCTCACAGCGGTCAAGCATTTCAGCGGCGTTTCTTGTCGTTTGTCCTGTGAACGAACGCGGCTGCAGATCCTAAGCAGAGCGGTGCACACTCACTGGCTACTGGTCAGTCTCCCGGAGTGCGAAGTAGCGACGTATTGTCGGACAAATTCGAAGGTTGTTAGAGAACGTTTTTGTTGTCTAGTCGAAATATACGCCGTTCAACACATCCGTGTCTCTGATCGGTGTGACATGTTGGGGTTGTAGCGAGCACGAGAGAGTGGCAAAGAAACGAGAAAGAACGGGTACATGAATAAAAAGAAAGAGGTAGGAAAGAAAAAAAACGATAGAGGTCCTTGTGTCGACGCCGCACAGTTGCATTGTCTCCATCCTGCCCCTCACGCCGATGACGCTTCTGTAACTGCTATAGCCTCAGTGGACGATGACGCGATGGGACTCCGTTCCAATAGATTTGCCAAATGGATTTCAAGATCTGTCCGTCCCTGGTGGTATTTCTCGCAGTCTCACGTTCTCTCTCGCGTCTTACTGCTCAGATCCCAGCGCGGTTGTCAAGGACCTGCCTGCTGGGTGAGGTTTAGTAGACGATGAAGGAGTGGCATTTTGCACGCTACTCAGCCGGCCTAGCGAGGTTACAGAGAAAAACGAAACACAGCAAGAGCAGCTTCTGCGCATCGTTGCGCTAGACTGACGATGCCGAACATGCCTATGTGTGGGCCTCGCCTCATACCACTGAGTGCTTTCAGCAATGACCGCAAAGCAACACATCGAAGGAGAAGGTCGATCAGCATGTCTACAGGCAGATAGATAGCTACAGGCCTGCTCTCTTTCCAATTGCAAAGTGACGTCTATCGGAGCGGATCGACACGATGTGATAGAAAGACGACTAGGATACGATCCTTTGTAATGCTTTGCTGAATTTCCTTTTTCTTGCTTTTTTGGCATATTTAAATTAAGCAATAGCAATTACAAAGCCAGACTAAGAAAATGCAATTATCAATAATCACTCTGAAGGTTGCAGGCAGGAAAAAAGGAACTGCCTTGACCTATTGCCGCAGCTGCTTCGATACACGTGCATATAGGTTTATTTGCATAAAACGCTGTAAATATGAAACAAGGCACTGCGTGAGAAAATTGTGACCTAAGCAAGCTAGAGTATAGTTATAAATCAGCTATTTGAAAAAGAAGAGATTTAACCATAACTCTAATCTGTAGTATAATATATAAGGTATATCAATTAGATTAATTAAAATAATGATAATTACTTAAAACAATCGATAACATTACATAGATCCACCGTTTGGTGACGGTGATCTTTTGACTTGGGAAATGAGTTTACGTCATAAGTATCATAGAATAGGAGGATCCATATGTACAGATGTAGACGTGGTTGCTCGACATTATTGCTGCAGCAGTTAATGTTGCCGCACTTGCTTATGTTATCGTTAGATCCGTTCTTTTTGATTGTTTATTCTTCTTTCTCGTATTACTGTTGTTATTGTTAGTGTTGTTGTTGTTGTTGTTGTCTTCGGCGTTTGCCTAGTAGGCTTGCTCTCAGCTTTGCTCCTAATCTTTTTCATTTCACTCCTTGAAGAGATCGCCAATTGGAAGATTAAAATACGTTGCGTTCAATCAATCACAATTTAAACCGCTTTACACTTCTTTTCCGAGCTGCGAAAAGTCAACCTGCGAGAATGTGATCAACTAATTTAGTTTATCTAGAACATTCAGCAAATTTAGGCGGTATCCGAGTAGTGTGTTCAGATGATGGCCGCCGATTTGGCGAACTTTTTTCACTTCTGGCCTTTTGTTCCTGTGCTTCTATTTATCGTCGTGTAATTCCACACCTCTGAGCTGCGGTTGTAGTTGTTGAACAGTGTGCTTGTGGTTGTTGTTGATCCTCTTCAAGTCACCTTCTAAGACTTCTCCGCGCCGTGTTTGACTGCTTGGGGGGTTGGTGGGTTCAAACGTATCGCCGGAGCGAGTCTCGTCCAGTTCCGAGTGCGCTCGATACTGAAGTTCGGTGTCAATTGAGACGACGCTGAGGTGGGTGCAAGGAAGACGCCGAAAATGTCGGCGCTGATAAACTGTTGTTTGTCGAAAGTTTGTCTCTCTGTTTGGTCGTCTCAATAAGATGCCGGCCCGATTTGATTGAGCTCGGCCGCCTTCCAGTGGTGCCCAGTTCGCTGCGTCTTCGGAAATTCTTTCCTTCATACGAACGTTCTAAAAGAACCACCGTCGAAGATATATATATATATATATATATATTTATAAACATTATCGATTCTGAGCCGACGACTCCTGGGAGGACCTTTGTTCGGTTCGCGATAGCAGGCCGCAGCCTCTGGTTCATTTGATCAGACTCTTTGTCAATAGCAAACATCCGGGTTCTGTCGATGTTGAAGGATCCACGAAAATCCAACGAAGTCGATTTGAAACATAACAACTCATGGATACCATCTACATAAAGCCGTCATCGATAGATCAATTGGTGGTGGGAAAGCTCCGCAAAACTTGCTTGGAAAAATCCGTCAGACATCGTCGCTGTGAAAGCAGATCTATTGTACTAGTGTTTATATAAGCAGTGGTCTATGAAACACGAAGAAACTCAAATTTAAAAAGCAATTGCACTAGTTTTCTACAAAGGTTGAAATCGTTAGTAATGCTGGGGAGAAGTAATACAAAATACTTTAGCTAAACTAAGACAATCACAACCACAACAGGTGTCAATGATGTTGAATAAACAGGAGTCCTGATGTATAAATATGATCAGCAAGCATATATGCTTAAAACGAGCGCTAAGAGTACACGCGGCCATATGCACTGACTAGTTTATCCGTTAACGAATGAGCCTCTATTAATCGAGGAGATAATTCGCACCCGTACCGGTAGGGGCTGTTTTGACGCACAGTGGTGTTGCACTAACCGCACTAGGGTGTTGACAAAAAGATAGCTAGGTATACGTTTATAGTTCACAGCAAAGGTAAGTTCGCGCAGCACTGCATAGAAATACACTGAAATAATGTACAGTTCGCTGCGGTAAAGCATCCCAGGCAATACATCGGACGCTAGTCAAACAACATTCTGCGTAAGTTTCGTCAACATAATTACTAACGGACGGAGAGTCAGTTTGTGTTCAGGCATCAAATGCTGCTGTCACGCTGCTATTGGTGCAGTCGCAAGCTGATATATAGTTATGTCTAATATAGAATTTGTTCCCAATGGTTTGTCTAACATACTTGCGCATTTTCTCCAAACTTGTCGAGGAAGACGGAGCCAGGTTTCGGGACCTGATTTAACCAAAGGCTTAATTAACATATAGTGACCTATCTTGGGTGGCTAGGCTCATTAGTTTAATTGACACGGTTTGCTCCGATTTAGACCAGGCGATAGGCTAACGGGAGAAATACTGTCTTCTCCAAGTGGCCTCCGTTGTAAGCAAGGCAATTCATTAGGCCCTCTTCATTACGGAAGTGGCTGACTCTCTTGAAAGCCCGTTGAACTTACTGTACGTAAAGGATAGCATTGTGGCTAGCGATCTTGCTGTTGTTTTTTGATGTTCAAAGCGGCTGGCGACCTTGCCTTGTTCGTGACGCTCAGATGGTGATCCCGTTTGCCGCCAGATGTAGGTTCAAACGTCGCCGCTATCGACAGATTGACAGCCAACTATGAATTTAGTACTAAACCGTGTGAAAACAGACAGCGCTACGTTTGAGATTCCAGGCGAACTTACTGATGAAAGAGAGCGATACATGTCACTCTGAGCCCGATGACGTGCAATAACTTTCTCAAAATAATTCATTCCTGTTTATTTTCAAATTGCCCGAGTCGACACGATTCAGGGCGCTGTTACTCATCTACAAAGATGAATGGTATTTAGACACGCTTCGCCGATTCATGTTGCGTAATAGCAAGCGATTTTCGCTTTCTTCGAACTCTAAGAAAATATGTCACAAAGGAGTTATCAAAATTTTCAGTATATTAAATGTAAACAGCCACATCTATCTTGGCAACTAGTCCATGCTCACCTAAAATCTAAAATGAGCCCTTCAAAGCTAGTGGCTGTAGTTAGTAAGACCTTCAAACAAATATTAATACAGACGAAAACATTGTTTTGAGAACACGTCTTTACGGTACAGGCACCGATTCAGAACTTTAACCGTGGAATCTATATAATATTTTGGCATCTGTAAATTCACGTAAAATATGTTTTTACAAATGTTTCCCCAGGCCACTAAACAACGTTTGAAACGATACTGAAGCTGAAATACATCATTGCGCATGACTTATTGGCAACTAATAAATAATTGAAAAAAAAAAATGAAAATTCTGCAAAAGGAAAGTTATGGTCTAACAACGTGATCGAGCCAATCGGCCATCAAATGCGTTGTGACGTTATGCGGTAACCACCACCTCGCACGTCTTTGATTAAACCACCGATAGCACAGTGATCCGAAACGTGCCCCGGCTGATGCATGCTTTTAGTTTATTTTACTTAGCAATAGGAAGCCTTAACGTCTTAGTTCACACGTGATGCTCTTATTACGCCTACAAAACGATTTTCAAGCCATAGCAAATTCAATGTTTATCATATTCGTACTAAACTGATGATGCTGTGTTACGCAATTGCCGAACAACTAAGATTTTTCGACAGCTATGTTGAAAGTGAAGGCATGCAACATTATGTACATTTTTTAAGTTTGGTAGAACTGTTTCTTCATGCGTTCTCCTGCTGCAAACATATGTAGGAGAAAAATAGACAGAATAACTACTTTTATAAATGTCATCCTCACTCCTAAGCAAGACGTTTCTGCCCCCTCTTTCCGTTGGAAAAACTTATTTTCGTGCAGAGTTCTACCAAACTTTAAAAGAAGTACATATGGTTATGACAAATCCTATATATATATGAGTAAACTAATGCAGGATTTTTAGAACTTTCGAAATTGGTACGCAATCGACAGTTTGGCGTTTCATGAGTAATATATACCAAAGATCTTTGTAATGTTATCCTATATATATATAACTATATACATGCCGTTGGTGCAATGGTCGTCGTTGTTGATTTTGCTGCTGTGTTGTCATTGCTTTTATTATTATTGTTATAGTTGTTCTTGTTGTGCTTCTTGTTATTGTTGTTGTCGATCTTGTTGCCGCTGTCGTTATCGCGCAGCGCCGCCCGATCAGCTTAACTGGCGAGTTTTTCAATCAGGCCCGGGCAAGGCGTCCCTAAGCAGGTCCAGCATAGCTGGCGCCAGCCCCCAACGTGATTGTGTCAGCGTAACCCGTGTCCTGATTCTCGTGGCCTGCACGTGTTCCCCGGCCCCACGGCACGGGTGACGGGCGTGGGGGGGGGGGGGGGGGGTGAGAGGCGTGGCTGAAGAGAGCAATAGCAGCAGGAGCAGCAACAACCACCTTTTGCTAGTCTGTCGGTGAGGCCTGACTGAAGACCGGTAAAGGAGAGAAGCTCGTCAGCTAAAAGCACCGTACATCCACCGACCGCATTTCCCTCCCTTCCCCCCCCCCCCCCCCAGTCGAATGCAACGGCGACACGGCGGCAGCCGTTGCTGTCTCCCGGGACATGTCGCTCTCTTCCTATTCGCTCTGCAAATTCGGTCGTTTGTTTGTTTGAATGTAGCTTTCGTACTAGCAGTTCTACTAGGAGTAGCCGAGTAATTTTAGCCACAGTAGACTTAGTAGTAATAGTAGGAGTAGTGGGGACGGGAACTTTGCAAAAATAGTAGCTTCATCGGGGATCCATAACAATAACATTGGCAACAACAACAGCAACAACATTCACTATAATATCAATAACAACGATAACAATAGTATCAATAACAACGCAACAACAACAATAGTATCAATGACAACGCAACAGCAACAACAACAACAACAACAACAACAATAGAATCAAAGACAACAACAGCAGTCGGCAATAGTAAAAACAACAATAACAACAACAGTCGGCAATCGTAACAACAACTCAACAACAACATAGCAGTGAAAAGAACAACGGTGACAGCAACAATAACGGCAACAGCAAGGATAACAACAAAGGTAACAACAGCGATGACAACTATATACGTGCAGCGACATCGTTGTCGTTGCACAGAGCGCCGGAAATGCTCGCTGAATGACTCACGAACTGGCTGGCGCGAACGATATCGCGTATAGCTAGGTGCTGCGTGGCCCGCCGGCTGCAAGATATGATAAAAGATAGCCAGACAGAAGCAGATACGACCAGAGGTATCGCGCGCGTATTCGCTTTGCCGTCTGATGTCTGCTGGGTGGCGGGGGCGCCCCTATCGACTAGACAGTGTATGATGAGACGGGAGGGATGACTAGTTGGTGTTTTGCTCGCTCCTATTGTTACGCCATTACACATCGACTGCTAGACGGTGGCCTGAGGTAAGCGAAGGCGCTTTTTTTTGTGGTTGTTGATATGGGAGGTTTTGAGAATGCACATGCGTCGCCGGCGTCACAGCTAGCAGCGGCTAGTGTGGGAGCAGGGACTCACGGGCCCACTAGACCTAGATTTGTTCCTAACATTTGAGGAAAACCGAACACGGTGAAAGCACAGTACAATCATGCTGCTCGCCTGCATCCCCCTGTCCTCAGTTGTCCCCTTTGAAGAGAGACCAAGAGAGAATGAGAAATAAAAGATAACTTCTGCTCCGGCTACATACATCGTTTTGAGATCGCCTTTTCCTCGGATCAGGTTTTCTCCATCTTCTTCCTGAACTTTTGGACGCCTGTTTCCGCTATTTGTGCGTTTTTGCGGTTAGCCTACAAGGGCACGGTTTCTAGATCCCTTGGCGCTTCCGCCCGTCCGCTTGTCATGACCCATGAAATAAGAAGCGGAACCTCAAGCAATAGCAGTAGTCGTAGTAGTAGTGGGAATAATAGTAATGCGACAGGACACATAAAGGAAACGGTTTATAATGATGATTATGTTGATGATGGCGGGAGTAGTGAGGATGCTCATGATGATAGCGATAAGCGTGTCAATGGGGGAGGGGGGGGAGCAAGCAAAGTTTTGCAATCGGCAAGCGAGCCCGGACAAATTATGAAAGGTCTGACACGGGCAGGTACTGTGGCTGTTCAACCGTTAGTGATATTCCTTGTCAATAGGTCAATTCAACACACGCTGAAAATAGAAAAACAGAAGAAAAAGAAAAACAGAACAGGGAAAATACACAAAATCGACGTATCATCTGATTCCCGATGCCGTCGCCAAGCAGATGACGTCAAGCGGAAGGAAAAACCCCGCGGCCGCAATCTGACGCAAAACGACTACGTGAGCTAGCGCTTAGTTATTGTTGTTCTTTTTCTTGGAGAAAAAAGGCTAAAACAATTAACGCTGCCAGAATGCTGTTCGTGTAGCAATATATTACACGATATAATATACTCGCCCCATTAAGCTCATAGCATAAGTAATACGCTATATATATATATATATATATATATATATATATATATATATATATATATTCGTACTCTAGGAATCTACTAAACTTGTGTAATAAATTACGATTCACCTGAGCTCTTTTAATAAACCAATGTTACAAAAGTGACGTAACGCATGGAAGAGCCTCATGGACACTCTACCGGAGCTAGAATTAAAAAGCGCATTTTTAAAGAATATTTTTTTCAATTCTAGACCGCCCTCTGCCTCTCACGTCGTGAGGCATAACGGCAATACACCGAGAAGCAGATTTGTGGAGGGTACCTACGATTCCTTCCATATTCCTTGTGACAGGATGACCGCTGACTCTTAGCAGTATAGGGCGGGTGAGGAGTTTTCTTGGTTTTCTGCATGTCAGGGTGATCTTTCTTCTTTGGAAGAAGGATCACCCTGGCAGATCACAAGAGGCCTACGGGAACTTCGGGGCCACACAAAGTCTCTACTACCAGAGATCTGACGACAGCAGCTATATATATATATGAATGAGCTTTTTAGAATTCGAATTTTGGCACGCTTTCACCGCTAATAGGAACTGCAACTTTTCGACTGCTAGCACTCAATCAATATATTATGGTGATTGGCCGTTGCGATTTCGTTTGATAGCTTTTCCCGTGCAACGTATCGGCGTAATTTTTAAAAATGGAGAAAAAATAGTTTCGAGTGGTTATCAAGCATTATTATTTCAAAGGTTGGAATGCGACCCAAGTAAAAATTGAGTTAGACGAGACGTACAGTGACTCTGCGCCATGTTTTGCCACTGTTTCCAACTGGATTAATGTGTTAAAAAGAGGTCGCAGGAGCACCGAGGATGAACTACGTCCAAGAGGGCAAAAAACGGCAACTGATGAGGAAAACGTAGAGAAAGTGCGAAAAATTCTTGGCACAGATAAGCAAATGAACATTAAGGAAATAGCGGAGGCATTAGGGATTAGTTTAGGCAGTGTGCATTTTATCCTACACGAAAACTTGAAGATGAAAGAGCTTAGAGCAAAATGGCTGCCGCATTTGCTCAACCAAGGCCAAAAAGACGCGTCTGTTTTGGCTTTACAGCGAAATTTGGCCAACATGTCGAACAATCTGTCGGATTTTTGGTGCAGATTCATGACCGTCGATGAAAGCCGGGTTCATCACTACACTCCCGAGACCCAAGAAGCATCTTGCCAATGGTGTGCACCTGATGAAGGACCTCCGAAGAGGGTGCGGACAACGGCATTGACCGGAAAGGTGATGGCTACAGTGTTTTAAGACCAACGTAGAATAATGCTGGTCGACTACCTTGAGAGCTGTAAAACGATCACAGGAGAATATTATGCAAGACTGTGAAGAGGTTAAGGCTGCTGTCAATGCCTATTTTCAGTCTAACGACGCGAAATTCTACTCAAGAGGTATGAAAGCTCTGAAATCTCGGTGGGAAAAGTGTATTGAGCTTCTCGGGGAGTATATCGAATAAGAAAAATTTAAAAACATTATTTGGAAAATTCTCGATTTTCATTCTAAGAACTTATTGAACTACGTGTATATATATACGAGGTGTGTTCAAAAAGTATCGCGACTTTTGTGTTTTTTCAAAAATTATTCATTTATTCATGAATATCTATTTTGTCCCCTTCAAAGTAATCCCCATGAGATATTATACACTTGTGCCAACGGTTTTTCCAATCTTTGAAGCACTTCAAAAAACCATTTTTTTTTATCTTGTTCAGCTCCTCCTTCGATGCCGTCTTTATCTCGTCAAGCGTAGCGTAACGTCGTCCTTTCATGGGCCTCTTTAGTTTAGGGAACAAGAAAAAGTCACAGGGGGCCAGATCTGGGGAATACGGTGGCTGCGGCATCATTAGTGTGTTGTTTTTGGCCAAAAACTCGCGCACAAGCAACGATGTGTGAGCAGGGGCGTTATCGTGGTGCAAAAGCCAATTTTTGTTCTTCCACAAATCCGGGCGTTTCTGGCGGATTGCTTCGCGCAAATTGCGCATAACTTGCAGGTAATATTCCTTATTGACCGTTCTACCCTGCGGCAAGAACTCATGATGCACCACGCCCCTGCAATCGAAGAAAACTGTCAGCAAAACTTTCACATTCGACCGAACTTGGCGCGCTTTTTTCGGTCTTGGTTCGTGCGGCAGCTTCCATTGAGATGATTGAGCTTTGGTTTCCACGTCATAACCATAAACCCACGATTCGTCACCAGTTATGACCCTCTGGAGCAAATTTGGGTCGTCGCGGACAGAGTCCAACATCTCATTAGCAATGTTCATGCGATGCTGTTTTTGGTCGCAATTGAGCAATTTTGGTACGAATTTCGCGGCGACCTGTCTCATGCCCAAATCATTGATAAAAATCGAATGGCACGAGCCAATCGATATGTTAAGGTCCTCAGCAACTTCTCTAACGGTGATTCGACGATTGGCCAATACCATTTTCTCCACTTCATTAATTTTTTCGTCTGTTGTTGAAGTGCTCGGGCGTCCGGCACGCTCTTCGTCGTTCACATCTTCTCGGCCTTCTGAGAACATTTTGTACCACCGATAAACGTTGCTTCGGTCCAAGGTAGCTTCTCCGTATGCCACAGTCAGCATTCGGAATGCATCCGCGCACTTAATTTCGTTTTTCACACAAAATTTGATACAGGTTCTTTGATCCATTTTTTTGAATAGGTAAAAATCGAAGACGATCCAAAACACGTGCAAGCAAAGCAGCTGTCAACAATTAAGTGAACATTCAAAATGGCCGAGCTTGTCGGCATAAGTGAGAGACATGAGTACCAACATAACGCCACAAAAAATCGAAATTCTAATATACGTAACCCGCGAAAATTCAAAAATCGCGATACTTTTTGAACACACCTCGTATATATATATATATATATATATATATATATATATGTACACTTACATATAGGTATCTGCGGCTATTGTTTAGCCTCGACGTTGTTGCCGTAACCTATAGAAGATGTAGTTACGAGAGCCGCGTTGGATGTCCGTTTATTTCTGGTTTTAACCATGTATTACCGATATTGACTAATAAGTTTTTTAATGATAAAAGCGAATCTATTTCCCATAGGCAAATATTTATTTACAGTGTAACTCACATTAGTTTGCAAAGGAAAGTTTTAAAGGACTGCGAAAAGCTAGACACTTCGTTAACTTAAACATAACATGACAAATTACTTTGCTATATTTTTAATACTCTACAGTTAACTGAGATTATAAAGTTAATAACTTCAACCACAACTCATTGATTTGACCTATTGCCATACAGACGCTCTAAATATATGAAAGTGTTCTCTTGACACAACAATTACCAATTTTTTGCAGGGGTATGCTTATTGAAATAACTATCATATATATATATATATATATATATATATATATATATATATATATATATATATATATATATATACAATATATATATATATATATATATATATATATATATATATAGAAGGTATGTACTTATTTTGAGATTTTGGTGGAACTCGGCAAGATAATGATTTTTCCCAGTAAAAGGAAGGGCGAAAACGTTGTGTTTAGTGGGAATGGAATTTGTAAAAAGAGTTGTTCTGCCTTTTTCTTTGACATAGTTGAGAACCAGTCAACGCATGAAGGAACCGATCATACCGGCGTGTTCGGAATTTTAATGACACCCCACGCAGGCTACCGAAGGACAAATAGCGAGATTAAGGAAAGTCATATAAAGTCAATATGTCTTGCGTTGAAGCATTCACATGCGGATCCGTAACATTTAACCACTACGACCAAAAAATCGCGTCTAAAAGACTATCCCCAGGCAATGGCAAATGTTATGCTTTCATTTTTGTACCAAAGTGATGGTGCTGCGTTACGTAGTTGCCGAATAACTAAGCTTTTTCGACAGCCATATCGAAAGCCAAGGTTTTTTTTGGCCATTTTGGCCTGCTGCAACAAGGCTGTATGGAAAGTTAGGTACATATTCTGAGGTTTGGTAGATCACGGCAAGACGGCAAAAAAATATTTTTTCCAACGGAAGGAGGAGCGGAAACGTGGCAAAAAACGGTGAAACGTGAAAGCTTCAGCGTTAAACGTAACAGCTATAGCTGCTAAAAAGCGTAGAAGCACGATTACTTTGGTACCATAAATCAAGCCAAAAGCACCTTTATTCAAGGGTCATATATGCCTAAGTATACATTGTTTTTAACAAAATTATTAATATTTGAATATAATTAGAACATACATTAGACCTGTCGACTTCGCGGACTTCGTAAAATTTTCCACGACAATGTGTTGTTTACCTTCACTGAGCTCGCAACTTCCAGTGATCTAACATTCACTCCACTTCGCAGTCCATTATCTATACATTTAAACATCTCGGCCTGGTCAGTCCCTAGACAGAATGTTTTTTTATACAGCGATCGATGACCTCGTTCGTGTAACTTACGTATTGGCACAGGAGATACGCCTTCACGAAAAATATTAAATATTTTTATACACGTCTGATTAATTTGGTTTGTACCCTCTCAATGGCATTTATATTATTTGCCATTTAAGGAGCCCAAACCTGGCTGCAGTAGAGGAATTTGGGTAAGACTAGACATTTGTATAAATTCACATATAAATCATTATTTTTTTTAAATCAAACATCTAAATATGGTATTACGTAATTGTGAAGCAGAAGTGACGGTAGCAATAATATTCAGAGAAATGTAATTTAGGAGTTACAATCACGCCAAGATCACGAAAAGATTTAACTACCGGTAATGCATCGTTAGCGAGTGTTTACAATGGCGAACTGCCATTTGATGACACCACGGCACATTTAGGCACAGATATTTGCATCTTAATCACACAACACCATTTTTCAATTTTTTTAATTTCTAGTTGAATAATTATTGTAGAATTGTCGACTGCTGAGTATATTTTTAAACCGTCCGCAAATAAGAGATTAGTGACACCTTCTGGAATCACTGTTGGGAGATCGAGGACGTAAATTCTGAAATAATTATGACCATTTAGTTATTAGTGCCTGAAAATAGTTTTTGGGGCGTATTTTTTTTGTTAGTATGGGCAAACTTTTACGGTTCTGCAAGTGAAAGCTTAAATGTAAAACATATCAACATACCGACTTTTTACGACTTTCCTTAATCTGGCTATTCGTCTTTTACGAGTGTCATTCAAATTTTGCAGAATTTTCCTTCAGATACGCCGATGTTACCGGTGTCTTCATGCACCGACTGGTTCTCCCGGGAACGTAGATTTTGCCCGACTATATAGGAAAAAGGCAGCATAACGGCTTTTATCAATTTTATCCTCACTCCTAAACAAACCATTTCCGGCCTCATCTTCTATTGAAGGGGGGACCGGTGTTACTATCTTCATGCCGAGTTCTATCAAATCGTAAAAAAAAAAGTATATATATTGTATATATATTTTTTTGTACATAGAAATATGCATTTTTGCGTATATGCTGCATAATGGTTTACGTTAAATGTCCTTCAATCAATAATAGCCTGTGTAAACCAATATGAGACGTGAGTCTCTGTGTAACGGTGTGTACGGCAAGAGAACGCGTTTGCCGTCAATCTCAATTATGTCTGTCTCGACAAATCCTCGTCGTCTCGACAAATCCTTGCCTAGGTTCATCTATTCCACTGTCGGTTTATTTGTCTGTCCGTCCGGCCATCGGTTAGGACAGTAGGCATTACGACGCTTTCCCCGGGCTTTCACCGAAACATCCTCGAAGGGGCATTCCCGGCTCGCAATTGCCCACTGCCGCAAGTGCCCTTCTGCCTACAGATGATCCCAGCCATGGTGGGCCGAAATGCGCCGACGAATTTGCTGTAGCCAGATCGAAAACACTGGAGTTCGTTGGAGGCGCGCTGCGCCAGCAGAACCACCACAACAAAAGTAGCCAGGGCGTTTGGTGTTACAGCGCAGAAGGAAGAAGGTGTGAGTCAAAATCGACTCTATTGCGATGGACTTGCGATCTTCAACAAGTAATTGGCGTGTTTACGTTACAGTTTTTTTACATAACTTTTGTCAGCGGTATCGCTCTTGCACCGTTAGAAGTAATATTTATTACACAATATTTCACATACCTTGCATTATTAAATCATTATTTCGTGACACATATACCGTATACATAACTCGTTGCTGAATATAATCTATAAGTGCTTAACTCCCACTCGAACTTCTCCGACAATACATTTATGAGTAGGAAGTTAAAGTTAACAAACGTTTGCAATGACTCAAGCAGTTGCTGTAGGTAAAATCAACTCTGGCAGTAGAGGATAAGCTGATCTAGCAAACACTCGGCATTTTCTAGGAAATTATATTCGCATCCACTACCTCCCAGACATCAACAAGATCCTTCGGGCTTCGGTTACCCACTGGCCTCATACGGAGTCATACATCGGAGTACAACTGAAGACCGTAGAAGAACTGACGAACATGTGTCGAAAATGACTGTTTAGCATATCCGGTGATATCGGAGAGGCTGCAGGGCGCATGTCGGAAAGTAACCATTCGTGTGCATTATGTTGGGACTCTCTGAGCAATCTGACGCTCTGAGTTTACGCTTTTATCGTTTGCTCCAGTTTAGCTTCACGCATTGTTTTTTTTATAAAAGGATTCGTATACAAGGCTATATTATGCTGTGGGCGACTGTTTGCTAAGATATACGTCTGAATCATATCGCGTTTTACGGGCCGGTATGGTTGGGTATACCAACGAGTCTTTCAGACTTTGCCCCATTGGGGGCGCACACTGTGCAGTATAGCATTTCGTAGTTGTGCTGCATAGATTTGGCATTCAGCGGGTCAGGGACAGCGAGAACCTCTTACGATAGCTTCAGTAAGCGGGTTGAGTTAACCACTGTTGCCGGCAAATATATCTAATGTAGACCTTCCTTGCGGAGCTACGTAGATGGATTTCTTAGCTATTGAGACCACCCACATACTGCGGGACACTAACGTACTAATAGCTGCGCCTGCTCTAACGTTTTCCGATTTGTCGATGGGACAGTTAAGGTCCCTCCGCAGAGCACAGTGTTCTGGTTGAGACCCACTGAATCCTGGAATTACACCAGCTTTTCCAAAAGAGCAATTGCAAGTACAACGCAGTTGTCCTCTGTGTATAGTACTTATATGCTACTGAGCTTAATGCCATATAGTACATTAATACCACCGCCTGTTCTTCTAGGTTTTTCACCCATTCGTTCAAGACATTCTATCAGATACCAACTGCAAACTATATCTAGTCCCTCTAGCCACAACACGATATTGCACGCGAGCGGTTCGGTCACAAGTGACATTGATACCTATTTTTCCGCCTATATCTACAATCGGCTTATGAACGCATTCCGTCGCTTCTCATAACGACGATTCGATTGAATGTAAAAACGTATCTCTAATCTTATTACTTTAACTTTAGCATGATTCTTTGTCTTGAAAAAGTTTGTTGGTTACAACACTTACATTACCTACATAACAGCATTATTTTTCCAATAGCACTGGTGATTGTCGCTTGTACTGCTTGTACAACACAAGGGATAATCTCATCTATGATCGATTAAATAAGGCCATCACTATTTGTTGCTATAGATGGCATTTTTTTCTGTCAGGGTTGTTTAATTTCCGAGCATTTTACTCTCTGTCGGGGCATCGGATATTTTAATCCCGTTTTTTACTAATGACGACCAATATCGTTTAAAGATGTTATTGCGTGCAATTAGGCTAGGGGCGCAAATAATGGGGCACGTTGAGCATCCATCTGCTTTTGTATTGTTATTCGTAACGTTGTATTTAGCATCTCTATATGGTTTGATCTATATTGGCAGGAGCCCCCGGTTGCTTCCTGCCTGCCATTGTATGAGCACCACCGTACTTCCGCCGTACAATCTCTTCTTAACTGCTCTTGTGATCCACATTTTCGGCACCTTGCCTTTGTCGTCTTGCAAGTTATTCCTGGTAAAGCATTTTAAGCATTGCAACGGCTTCCCGTACAACATGACTCAGTGTCGTTAAATTTTCAAGCGGACCTCTGCTGAAAAGTTATTGTTCGCAACTGTCAGAATAACATGCTCTGTTGCCATTAGAACACTAGTTTTCAGACACTTCGGAATGCCTTGCTTCGGAGACTCCATATGATGCGAGAGAAGCTTATCTGGTACCTTTTGATATAGAGGGATGCACACCGAAATATTGCTTTCTACTGAGGAGCGAGCACCTCGTGAGCTTATTCTCGTCTTTCACTGCAAGAACGAGTTCTCCGTTACCAGTAAATCGAAATTTCTCAACTATACATTTAGTATGCTACGTAATGTAGTAACAGACGTCATTAAAGTGCATCTTCAACGCATTGTCATTAGCTGCAAATATTACGGCTACCTGCTTGGCTAGTACCACCTTTGGCCCACGCAATCGTTTGATGCACGTCACTAATTAGAAACCATCATCGTCATTCTGATTTTCACCTTTTTGAATTTTAGCTGCGACTGTTGTTGCTTCATTAGCATCCTTCGACATCGGAGTTTGGGTTGCAGCCTGCAGCACCCGCACTCGCAATTCTTGCCATTTTTTTCGGGAGGTTTCGATACGGCGCGCTTTTCTCCAGTGGTCTTTGGCCGGCAGGTCAGACCCGCACTGCTCGATGGCTTAACAATGTGTTCACCCACATTGTTAGAATTAAAAACATTTTTTAAGAAAGTTGTTTTTAATTGTAGACCATCCTCCGTGTGGTATATCTCCAATGTATTGAGGGCCGGACATGTTGAGATATCTAGAATTTTCCCAACAGTCCTTATGGCTTATGGCAGCATGGCCGCTGCCAATGGAGGCAAGGAGCCGCTTTGTGTACCTAATGTCAGGCTATGCACCGGTTGTTGAGATAATTCGATTGAGGTTGAAGACGCCGCGTAGAGTACTATTTGAGAGCTTTATCTCGAAATGGGAAAATAAAGCTGAACAAGTCCGACGAGAAGTCGGAGACCTAGATATTTTCAGGGCCCCTCACCTCTGGTCTGGTCGTGCATGTGACAATTGCCACGTCTACACCAGATACAGAGTTCATGGCTATCTTCACCTGGTTTGTTCGAATACGAGCTTCCACGAGGAGTACACCGAGTGAGTCAGTCGACTCTGCTCTCAGGTGCGTACGAAGTTTCACGCGTCCGCCTGCCTGGCCCTTGCGAAGAGATCACTGCACTGCCTCTCTCAAATAACATGCCGCGAGCAGCTGACTGTGTAATTGTATAATTGTACAATTGTTTTTGTTGTATGCATACTTAATATGAGTGAAATAAATATGATGATGAAAGTATGGTTTATCATTATCCGCCTTGCTAAGATTGGCTATGTCTCTGGCCGTTTTGCCGACGTTCGCGGCACCGGTATACCCTTTTGCTGTGTAGAACTGCGCCCAGCCACATATATATTAGGGCTACAAAATAGGTTTTTCGGCTTTAACGTTATAAAGAAAACACGTATATAGGAGACACGGGAGGTCTTATTTATTGATTTATATATTCTCCGCCGGAAGTTACAACCCACGATTGCCCAACGATTTACAAGGTTTTCAATTCCTATTTCTGTAAAAGTCTGGGTTTTTTACCACTTAAAAAATTGCATCGATCTGAATAGGTGGAAATCAGATGGTGCTAAATCGGGGGAATACGGTGGATGTTCCAAAAGTTTCCATTTTAGCTAGCAAATTTTTGAAATGGTCTCCCTACTCACGTGGGGCCTTGCGTTGTCTTGGTGGAACAGGACACCCTTCCTTAAAATTAATGCAGGGTACGACAGCTTTAATTTTTCGTGATCCTTTTCGAGTTATTGACAGTACGCGGCCGTATTTATCGTCTGGTTACGTTGTAAAAGTTCATAGTGCACTATTTCGCCCACATTCCACCAAATACACAATAAAACCTTGTTTGCGTGTATGTCCTTTTTGGGCTAAGTGACGGAGGTGCCAAGTTCACTTGACCAGTACCTTTTCCTGACGGTAGAGATGCCTGCTGAGCAAAGAAGTGCAGACGCGCATGCGCGTCATCTTGTTGAAGTCGCTGAGCTCGTGAGGTACCCATGTGCATAGCCTGGAAGTTATTCCAAGGCGTTTTAAAGCTGTGCTAACAGCTTGTTGGGTAATATGAAGTTCCACAGTAGTTATAGTAAGATTTTCCTGGATTTTCATTTGAAAAACCTCCTCACTGACAACACTTGGCCTTCCTAATCTAGGCTTATCTTCGAGGTTAAAATTTCCCTTTCGGAACTTCTCAAACCACTGTTGGCACATTCTGTCTGTACAACAGGGATCTCCAAACGATTTTAACAACGTTTTGTAAGCCTGCGTTGCACTCAGTCCATTTTTAAACTCATAGGGTAGAATCGCCCGAACTTGGCATTTTTCTACCTCAATTTTGCAGCACTTTTACGAACAAACGGCTAAACAGATTTCAGAATGGTTGAGACCAGCAGATTTCCCGCTCTTTTTCACATGAAAACAACAAAAAGTGAACCAATGATCTATGCCTAGGCGCCGGGGCGGGCGCTGTGAAAGCCGCGCAAGCGCCAATCCGAAAAAAAAAAATTTGCAGACCCTATATATATACATATATACATTTTTCGCCTGACATGCATAGCTAAATTCACGTATCATGTTTTTATATCAAGGGCGCTTAGAGCGGCAGCATATAAGTTATCCAAGCATCCATACCAAATTGTCTCGACGCCGTTAATTGCCAACCGTCATCTGGCGTCTAATGCACCTCAACCTCTGTTGATCCTATCTTTTCCCGATCTTGCTTGTACCTGTAGTCCTTCATAATGTTTCACCTTTTTCCTGCATCAGTATTTCCTGTGTTGTCCCTTCTGTTTTTGTATCAATCGCTTTTGTTTTGCCATCCTGTTTGCTTGTATCCGCAAGGTATTCAATTTAAGAATCGAAGTTCGGATGCCCGGTGTCGTTTGATCCATCTATCTGTGCTTCCGTTCAGTTTTTTGTTCGCCCATTCCCCACATCGCAAGTGTATTCCAGAGACAGGTACTTGTACAGCTCGCTGCCCTGACTAACTGCATCACCTTCCTGTTGACTGCCCTGCACGTACCCCAATAGCCCCGTCCTTTTTAAACATCCCACCACCATTGGACGCGAACACACTTTCAATGCTACGTTTCGCTGTGTGCAAAATTCGATTACTGCACCAGTATGCCGACTTCATTAACAGCAGCCTCCATATCTCGGGCCTGAAACACATCTAACAGTGCTTCATGAAAAACAAGTTTGTGTTTCACTTTAGCCATGTCAACGTTGTACTTGGTTGCTGCTACAATATCTCTCACCTCTCGGCCCCTCGTTGAAACGACATAAACCTGTATTGTTAGTCACCAGATGTATCTGTTCTTCCATTCTGCCTACGTTTCAATCTCCAGTTTTCTGCATCAGTGTAAAGCCCAAAACGTGTGCTTCTCTCTAACAACTCCTTACAATCGCATTAAGTAAACTCAGCACAAGACTCTAGGTCGACCACTGTGGCCTTGCCCGCGGAAAACATCAGAGATCTTTACTTAAATCCTATTCTGGCTTGCTTCACCACTTCCTCGCATTCCTAATCGTTATGCTTTAGAACACCCGTTTTAACACGACCGCACCGTTTCACGCATGGCGGATATATATATATATATATATATATGCGCTAGTTTTACGCAATCAGGAATGGACCGACAAAGTCAGTAGCGGCAGTGACAGCACTAATGATGACAGCTGTGATGATCACGGCGGCGATGATGATGATGGTAATGGTTTACCAGCGAGGTTGTCATGGTGGTGGTGTCGCCAGGGGAGAAAGCACAATAAAGCACCACCTAAATAGTGGCATCCACACTCACGCACAGCACATTGTGGATGGCGAACGAGGTAGGCGCAGGCTACGCCTTGTCGACGACGCACAACTTTAGCAGACAGACGGGGGCAAAGGGAACGTACTGACAGCAGGCACGAGAAACGGCTGAGAACAGAGACGCAACAGGGAATTCAGACAGGTATACAAAGCGCCCACGGTGTACTGGATGCACCACGCCAAATGCTAAGAAATAGCAAGTCGTTGTACGCGATGGCCAGTCTTCCAAAAGTTAGAAACGCTGGACACTACAGAGTCACAAACCTTAGAGCAAACACACATAGGACTCACTCAGAAACATCACAGACGCACGAACGAGATTATCCGAGCACAGAATCTCAGCAAGTCGACGGAGCTAGGTCGACAAGTTCGAATGCAAACGGCCCGCACTTGACGAGAGCAGGCGGCAAGAAAAAATCGTTTTACGGCATCTGCTCACAAGCTGGTGTTCAATTCCATACATTTTATAACGTGAAATCGGTCGATATCGGTTTTGCCGCAGTATTTGCATAAACATTCGTTGATTCGGAAACATGTTTTCTTGAGACAGATGGACACTGGTGGTATCCGCGTTATTTGCAGATTACTGCTCTGTTTTGTTGCAGATTTCCTCCTCATATGCTGCAAATAAGTGGGTCCGTCTGTAAAATTTCGGATATCAGTTTTGCCTTTCTCTGTGTTGTTTGTATGCTTCGAGTGTGTCGCGGTCAAAGTGGTAATTGTGGTGTTCTGATAAGGTGGGCTCATTACACATTTCCAGCACCAGACTAAATGTGGCGGTCTTTGATTACCAATTTGCTTATTTAAGAATTAAAGTCTTAATTTTGCCTAGATGTTTTGAGGATGTCTAATGTTAATTTGGGGGATATGGGTCTGAGGCAATATGTTACTACGGAAACGATTTTGAACTTCAGTATACTTGTTACAGCCTTAAGGTCAACTTGTCGGAGATCTCTCAGCACCATTTTTAGGAAAACCGCCTTCACTCTTATTTATTTAATATGCCTAGTAAAAGCACTGCTTGGGCCTAAGTGTTACTCCCAAGTATCTGAAGAGGTTACCTACATCAAGTACGTGTCTATTTATTTTAAATTATAGTCAGTGTGAGCATAAGCTTCTTTTCTGCTAAATTGCATCGCTTTTATTTTCAACACACTGATGCTTAGTTTATTTTCGCAAAACCATCGTGCAGCTTCAATCAAGAAATATTGAAAGTGCTGTCTCTATTTTCGCATAATAAATCAATCGCAAACCACATATAAGGCTTTTACTTCTTGGAGGCACTTCCGAAAGCCAGCCGCATACAATATGCAATCTGTACCGCGCCCGTTGTTTGAGAGGCCTTCTTAACAATTGCGTGAGCCCCGTTTATAATTGTAATACGCCAGCCGGTCAACATATTTAGGATGAGGTTTGACATTCGGCCTTTAATGTTAATTTTTTTTGGAGAGTAAAAGTCAATTCTTGTACACTACGCTGGCTAGAGCGTTTGCAGTAGCCTTCTGGCTTTGTAGTGTCATCCTTATTTCTTAAAAATTAGCTGCACAAGACTTCTTGATTGGTTTAGGATCGCGCCTTGTCTAAGACAGGTGTTGCGTGAGGGCAGGCACAGTTGCAGAAATCGCAGCTTTGAGATATTCGTAAACAATCTGGTTAAGTCCGGCAGACCTTGCATTATTTCTAGTCATGGTACCTTGAAGGACTTTTTCTTCTGTGGAATCACTCCACGACTCATCGTTCTTATGTACTTCTCTTTCTGACAAAACACACCTAGCGGGTGACTATTGCCGTAAAGTTTTGACATGACGCATTTGCCTACTTTATTACTATATCAACGACACTTGTATTGTTCCATGCCCTATACGTAATTCCTTGGTAATTGTATTTTTGCATCTGTAGTCCTAGGCTTTCAACGCCTTCTGTAAATAATGTGCTTTGTTAATTTTCTTTTGAGTGATTGCAAATAAAATCCATGACGATCACAGTATATTTTATTCTGTGCGGGTATAACAGCAAACCGTTGCCAACCTCGTACAATATATCTAGCACCGCTCTTTCAGAGAGCTGTGTATACATATGCCATTTTAGTCATTAATCTCCACAACGAATCGTCTACTCGTGGGAAACTCGACTTTGGTCTACCGTGTTCTTCCGTCTTGATTGCTTGACCATGATAGGCCTTGTGGCGTGATAATGCAATATTATTTAGTTTTGTCACAAACGCTTTCGTAAGGAATATAAAAGCGCAATAATTAAAATATGTTTTCTCATATAGCCGTGTATTTAATTCTAAAATGTCTCATACGAATCATCTCGAAGTGGCCTGTTTAGTCTTTTATACTATGTTGTTGCATTACCGTTCTACTGTTTGGTCAAGGCATACAATTCTGGGTTTCCACTTTGTCATATTTGTCCGATAGTCGTATTGTTCAAGCCTACGGACTCGTATGGCGGCTGTTGTTTTTCAGCACCTAACCTGAAAGCCCGCTAGGGTTTCAGTGGACCCCAAAATGGTTGGAAATGTATCTCTTCCGGCCATACCGACGGATATAGAAATCCATTTAAATGCTTGGCGCTTACCTGTACATGGTAACCGTTATAATACGTTTGATTTTGCCTGCTGCCTTTATAGCTTTTGTCCTGGATTCGCTACCTATAATTCGGGTGATATATTGTTTAACGTCGTCCTCACGATGGCTTATTTGGAGGCTACTTACAAACAAAACTCTGTAACGTGGTCTCTCCAATAGAATTTTATCGTGAATTACTTTTAGGTTCGTCATTTTGTTCATTCATCCCTGTGCTGGCTGGATTTTCTCCAGTTCTGCCACTGTTTCTCCTGTCACGTGCAATATGGTCAATGTTGATACGATGTGGTATCTAGATCATTAGTTCATGTCCGTAATGTTTGTATTTCATCTAGGCAGCTGGACTTTGTGTTTAACGATCGGCTTACTGTTGTCAAATCTTTGAACCAAATAGCGTCAAGGGCGGTTAAAAGTGCGGCAGTCTATATGCAACCGGCAGTTGTAAAGTCCACTGAGATCATGACAGAACGTATCATGCTTGGGGTCGAAGCGGTGCCAAGAAAGACACCGAAGATTCTATCAGGGGATTCTAATGCTAGACTGGACCAGGGTAACTCAGAACGAACTAAAGCATTTTTGGGCATTGTAACGGGATATGATGCTGGCTAGCAAGCGGGCCAGGCCGAAACACTCTCTATGGTAGCACTGGGGCGTCAGTAATCGACGTTTTCGCCACAGACGGAAACGTAAAGGATATAACTTTTTTGGGCGAAAGCACATCATTTCGGGAAAGAGCGGGGCTTCGAAGCACATACCTATGTAAATGGCACTCAAGGTTAGCAGCAGTAGGGAGAAGTGTAGTCGTAGGCCGGGAACCGGGACAAAACTGGGTAGTGGGACCTTCTTAAAGGGAGTTGGGAAAGTGTCTCCACCAGGGGATATTCAAATAGAGCCCTATGGACGTAAACTGATAAAACGTGCAATGATTCCGCGTCATGAGTAGAAAGGAAAGCCCTAGTATAACAACCGGTGTAAAGTAGCAAAAAATGTCAACAGACTAACTAGGAAATACGTGAAGATTTTTCCGATATTAGGGGCTGTTGCAAGAGGGAGTATGGGCTGTTGCAATAAGCAGAGGAACAACGAAACAAGCGGCTAAAATAGAAGATAAAATGGCAGTGCTCAATGGATACTAGGTGACTGATTGAGCACTTTGCTAGTGTGATGCAGGAAGTTCACACCGCCCTTAAAAAATAATGTTATGCAATGAATACTTCGTTCAGTCACAATCGACGACGTTGTAAGGGCCATTGCACATGCGCATGGAGGCAAAGCGACTAAAAACGATATGGTAAGAAACGAACATTTAACGAAAAAACGTTAATACTAGCACCATGCTCAAAAGCTCAATTTGATAAATGCCTGAAATCCGAAAATATGTCTAAAGCGTAAAATGAGGATGCTCTAATTGTTACACTTAAAGAGAAAGGGATACAAACCGAGAGGAAAACTTGAAGGGAAAGAACATGTAAGGGATGCCCCTATATTGAATAGATTCAAGTACTTTCTTGAAACCAAAAACGCAGTACCATAATAACAAAATGGGTTTAGACGATCGATGTTGACTCATACGGCCCTGCGCCAATTGCTAGCAAACATTTGGGAACTATCCGAGTTGAAAAGACCTTTATACGCGGTATTTATTGATTGTAAAGTTTAGCCTTAGAAGAAGTTCCGTTCGGGTTACTAATACTAATGGGGACCATTCTTACAGAGAGCACAGTATACGTCAACAACGGTATAGGGATTGTGAGAAAAATAACCCAGGCGACAAGAGCGGCCCAAGGCGACGGAATCAGCCCGTTGCTTGTTGTTAAACTATTCAGCGGGTCACCTAACCGGGTAAGGCGTGGGTGGACCCGAGTGTGGGCAAGTACTTTTGTGTACGCAGATGTCATTGCAATGCATGGTAGAAGTCTGTTCAGGGTGAAACAAGAACTGGCTAATTGATTATATGGGCGAGATAGGGCTCAGTTAAATTTCGGAGAGGTAGTCCATTGGCAAACGACGATGTTCTTTAAACCAATGGTAATGTAGTAAATTTTGTAAATAAAGTCACTTATCTGAGGGTTTACGAAGGCATATCAAGCAGTGTATGAAAAGCCATTCGAGCGGCGGCAGCAATTAAAACCCCGCAAATGTTGTCAATACATACCGCGCCCGCCTTTTTGCGATTAAAGTAGAACCAACAGCAACATTTGGTATATCATTCATATGGGAGAAATCAGGGGAGGCAGGTCTAAATTTACATAATAGGGTTCAATTTTTTTCAATAAACGGGATTTGCGTTAGCCAATTCTTGCAAAAGTAGAAGAGTTCATATCTTACAGGGGGGATTTTAATGACACAGGACACAACTAGTATGGGGTTTACCAAAGACGAGAGCGACTTCTATTCTATTCAAAGGCAGGGACGTATGCGGAAAAAAAACACTCAAGCAGCACATATGCATTGATAGAGAAAACATTTTCTGCATACGATTCTAAGAAAGCTGGCCTCTGGTGCACCGGGCGCTTCCAGGGTTCATATCGTCGTAAAAGACCCATTTTTTGTCACAGGTAATAACTCAAACTCCAAAGAAGAGCATTTTGTTAAACGCTTTACTATGTTGCGCTCGCTCAAATCACGAGCGACTTGTTGGTTTACCTGTGAACAGAGCAGATATCTCAGAGGTGTGGCGGGCACCTTAAATTACACATCCAAAAATGCCAGTTATATTTTGTCCAACCTAATATATATATATATATATATATATATATATATATATATATATAAATATATAAACAAGAACCAAAAATTCTGCCGCCTCAAACAGCTGCTCGGGATCACCTGCTTTGATTGACTCTTACCTTTGTTTTTCTTGCTATGGCTTTATTTTTATTTACGACATTGGTTCAAAGGTGAAGCATCAGCCGACATCACATAGTAGCGCCACAGGCAAACAAACAACATTGGTAGCTGAACTGAATAAAGCGGTACTCCGTACCCTCAGCGTTGCCCCTTCTGCTGCTGCGCACCGTACTCGGGAGTATAAAAACACGGTCGCTAGCGAAAGAGGAAATGACGAGCAATCAGAAAGCGTTTTTGTGCCGGGTTGTCTATTTAAGCAGAATTGCGTGGCTAGACATCGTTGACTGTCTATATACGTATCTATCTGTTTATCCGGCTATCTGTCTGTTTGCCACTCCATCCCTTTACCTATATTGCCAGGACAAGACCACATATAGCATTGCGCAAGCAAAACACACCACACACGGTGAAGCGTCGCTCTTTTATTATGTCTATTTCCTCATTCCTTACCCCAATCTACGCTTGTCTAGACTTTGCCATGCATATTCTCCATGCTTTTGACTTCGCCTTGACGTGTCGGTCTATCTTCACCACCATTATCGTGGTCAGAAACGACATATCTGTTGTCATTGTTGCTATTGTTGTTATTACCCTCATGCCAACTCTATTATTCATAGCAGCAAAGCATGCTTTATTCACCCCGTATTTCAACAATAGCCGAACAATACAAACTTTGCTAGACTTCTACTCTGGCCACTCTGGCCCTGGCTATAGTCTAGGTTCTGCCACTCGCCAGTCAACATTAATTGCACGTTCCAGGCAGAAGTGTTACGCCAATAGTCACGTTCCCGACGTAGCGTGACATGGCAGCTTGCCGGACATGGCGAGCAGCGGCGGTGCATAGACGCGAGAGCAGCACCCCCACAGCAGCGAAACCAGTGACGATATCAAAACCTCCTTTAGCGTCCGCAATGCCTTGACCTTCAGCAACTCTATGAACGACCACCACGACCCGCACGACCAAACCCTCATCATAGATCGTACTCACTTGGGCCATTGTCTGCCGTCTGCTTTTGTGTAAACAAATGACGTGGATAGTCAATTGATTCTTTTGTACTGACAGCAGCTGTAGAGCCGCAATAACAACACAGTGGCTGTAGACTCCGAATGCCTAAAGCAAGTATGTCGGCGAGAAGCCGGAATTGCTAACAGATGAACAGTCGAAAAACACAGCGCTCGCACAAAAGCACATGAAATACGATTCTATACCAGTGCACTATTGAAGTGGTAGCGTAGCTAGATTCCAGGCTTCGAGTAGCACCACTTAGGCGGGTCCGAATCTAAGCTAAACGCGACTAGTGTCCACATGTATACGGAGCGCGTAAAAAATCTGTGTAAAAAGTCAGATGACGCAGACGACGGACTTTGCTTTATTCACGCAAATTAGATAGAAACACACATTCAGCGTGAGTATTGCTTCTTTGGTACTACTACTACTACTACTACTACTACTACTACTACTACTACCACTACTACGCGATATCGTCCAGCTCCTAACTGGACGACGGCCGCCGAAAGGCCGGGCAACGAGCAGCAAAGTACATACACCCGTACGCCTTCTCGTCCGCCTAAATCCATTACCTCGTTTTCAGATCGTGCATTGCTTTCAATC
The DNA here is from genome assembly GCA_003439945.1 of Dermanyssus gallinae. Lineage (NCBI taxonomy): Eukaryota > Metazoa > Arthropoda > Arachnida > Mesostigmata > Dermanyssidae > Dermanyssus > Dermanyssus gallinae. The sequence continues at coordinate 132,466 of QVRM01006375.1, forward strand.
CCACACGGCCTGTAATTTATGTAGATTACGAAGTTGAAAGGGCCAACCAAGAACGGTCGGTCTCTGAGAGTTCCTGGGACGTTCCCAAGAGCGCGCGGCCTCTGCTTTGCTGCTGCTACCTCCGAGATCTATCTCTGCGACACTGAGGGCCGTTTCGTCGTCCGTTTGTTCACAACAAGGCCGTAGGTTTCATGCTGTGCGTATGTGCTATGTCACCCACATACGCTTAGTCTCGTAGTGCATCCCGACACTGCGTATATCACGTTACGTGCAGCAAGCACATCGCCTCCGCAGTGAGAGAGATAGAAAGAGAGACTCATTTTGTTGGCCGTGCACAATGGTAAAAGGTAGGTAGTCTAGCATGTATGTGTCGATATGGCGTGCCGCTGTCAGTAAAATAAAATCGCACAAAAGAATCGAGAGTCAACATGTCACTATGGTCGTGGCCATCAGCGCATCACTAGTTTGTCAGATTGGCCCCGACGTTCACACAGATATGCGATTTGTAGCACGGTTAAAGACCACAGCCGTCTCATTTGAATATTTGAATTCAAAACTGCACTTAAGTCTTCTAGCAATAACTAGGTGCATTATTCACTATAGGATGATGCACTGTCTGCACATCTGTCTGTAAAGGACCTGATTGTGCAATTATGATCGAACTGTCCGATTTTACTTCAACATGGGATTATATGCAGTAATGTGACATCAAAATGTTGAACATTTCTTACAATGAGAATGAAATACCTTTCCTATTTCCATTACATCTGATATTTATGAGCAGTCTGTACATCTCTTCACATAAGAGAATCTGTGTGTGAACGACACCACATGTGTTTGTTTTATGGGTATATGTAATTCGTATTATGTTCTTCAAAAGCATTGACGCATTGGCAAACAACAATCAAATAAAACGTCGTGACACAAATCGTCACACAAATATAAAAAACATTTGAGACCTACGAAGTTGGATGGTTGGTCAGTTCAGTCGGTATGATACTGTTATGTCTGTGTAATGATTGCCATTACTTATGTCGCTGTTATTGTAAGTCCGTGCACTGTATGCTTAGTCAACGGTAAACGAAGACAAGAGCGAGGTACAAGAACATTAATGCATTAAATAAGAACATTACCTGTTTTACTAATATTCCTACTCTAAACACACTCTGCTACCGTTACTGTTGTCGTTGTTTGTCTTTATTGTTGTTTCTGCTACGCTTCAATCGTGTCCCCGTCTGATAGATTTTTAGCGTACGCTAATGTATGGACACGCTTACACGTGCATAATAGGTGAGTGTGTCGCGCGTCGTCGTGCGTGTGTGTGTTTGTCTATGTGTATCTATGTGGGCATGTGAAAGTAGTTTGTCTAATGAACCTACCCACCGCCGTGGTATTACCACCAGACTTAGTTACCGGCACATCAGTGGCCGGTCGGCACCGCGCAGCGCAAGTTGGCGCCGGTTAACGAGTGAGTCAACTTGGGGTCGTGTCGTAGCCATTGCCGTTGTTTCACTGCTGTTGCCCCACGAACGCCAGGCCAGAAGAACAGCATCGTGCCGGGCGGGGCTCCCTGATGATGTACTCCTTCTCGTAAATTTTCCCCTCGCTGACGGTGTACTCTCCTTTAGTTTTTCCTCTCGCTGACGAAAGGACGAGGCGGCAGACATCGACGATGACTGACTGCGGCCGTCGCTTTGTCGGGCCGCAAAGGTTTGCGCACTTTTTACTACTCGGAGGGGGAGGCGGACTTTGCTCCCCTCTAAACGACCACCAAACGACAAACTAGCACAACGGGCCACCACCCACCCACAACCCTAACACTCGTCACAGTTACGACGACCGAGAGGGCTTAAGAAGAGGAAAAAAATTGTCCTCGCAGGTTGCCGCGCAGTGCCACCACTGGGCTGACGCGAATGATGAACCGATCATTACTACTACTTCTACTACTACTATGGTAACGAGTACTGCGCCGCTTACATAGAGCGTTGTTTCTTAGCTAAAGGTGCTCTGAACAAGCGGCACCTCATGACGATAATGACGACAATGTTAAGCTACGGCGAGCACGGCCAAGCTACCACAAGGGCTGTTGGGGAAACCCCACCGTTACAGGCTTAAGAAATAGCAGCAACAAGCAGCAAAGGTTAGCAGACAGAAGAGAACAGAAAACCTCCTTTGTGGCTCGGTCGGCTGGTCGGATGGTTTGTCTGGAATACGCTTGTCGCGTGCGATGCTTGGCCGTGATGTTGTTACGGTTGCTTATCTCTCTTGTTGGTACTTTTTTTTCAAGATTTTCCGTAAGGCTAATGCCTGTGTACGTTTTTTTTTTCATGTCATGGCTAATTTTTTTTATCCACTCCGGCATTTCTCCGGCAATCTAAATTGGAAACCATGCAAACTAAATTAAAAATGGCCGGTCTGGGTCTCGAACCCAATGCTCCCGAATGCAAGGCGAAGGCTTTGCCACTAAGCCATCTTACTCGGTTTTTCCTTGCCTATTGTTGGTACTTCCTCGCAGACATTAGACTTCGTCGGCCAGAGGTACAGTAGAAGCTGACAATGCAATACCACCACCAGCCGATTGATGGAAGAAAGCCTGTCACGCGTGAGCTATCGGCGAACGTGGCGGTCACAACCGCCGAAAGGTTGTTGGGAAAGACCTAAAAGTGGAAAGGTGCGCCCGTCAGGCTCATTATAACGCACTTTGTGGGGTTGCATGAAAGAGGCGGTTCGAGTCGTTTACCCATTGACTTCTTCTCGCGAACCAGCTCTGCAGGTGTTCTGGCGTTCTTCATCGCTTTTCTCATACTGCTACCGTGTGGTCGTTAGCATAGTTATCGACCTGAAAACATTTTTTCATGATTAGAGGGCCTCAATCATAAACGTAAAGCGTTCAGTTTTTACTGAAGGGCACCCGGACATCAAGTAACCTGAGCTATAACGAGTCAGACCGAAAGGTTATCGGTACTTTGCTTTGACAGGTGCGGTGACACCCAGTCGATGTGGGGCTTTTCGAGCTGATTTCCAGCTTGAAAGGGAAGTACTTGATACCCATAGTATTCCCACGTTGCTATGTTCGTTAGCTGGAGGCTGCGTTTTGCAATCGCCCATTTTTTTGCACCAAACACTATCGCAGCTTACCTCCTGTCTTCTTAGATTATGTCCACTTGGTTTAGTTAAAAACTAAACAAACGAACACACGGACTAGCGGTGACACATGACTATGTGGTGCTATAAAAGTTTTGACTATTTAAAAAACCAAAGAACACACATGAGCGGTAATGCGCAGAGATGGTGCTTAAAAAGGCAGTAAGTCGATAACTTTAGTAAAATCGAGAACACTACGAGTGTAATGTTAGATCTTTTTTAATTATGTTTATTTCACTTAAACCGGGTACAAGATTCAGTTGATAAGGCTTTCTTCATAATGCTTTATCTTCTTCACGATTCCGGCAAAAGAAGTAGTGCAACTAGTTTTGATCTAGTGCTGTGTATTTCACGGCATGGTACTTGGCACACATCTGCAGCCAGAACCGACCGGTTTCACAACTCATAAAGTTAATTACTATGAAGCTTGTCGAAGGATAGACCTCCGACTGATAAGAAAGGGCTCATACTTGAGAGTTTGGAACGTTCTAAGAACGCCTTTAAAAATAACAAGAGAGATACATAGTTCATGGCTATATCATCTGGTCTGTTCGAATACGAACTTCCTTGAGGAGTACACGGAGTGCGCCTGCCGACTGTGCTGTCAGGCGCGTACAAAGTATTACGCAAAGTCTTCCTGCCTGGCCCTAGCAAAGAAATCACTGCTCTGCATCTCGCGAATAACATGCCGAGAACGGTATAAGTGTCAATGTTATAAAAATACTCAATATGAGTGAAATAAATAAGATCATGATGATGAAAATATTACTACGACAAGGTTTTAATCAGTGGTTCTATGAGTAACACAAGTGATTTGTTTGATTAAGCAAGCCAAAATGTTAGTTGTATGTTTTATACATATTTGTGACAGCTACGAATGTTTTAAAAATTCGCGTTATTGCAAATCGGCGTCAAATTATGCCCGTATAGCAAAACGAGTTAACTTAACGGAGACGCTTTTACGTTTACGCGCAAGTTAAATAAGTGATCACACATGCGCGCCACGTGCATCGCAATGGACCGGTTCACAAATGACGATACATTTGGCACGCTTTGCATCTATGGTAAAGCGCACGATAATGCGTGCGCCACACGCAGGTCGGATGTTTTTGCGTACAGTACGTGTTCCAGATAGGTATATACCTAATCGCCACATACTCGATTTACAGTTAAGCAAATAAGCACCACATACAGTTAAGCAAAATCGGATCGTTCCGCGGCCCAAGATACGATGCCGGACGGCTGCAGACCGCGAAATCAGCAAAAATCGAAGAGCTCATCGTTCATCAAGAGATAACCAGGCGTCCATTTGCAAGAACTAGAGAAGTGGACGAACGCGTCGGTGTGAGTTGTGATACCGGGCATATGGTGCTACTAATCGACGAAAAACGATCGGTTTTAGCAAGTTTAAGCTCTGCGGGCCATAGATAACTAACCGTATGCACACCAGGATTGCTTACGCATATTTTTCTGGGCTGGCCCTGTAAACAACTATCTTATTGGCGTCTATCTATTTTATAAACGGCCAATTTAAGAGATATACCACAGGTTTGTGAGCAGGACTTTACCCAAGCTGTTGGTAGATGTTCGAGGAAGAATTTGCTCGAGGATGTGGTAGAGCACGATGGAGGAGGCCCAGCATACGGAATGAGTATGGGTTGCAATTTGAGCGGTACTGCAGTACTGCAGCTGCAATATGCACCTGGACGCTGTTTTTGCGGATTTTCTGTGGATTAGCCAAGGCGGGCCTATTGCTAAACCGCCGCGGTTGCTCGACCTATCAAGTAACGATCTGTTTCGTTGGGGCCACCCAAACGTGTCTGACCCTTACTAATTGGCGTCTGGTAATCTGGTCGCCAGAATACATATCCGCCGCTGCATGGAACCGTTCCCTCATAATTAAGCGCGTGCAACAAACCCGTTGCAACTGCAGACGCCTTTTCAACAGTTCTTATAATAAGAAACATTTTCTACGAGTAACACGAGTGAGGCGATTGATAAAGCAAGTCAAACTGCTAGTCAAACGTTTGCGCTCTCTTTCAGCATGTCTACGGAAAATCCTTACTTACAACACCGATCGTACCAGCATCAATTAGCAACAAAGTTATCCCTCTAAAAATGCGCTTCTTTAAGTGAATATGAATTACGAGCGCAAAAACTCAATAATAGAGTATCCAGGATCTTAATTTTTGCGATGTTCCATCAACGCGACTACTTCGCAGCCCAGAATTCTTCTGAACACGCTAGTGTGTACAATGTCTCAATCGAACAATTAGTATTCTTGCAATTGCACGTTTCGTGAAGTAATGTGTGTAATGATCCTAAACATTACATTACCTACCGATACCATTGGAAAAATTATATTTTTCAAAAAAAACATTTACAATCTTTAAAAATATCGATGATAATATTTGGAATTTTTCGCGATATGTATAATCTATATAAAAGCATATACATAAGGTATTATGTATTAGGCTGGGATTTTTTAGAGGTGCTTTTACATTAACGCCGCGCTTTTGAGAAGCCTGCAATGTTTAAAAGAAATATGCCTATGCCTACGTGAGTGCAAAAGATTCGAAGAATTTTTGAGATCTTCGTAAAGTGGTCGTTAGTTAGTTTTACAATAGGAATTCTGTAGAAATTAAAAGCGGAAAATGTTAGCCACAGCCGGCAATTATGTACGAGTTTATAAAAGACTGTGCTGCTGTAGAAACTTTCCGAAGTATCTTTGAGTGATTACGGGTGAATTAGCCATGGACGTTGAGGTGTGCCACACAACCATCGTCACTCGTCTTCGATTCAGTGTTCATCTTGTAAGTAAACTAATAAGTTTCGACATAGCCGAAAAATAAATTATTCATTTACCAAACACCAAATAAATCCTTACGAGTATGTATCCTACACGTTTTATCAATTAAGAATATGTGACAAACAGCCCTTAATGGTATGTTCTCTAAAAGAATACGTCTTATGATATCGTGTCTGCATAAGTCATGCTATCGATCTGCGCAGTAAGGTTTGTTAGTAGGTATTTTCGTATGACGAATAGAGTATGCTTTTATGTAAAGCTCTACGATGCCTTTTGGAACCTAAGTTTCCATTGAGTTCCCCTATGGGACTTCACACAGCCAGATATAAAAACTCCGCCGAATCTATTCGGAGCCGGCTCATTTGTAGAAGTGCAAAACGATGTACCTGCGAGTCATGACTTCAATGTCTAGCCGGCTAACGAGCTATGTATCGTAAAGACAACGCTAAAATATTCTAAAAGCCAAAGCCACTGGTGAAATTGGTAAAAACAAGCTATAAGGTCGCATGGAATATGCTTCTACTGTTCCGACATCACGGTCTATTGGATCTCCAAGTCGCTTCTTTAGAAAGATTAGCTTTTCATTGTATATATACACTTATTTGTGGCAACAACCTTAATTAGTACTCTAAGCACTCAGTCTAAAAACGAATGACTAACTTTCCAAACGACACAGAATCGTGGTGTCACGGTAGTTCAACAAAAATTGCGGATATAATTAAAGTCGTTTAAAAAGCACTTTAGTATGTGAAATAAACTATGAGTATGTATGTGAAATACCTCTAAAGATGAATAATCTATAATGAGGAGTAAGTAAATTTGTATGTAAAGTACAATTGACTAAAGATTGGAAAGCTTAATTGTAACGCAAATATTTTGAAACCGACAACAAAGGTCAAGCCAGCATTTCCCTTTTGTTCTTGCCTGTTTGCTATGCGAGATTTTTTTTTCGCTAAGCTGGCCTGCGTTATTTCTTGATCGATGTACCGTTCTAGTGAAACGTTATACCTGACTATGTCCTCAGTATAAATCATACGAATAACTCTGCCTGAAATGTGAATCGGTGGGCGAACTGCTTCGCCGCGATGGAAGAGCCGACATCGAAGGATCATAAAGCGGCGTCGCCACGACCGCTTGGCTGCTACAATCCCATTATGCCTGTTGTAACTTTCTTACACCTATTTTTAAAATTCCTAAAAACAAAATAATTTATGGCCGCGTTTTCACCGTTGTACAGTTACTCCCTATAGTCGTGCCGCACTTGACAGTAAGTGACCTTAAAAACTTGAACCGAGTAAAGGTTGGCGACGTAGACACTGACCTTCATCATCAGGGCCTGCAAAAATTTCAACCGCTGGAATTTGTCAATTCATTTTCGTATATGGGTTTGAGACTACCTTATATGAGAACGAATTGTATGCAGCACATCGGCGACAGATGTCGAATGTAGGTCACCTATTGTAGGACCAATTATATTGTTTTTGCATATAGTTTTTGTTGAAGTGCCAGGAAAGGTGATCGAGGCCTCGGCAGAGTTAGCGCAGTCAGATTTGTATCGCGCCGAGAAGCTTTGAGATAGAATGGCATGCACTAGTCGGCACGTGTCACGAAAGAAGTAGGTTTCAGAGAAACCTTTAAGGAGTTCGTAGACTACATATGCGGCACAACTTCTGGGTGAAAGCTAGAAGTAGCTATGGCTACGGGGGTACTGAAGGAGAAAGAAGCCTTGGGAAAACTCAAGATAGCAAGAATCCGCTTATTGTACTAGAACATTACGTGACTTTGAATGACGCGGATCAGCAGGTGTTGGTACAGAACACGTCGAATGCTGGCGAAACCCATGAGCAACCCCAGACAAATAATTCGAGTGGCACTTGCCACTTCTCCTGATGGCTCATAAAACGATTCCATAAAGATCTGGGCCATCGGAGAGTAAAGCTTGGAGGGGGAGATGCGTTTAGTGCGTATATATAGGTTTCAGCAGGCTAACCTCTATCGCTGGGCCCAAGTCTCACGCTGCTCGAGATCGAAAGTGGGACGCTTCTCTTTCCCTACTTGCAGCAATAGTACGTGCAAGTATTTAACTCTTCCTCATATAAAAAACACGCAGCAAGCAGATCTCTGCACTTATTCGTAAATTGTGTAGAAGGACAATATAGGATATATAATCAGTTGGCATGTTGAATTGCAGACATATTGTGAAATGAGCGATCATCATCTAGGGACACGTTGTAAACTGTCTGTATTAACGCTATGCGCGGTGGTGTTTTAATATCTTTAAGGTTGATATCCGATGTAGCTGTCTGTACTGTTCTAATTGTTTGCTCTACTGTCCGTTTTATATAATATATAATATATAATTATAATATATAATAATAAAACACCGGATAGAAGGTGCGGCATGGTCGTTTAGGAGAGGTTTTGCAGAAATTAAGGTTCTTTTTAGTTAAGGTTTCTTAGTGAGAATGATGAGATTAAAGTGCATCTAATCTAGAGTAATCTATCTGATGGAGTAAGTCATTTATGCATGTACTCAACCTTGACCTGCCCTCCGGAAAACCTTAATTGCTCCACAACTACAAACCGAATAGCCATCATATTGGTATCAAAATCATCGTCATGCAATTTGTGCGTATTTGCTACTTTTGGGCGCTGTGAATGGTCGTAGGGTCATGATTTTGAGGTATTTGATGTAAGCGCTAATTATAGAACTTACATTTTTGCAAATTCTTTTCTAAACGACCTTGCCACAAATTCTAGTCGGCGTTGTTTGCCCTTCAGATGAAGCAAAATTTTCTCGATTACATTGGCGTGTTTAGTTCCTGTAGGAAAACTGGCTGTTTCTTAATCGCAAAATGTGTGCTTCTTTGTCGAGCGACTACCAGTGTTACATATTTTTGTAATCTCATTCTCACTCCAAAACAAGACGTCTCAGAGACCATGTCCATTGGGAAAAAGATTTGCCTTCACGAGCACTAAAATTCACTATTTTTTTGGGCAACACACACATATATATATATATATATATATATATATATATATTAGGAAGTAACAATGGCAGGAAGATGTACGCACCTTTCTTGCTAAAACATGAGACCCCAGTTCATTATTAGATTTAAAAGGTTTACGATATACGCGTTTTTAATTTTGAGGTTGTTCAATTCAATCTTGTTTGATTTTTCGTTGCCAGCCTTATGACGGTCTGTGACGGAAACAGGCACCTGGACACCAAACAGTACACAACATTCCCGAATGTCGTAGATATACGACCGGCGTAGAGAGTACAATGTTGAGTGTAGTAAACTGGTGATGAACGGCAAGTAAATGTTGACAAAGTTTAAATTTTGCCCTTCTTTGTGTTACTTAAACTTTTTCGAGCTGACCCTCAGTCAACATTTAACGCCCACGGATTTGCTTTCGCATTGCTTTATAGGACGGACCCCATAAATACAAATGTGCAAGGGTGGGAATTGAACCCACGCACTTATGTGTCTCCTCTGGCCGCGAGGCGCACCCTAATGTACCACGCCACCAGGCTCGACTCTTTGTGTTACTTGTATTCTTCGAACGTGTCGTAGTCGAACTGGCAATTGTGGTTTTCTAGGTCCAGGTTCATTGCCCATATACAATCAAAGATGATACGTTTTCAAGTAAATTGGCTGACACAACAACTGCAAAGTATGGGTAAGCAATACGGCGCTCCTGATAACATTTTTTGAGCTCAAATACATTAATCGAAATTAAACTCTAGCTCAATTAAAGCTGCTGAGACCGGCGCGCTACACCTAGTCAGTTGCATGATTAGATACATGGCGGTAGGCACCATACCGCGAAAAATAATAGTCATTAATAATACTGGTCAGATCTACCTATTAGACGTTTCATTTAGGTTAATCGAATTTAGCAAAACCAGAGGCGAGAACTGCGTTCGCGGCGGCTTACACATTACCATTCGCAATGATAGCGAAGAACATTATAACGCCTATTGAATAATTCATATACACATCAGACTGGTTTTGTTATTTAATTAATTAGTTAACTAAACGTCTTACTTACAATGACATTGCTTACCGTTGTATAGTGGAACGACTTTATTCTTGTATTGAGAGCAAAACGAGTGTATATGTATAAATATACGTGTATTGTGTAAATAAGACTTGATGAACGAACCGCAGCTGTAGACATGTGGCCACCGTACGGTTAACCGAAGATCTAATTTACCGGCCTTTCTGAAATATGAAATTCGTTTGTTAGTAAACGCCACCGGGCAATTGGCGGTGGCCAACCTCAATGGCCCGTTTACCTCAGTGACACGGAAATGCTCTCTACTAATATCTATGTATGCTATGCGTACTAATTGGACTATGCAGTGGTGTCACTGTCGTATGACCGCCGTGACGACTGCCTTACAACAGGTAGCGCTTTTTTCAGCCAAGCATAGTTAACTGTTAAATTAGGCGTGATCGTTTGCAGCGATTACGTGGTAAAAATTGTCTATTACCATATAACATGATAGCTGTCACAACGAACGAGATGACGCGGCAATAGCGCACGATGCTACTAGGTTTAAGCGGAACCTTCTAGACTATGAGCGAAACTATCTAAGTATGTTAACTATAACGCGGACTCGGAAACGACATGCTCTTTACCTCAGTAGATGCGCTTTACGCTGCTTAAAGGGCAACCGCGGTATAAGGCGCCGCCTTGTTCTGAAGTATATTGTCCAATAGTTTGCATTCTCCGACGGTGAGGGCAACACAGTAATATACTTACTGTGTTGCTCTCACCGCCGCCCATAGGTAGGGCTATGGGCGGAAAGAATTTAGATTAGGTTTCACAGGCTAGAACCAGCCTAGGTACGTCTTTGTTGTAGCTGCCTATTAGTAAGATAGTGATAACAGTGGTGATTATGAGTGTTATGGTGGTGACAATGATGTTAATGATGATAATGATGATTATTAATTAAACAACGCCACGTACCCGACTTCGGGAACTTCTTGAAGCTCGCGTGCTGCTTTGCCGTGCCGAGCTTCTCTGGACGGCCTGAGATTCCTCACCATCGCCGTAGTTGTCACCGCCGTTGTAATTGCCGTTGTTGTTGTTATTATTCTGTATCTGACGCAGGAGAAGAGCTGCGACCAGAAGGCCGGCTGCGCCTCCACCGCCTCCACCGCCGCCCCCGCCACACGGGGCGGCACTAGCAACTAGAGAGCTCGCGGGGCCGATGGTTATGCCATTGGTGCCATCAAACGTTGGCAGCTGGATGTCAACGCCAATCAGAATCAAGACGAGCAGACGCATAACGGCCGGTATTGAACATAGCCGCATGTAGTACACGTAGTTCATGTTTACGGAAACGAAAGCGGGCCACCAACTAGCCAAACAAAGCGCAAAACCGAGCCAAGATCAATTGGTACGATGGTGGTTGTTGGCGCAACCACGCAATGGTAGCGATCAAATACGACTTTGTGTGACGTCGGCGCCGATTTGGTTCTACAGTTAGCCACGAGGCTGGTACAAGTCGAACTTTGCTAGCTGCAAACCCGCCATCAGAAGCAGTAGCAGCAGCAGCAGCAGTATTCGGCGGCGTCAGTAAGTACCAGAAGCACGCCCACGGTAGAGGAGATGTGATGCTTCGTCGCACCGTCGGACCGCTATGGACGGCCTCCAAGTCAAAGGCTAAATGCTAGCGGCGCCAAGGAACGCATCCTTGCTTCTGACCACAAGTCGGCCGATGGACTGCGCACAGTTGTTTCACGCGCTGGCTGTCGTCTCGAACGCACAACACCGCGTCATGTGTGCGGCGGCGACGTCGTCAGCAAGCGAGGGCCCAATGAATAGCCACAGCGTCTGTTGGTCTGTTAGTGTCTGTTTCGCGTGTCCCGCGTTGACGCCGACACGTTTCGGACGTGCCTAGTTCGAGGTCGTTATTAATTCTCATTATTCGTATCGTTTATAATAGTATTAGTCAGCACGCATCAAATCACCTTGTTACTGCTGTTGCTGCTTCGGTAGTTGTTATTGTTGTTGTTGTTGTTGTTGTGGTCTTCGTTCGTCCTCCGTGACGCCACGTGTCCCCGAGGTGCCGCGAATCGAGGTAGCTAGTCTGACAACTGGCACGCTGCTTTCAGCTGACCGTTTACCATGGCGATGATCAAGTGACGATGATGACGATGATCTGGGCTAGTGGCAGAGTTCGTCAACCACGAGATCCCAGCAATGGCTGAACACGTGAGTGGCAAATTGCATCGCATATGGCAGGCCGTAGCGGGGAGTGGCGATTGTTGGTGGTCCTTTGTGCCGCCACCGCCCGCCACAATCGTCGCACAGTTTTTAATGCTTCCTCGACAAAAACAAAACAAGAAAAATAAGTACAAGATAGACTGATAAGGGCGATAGGATGAAATATATAGAAAGGTATATAGGTAGATAGATAAATTGACTGATATTTATTATATATATATATATATATATATATATATATATTATAGATAAATAAATTGATAGATGAATATGTAAGGTTTTCTCCCTCTAAGCTCCTCTGATAACTGGAGCTAGCTGTAATCGTGATCCATTGACAGCTCGGCAAGGTTCTCAATTTTCCCAAGTTTGCTACTGTGATATTGTTGTTGCTGATGGTTCCGCTCGCAGTGATTTTGAGCGACTCGCAAGGTCAACCTTGAACTGATTGTCGCCTTACGGTGATTTTAATGTGGCTGCTTTTTTTATGCGGTTAATTTTGTTGCTGCTGCTGCCGTTGATTGCTTCCAACACGCCATGGTGTCGCGCACGTTCATTGAAACGGCAAGAAGGTTGAAATGAGAATGAAGGGAAAATTAGAGAACAGCAAAGAGAGATAGAGAAAGGTCGGAAATTGTGCCGATATAAATGTGTGCTTTTGTTGGCGTGATCGTTACTGTTACTGCTGGTGCTACTGCTACTGATTTAATGCTGTTGCCACTGCCAGGCCGTTGTTATTATTACTATTATTGTTGTCCCTGCTGCGCGAGGCTCGTGTCCTCATTACCCTACTGCTAACCGTGGTTTTTATATCGCTAATGGTATTTTGATTTCCGCTTCTCTAGATTTGAGTTGTCGCTGTTTTACACTTGAGAGTACTGAGTGTGGCTAAATGTTAGAGCGCTACCTCTTTTGAAATAATAATTTCTGTTAAGTCGGTCGATACCTAACCTGTGTTCGCACGTCTGGTGCCCTAGCTATATATATATATATATATATTTTTTTTTTTTTTTAACGCTCTGACAACCACATTTTATTCGTTATGCGCTAAATTGCCTATGGCACGATGTCGTCCAAATGCATCTATTGTCATCGCGTTCTCGCTAGTGGATTTATTTAGGCTTTTTCCAACAGAGGTATGTAGCAGCAGAGGAATGACAACCACGTTCAACAAATACAACTAGCAAGGCCGGGGCTCGAACTCGATTGTTTTGCTAACCATGGTGACGAGGTCACAGCCAAGACGAAGACCTGTCGCAATTCTTGTTGTTTCATTGTCCAGGAGAGTGTCCAGTGGGGCGCTGGGAACTGCATGCAACCAAGCTCCGGATCCTTTGGCAGCGACCGCTTGGAGGCGAGCCTTCGTGGAATCGTCGGCAGCACCTGCGAGTAAACTGCAATACGCTTCATTGTATAAGAACGCGCTCCAGTCCCGCTGGCTCAAAGGGTTATCCGGAACGCCCCTGCGTACTGTCTTTAGTTCTTCATGTAAGCGTCCCTTGAGTTCGTTGTACTGAACAATACTGGCCTCGTCTAATAGTGCGGTGGCGTTGCTCTCTGACCGGAAGAGGGAAGAGACTATCGCTGGCCCAGCCGAGACGAGCGAATCCGGGATCCCCAGGCCCCCCTTCGAGATTGGTAGTTGAGCCTGCTTTCGAGCGGAGTTTATTTATTCGCTGATTATCGTTCTGTGGTCGCAAGCTCTTCAGGCAATTACATGACGAGTGACATGCCTTCTTGACAAAATGCGACTACATTCATGTTGTATGCATTTTGAAAATTAGAAGCGTCGAAAGAAAAAGACGTCGGTTGTGTATGTGTGTCCTGAGCATACGGTCGTATGACAGCAACATACGCCACCTTAGAGACTTGAAAGCAATCGTATTGGCAGCAGGTAAACCCTTTTTCAAGGAGCATGACGACAGTGTGCTGCCCCTGGCTCAGTTTAAACAGAGTCTTGGCATGGTGGTCCGTTTCTGGAGAGTGTTAGAAGCAAAGTATTTGGCTGCCTAACACCTAAAATCAATATATATATATATATATATATATATATATATATATATATATATATATATATATATATCAAAATCTAAAACTTTGTGGTGTCTGCACTTGCATTTAAGTCCTCTATGCGACGAATCATAATCACCGTCCAATGCATGCAAACTCAATCTTCGCTTTCTTGCTAGGCCTAACGGCACCCGGTTGTGCGGGATCAACTGGCAGCGTCCTTACAACCAATTAATTGTATACAGAAAAACGTATCTACTTTTCCTCTCGGCTCGCCCGTAACACTAGTAAACGGAGTTTTTGCCCTGCCGTGAATGCTAGATTCTTCGTTTGCATTTTAATTGCTTCCGGGTTGCACATTAGCATCAGCGTTTTGCTGGAGGCGAACATTCAAAAACTATGTTTGATCGCGGTTGATCATCTTTTCAATTTCGAAGTCGTCGGTAGTTCCAGAAGTCAAATGTACGTTGCGTGGGACGTAAATGAAGCTTAATACGCAAACACATTTTTCATTATATCGGGCATGTACCGGAGAAGTTACTATAAAGGCTGGCCATAAAACAACCATACACAGACACACAAATCGCACGTTCGCGCAGGAGATAGTTTTAATTGGCATACACTAGTGAGACAAAACCGAGCTCGCATTAAATTTTGAATGCGAAGCAAAGACTTATTCCGAGCAACAAACACGTAGTCAGTATAAACGAGCTTGTACGAGCAGGATACCAAACATGGTTATAAGAGTGTAGTAATATATATATATATATATATATATATATATATATATATATATATCTCACATTTCCCTGTAACCATAACATTAAATAATAAATGAAGTTTATATATATATATATATATATATATATATATATATATATACGCGTATATATGGTTTGGATCATTTATCTCAATAAGATTTGCGTTTGGTTTGAATCGCTTTAGCTGTCCAATGGTTTCGCAAAACTTGTGGAAGGGCATTTTTATTCAGTGCTTCCTTCGGCCAGAATTCCATTACCGCACTGGCTAGCCCCGCCTGTGGCCTATCCGGGTCAAATCTCTGTAGGATTTGCTATCGCCGTAGCTTCCTCTAATCTATCACACACGTACTCCGGATGGGATGCGTATTCCAACGTAGGCGAGCCGGGCCAAGGCCCACCGCTATGAGGCTGCTCAGAGGAGAATGGTGGGGAGAACCAAATGAGGATGTATAAAACTAGCGTACGCTTGTAATTTGGTTTGTAGGGGTGGCTCCATTTGGCCCCGCCGTACAACCTACAGCCTTAAATCGCACACTCGCTGAGGTCAAAGCGTTTGCTACGCGTAGAGCGGTAAGAGCAGACCTGCGTTGTATTTTACCGTGAATTTCGATCGAATATCCAACTCACGCAAACTGAAACACTCAAATGAAGATGACAGAGTTCAATGTGCACTTTCGGCATTTATTACTGGAATTCTAGTTCTGGAAACATAAGAATGCAACCCAAGTCATAACTTAGATAGGTTAAATGTGTGCCAGAGATCGTGACCATTGTCGACGTACCATACGCATCCGTTCAAAGGCATCTCCATACCAAATGACTCGTCAGCAAGTTGGCAAAATGGGTGCCGCACGCGCTCAGAAATCGCCAACTGGAGGAGCGTGTGCTAGTGTGCAACCAGCTCCTGAAAAAGAACGAGGACCGCCCCTTTCTCTACTCTATGGTGACAGGGGATGATAATTGGATACTCTATAAGAAAGTTGTCCGCAGAAGGGCGTGGCTTAAATCAAAATGAAAGCGAGTCCCAGGCAACTGCCATGTCCGAACCCCATACAGCAAAAGTGATGCTAAGTGTTTGGTGGAATGCAACGGGGGTGATCTTTCATGAGCTGTTACAACCAAACAAAGGGGCCAATACGATTAAATATTGATATTTAGGGTGTGTAGCTGTGCCAGATGTGGATACCTCGCGTCTTAACATAATCCGAGACCCCAAATGTCGATGGAAGTCTCCGCTGTTTCCTATGAGCACGTATCACTGTTGTCGTTACACGATTTATTATAATAAATGCTGTAATGTGGCAAAATTTGATCCCAAAAAGTTTATTTTTAAAAAAGGTGGCTGTAATTTTGCGTCGCGGATTGTATGTCTAATTATATATATAGTTTATATTATAATTATATAGTATTATATCTATATATATATATATATATATTATATGAGTATAATAATAGAAATATATAGAAGTATAGTAGGGTATTGGAGATAGAGAGATGAGAAGTGAAAAGGGGTTTAATTTTGAGGAGGAGAGAGAGTGGGGGGGGTCCTGAGTGATTGAGATGGGGTACGGGAGAGAAGTCTGCGTGTAGCTAAACGTAGTTTCTCTCAATCTCTTATCTCTCTATTCTCTCTCTCTCTCTCCCGGTTTTCTCTCTTTCTCGTCTCTCTCTCTCCTCTCTCGAGGAGTCTCTCTCTCTCTCTTCTCTCTCCTCCTGCTATATCGCTGCGTTCCTTCTAAACACTTCTCTGTGAGAGGAAGACTTCTTCATCTGAGAGCATTGGGATTTAGTGGACGCTCGTTACCTTTCTCGATCCTCTCCTCTCTCCCCCTCCTTCCCTCTCTCTCTTTCTCTCTCTCTCTCTCTCCTCTCTCTCTTCTCTCGATCTCTCTTCTCTCTATTCTATATATATATATATCCCTATATCTATTCTATATTCAATATATATTATATATCTATATATATATATATATACATAAACAGGGTGTGACAGGAAGATTTTCAAGCGAGCCATAGAATTGTAGAGCTCGTTAAAGGTGTGCACTTAATCTGGACATCCCGCCGAAAAACCGTAATTACTTCGCAACCACAGCAACAGTACATTTTGTGCTCCTACATCGGACAAAAAACACCATTGTCACAAATTGTAGTAATTTCACTCTCACTCCGAAACAAGACGTCTTAGAGACTATGTTCTATTGGAAACAATATTTGCTTTAACGAGCTCTACAATCCTATGCATCGCTTTAAAAACCTTTAAAAACTTTTAAAAACCGCTTTAAAAACCTTTAAAAACTTTTAAAAACCGAATTTGATTAGGCAAAACTCTGGGATACGGTCAAGCTCGGTGAGAAAATCATTCTTATAGTAGATAGTATGTAGAAAAGGGGAGCGGAAATGCTTCGTGTAGGAATGCTGAGAGATGCTATCCTACAGACACAAGGCTGTGTGCTTATTGGCTGACGGGCATTCGTTCGAGTCTGATTTAAAGCAAAATAAAAAAAATTTAAACTTCTACAGGTTTGACGAGTGAATTGATTAACAAAGAAAGCGAACATGGTAGCTGCATGTAAGCACTCACACCCGATATGGCCATCGGGAGATAAGAGTTACTTTGTAACCACAGAAGCCAGCCCTACCAATTTTGTACCAAAATGATCGCATAAGATGTACATAAATTTGATAACCTAGGCGTGAAAGTTTAAACATGCAAACGAAAAATTATAATTTCGCGAACCCCTCCTAATCACATTAGTCCATGCTCTAACTAAGGCCAGGTATAATTCTGACAATGTAGAATTATCTCCCGAATGTGTTCTCTCACAATCGTGCATTCCGTGAACGTATGTCGGGACATCCACCCCTTAGATTACAACTTAGAAAAATTCATTAAAAACATCTTACGCCTATACGAAGCATTTCCACTCCCCTTTTTCACTGGCAAAGATGATTTTCTCACCGAACTTGACCACAGTGCGGAGTTTTGCCTTATCAGACTCGGACACACATATATATATATATATATATATATATATTTTTTTTTTTTATATAGGATGTTTAAACCCAGCTTAGTGCGTTTGCGGAACTCGTTAAAATAAGATTTTTGTTCAATCGAATTGGGCACAAAAGTTTGACTTAAGAGTGACACTAAAATCACGCGTGTTCCACATTTTGAGAGACGTCGAGCAAGGACCGATGCTGGGGTCGTTAGCGGCCGTCAAGTGCAGACGATACACCAGCCGCTACTTCTCCGCCTCTGTTAGCATGAAACCTTATGTAAATTAGACATTAGGAGGCAGGGCAAAACGGCTTACGGTAGTCATATTACAAATCGAGCCACCATCAAGTAGTCCCAAAATGATCCCAATTAAATGCGCCGCCTAAATGTGTAGAATGTTGTCTTATTTTGCAGGCGAAATGGCAAATCTGAATGTATTTGCTCTATAAGCGTAGTGGCAAAAGTGTAATGTATTAAACGTAAAACGGAAGCAATATAGGATCATGATTTTGGCAAAGTGCTTCGATAAATACGACTGTTCTTCGTCCGCTAACCACTTTGAATATCTTTCAGACAATGCAGATTGTTCGGCTTTATTACTGAGCAACTTGTTCCTTTGCAATCACATATTTCTATATATAAATTGGTGCCACAAAAATTAGTAATTGCACGGCCACTCCTAACTTTTCCTCATGTCCACATCCCTTTTAATTGATAAACATCATGATTGCAAAGAAGTAATACGACGACTACGACTCCTTCACGTCCTGGCTATTTTTTGAATCTATGTTAACCCTCCAGCTGAGTACAAGATATTTACACCTTTGCCTTGCCAATTGAGTAATACGCGGGACATTGTGCAGTATGGCACCTGTCATACTTCATTTGTCACCTCATACGTATCCATCGTGAGGATTGATCGGACACAGAACGTGCTGGAAGCCGGTCGCTGCAAACGCCGTTAGCAGATGCTTCCATTCTGCTATTCATCTGTCAAAAATCTGTTAAATTCCTAGATCTTTTACTTTAGTTTTTACAACTTGCATTTACTCAACATTGATAGGTAGCCATCAACGACTTCAAATATATACACTTTAGTTTTACATGCCGGTGTCGTATATATGTTTTAAACGCTTCTGTCCTTTTTTAGTCTAGATAGGGGATTATTCTCTTAAACCAGAAGAATTCTGCCTCTGCAAGTATCTTGATACTGTCGGGACCCTTCTAAGGAAAAAAACCTTATGGTCTAATCAGCCACCTTTTTCAAATTTAATCGCCACTATTATCAGTTACCCAGTTATTGACTAACCCCACTTCGTACCTGAAGCTACACACGTTCACTATTGCTAGCCCTGTGTTGTCTAACACAGCATATACATTAATATGTGATATTTATATTATCACAATATAATAATATAAATGTATATACCTCTTTACATACATACATTACATCTCCCAAAAATGTTACAACGTGCTAAAAAAGATCTTGGAATATCCCCTCACATAATAAGCTTCTCAACAATATTGTAGATAGGACATTTAAACGAGACAAAACGCCGCCCTTAAATCAACAAGAATGCGTAAAATAATTTTGGGGTTCGGACAGTTTTTACCATACATTTTAGAAGCGGTCACATTGCCGTAATAAAATACGTCGATTTTTCCTTTCATATTCTCTCTCATTCTTTAGGAATTCTTTCTCTAGTCTTTAAAAATATACACATAACCATTTGCTAATATTCTCGAAAATGACTTAAAATCATTGCTCTTTATTGTAATGCTCAGCATGCCAGGTTGGCTTTTTTCCTCTCACCGGAGATCACTACCAGATGATATGAGCACGGGGCAAGTATTAGCGCGTCTTTTGGGTATTCGTTTCTTATTAAATATACTTCCCTGACATATAAATTCGCTCAAGGTGCTGTAATAGTTCTTATGTTTATACCGGGCAGTGTTTAAGTGCAGGGCGGGGGATTTACTTGTACGAATGTTTCTCCCGACACTGGCAGTACGCTATCAGAACACTTTAAGACGACCTCAGCATTTCGTTCTGCCGGAAGAAGTGTCACGATTTTCATCAGAATATATTTACTTAATGCCGTCCCTTTCCTATGAAATGACTCTTCCTTTAATAACTTAACATTCTCTCAATGTGCGCCCTTGCTAAGCAAATCCTTCACTAAGGATCACGTCTTACATTCTTATGCCGATACATCATCCCCGCTTATTATTCAACAACCAATTTACAATATGGTATCCATCGACGCATCCGCTTTGCTCACACTTGTCTAGTCTTGCGTTACGACCAACTGACGTTAAAAGCCTGCCAGTAGCAATGGAGCTATGATATCCGTACTGTGTTTACCCTTAACATAAAACGCTTAATCATAATTCCATCCATTATATGCCCACGGGCTCACCAAACGAGAGCCCTGTAACTTTTGGTGGCGAAACACATCTACTGATCGAAAATATCTGAAACACATTTCCAAAAAAAAAATTCTTTAATCAATTGACGCGTTTTTTTGTTACCGTCAAAGTAGCTTCCGTTCGTTTATGCCACCTTCCTTCTCACTATTCCAAACATTTTTCACACGCGTCTTTCGGAATCGAGTTAAGTTGGTTTCCCGAAGTTTTCGTTACCTCTATAGTCTCGAAACGCTGCCCCTTAAAAACAATTTTATTCGTTGGAATAAGAAAAAACGCTGGTCCGGCAAATAGATAGGTTGCCGAAATGTAGATCTCGATATATTTATGAAGTGATCTGAAATCAATAACAATGTGCGCGCCGCCGCGTTGCCGAGATGGAGGAAATTTCGCGGTTGTATTCCCTATTGACCGTACAACCAGGTTGCAAACATTTGCGGAAGATGACTCCGTTTAGTTAACAAAAAACAGTCCAAACAACCTTGGTTGGATCTGCTCTGTCTGTATTTCTTCGTTTGACTGTATCCTTGTCAGCACCACTGTGAGGATTGGGTTTTTGGTCTCGATGTCGTAACCATTAACCCATGGCTCGTTTTCTGAAATAACTCTCGGAAGCAAATCAAAGTTGTTTTGTTGAAAGTGATATAATTTACATTGTCGCGCGCAGAGCCTACACAAGCATTCCTAAATTAGCTTATAAAACCTTGCCTGTACATAGGTGGAAGTAATGTGCAGTAAACCTTGGGAGTTCATACTGTCATGGTTGCAACACTTTCTCAAACCAGACAGTGAGGACAGGCTACCGTTTTAGATAGAGTGTGTCGTGTCTGCACGTTCTCAACAAATAAAAAGTATGGCATCATCAACTAGATGACACCGGTAGACCCTAGTGTTACTTAGTAAAAAGTTCTAAAACTCAACTTTGGGACATAAGGCTACATTACCTGGGTACCGTAGGAAGCGGCGAGTGTGGTCCTCAAGCTTATGAGACTGACGGCAATTTCCAACAATCGTTTATTTGTATCCTGGATACTGCTAAACGATGCAATTCTTTCAAAATCCTTTTGTTAATGTGGCGTATTAAGTTTCTGCTTAGAAACGAGAAGACGTCTCCTAGGTAATGCAGAGCTATCACATACGAGAAAGGCAATCATGTTTCGGGCGTTTTCTTCCAGTAGTTATAGCTTTTGCACGATATCCACGTTCACGCGGGTCATAATACGCAATCTTATGTGAATAGGTGAAGTCAGCTCCTAAGCGTCGCTGAGCTTATGTCGAACCTGCGTGCTCCATACAGAACGTGTCTCGACAGAGCTGTAGCAGAGGCATGATAATTCTGCCTGCATAACACAGTTACATCCCAGACAAGGCTTTTGTGTGTGTGTGTGTCCACAGAGATGTATAGTGAACCCGCAAAGTCTTAATTCATTTCTGCTTCTACTTTGGCCTCTGGCTTGTGTTCGGATGGTATTCCTGCTCCTGGCTACTACTACTACTAACTAACTTAATGTCGGAGGGGGCTGCTACCACCACGACCCAGCATAAGCAGCGGCAACAACTAGAACAGTAAATGCAGAAACAACATTAACAGAAACAACAACAACAACAACAACAACAACAACAACAACAACAACAACTGGCTAAAGTGTAGTGACGTGCTGTTAGTTGGTGGTGGATGAAACGAGCGCCAAGTCGGTTCACGTTGATGACTACGATGACGATAGTGAGATGGTGCTGACGACGAAGACGACTTTACGATGAAGGCTGTTGAAGACTGTCGAGACACTCGTGCGCGGCGAACAATACTAGCTGGGGTGACCCCGGCCACCCCAGCCACCCCGCTGCCGCCGCGGGACTACTATCCCAACCGCCACCGCCATATACGTACGGTCGAACTGGGTCGTCGGTCAAACAACCCGGAGCTCTCCGGTTCGTTGTCCCCTTGTCCTGATGAGCTTCAACACTGATGAGCCTGTTGTCTCTGTGCGGCGGCGGCGGCGTCACTCTAATTACCGTTTGCTGATTGCTCTGCTACCAGTCTACTGCAATTATTACTACGGCGGCGGCGGCTGCTGCTGCTGCTGATGCTGCTACAACAATCACAACAGTAGCAGCAGCAGCAGCAGCTACTGCTAGCAGTGACCTACTCCTTCCTATGTTGACTACTGTCACTGTTGTTGTTGTTGTTGTTGTTGTTGTTGTTGTTGTTGTTGTTGTTGTCGTCGTACTACCACTCTTGATACTGACTTCGACTCAGCTGCCTGCTCCGCATGAACAGCCAGAACAGCGGTGGCCTGTCCGCGAGGCGTGTCCGCAAAAGGAGATTTGCTGCCCAACGGGCCTAGCCTGCATCTCTCCCCTAGGGGCAGACAGACAAGCGCGTGCATGTCGCATCTAGGACGTGATCGTCGATTTGTTCGCGATTTGCAGCCTCGTTTTGACGGTGAGGCGCCAAGGCGTTTTGTTAAAGCTCAACCCGCCAGATGCTTCAAAAAGAAACCAGCTGCAGGAGCAGCAAAACAGATTTATTGTCGTCCTACAAGTCCTCGTTTGTAAGATAGAAGTCGGGCATCCTACTTTCCTTGCCGCCGCTGCTGCCGTCACCTGCTCGTTGACATGCAAAAATCGTCTAGCGAAAGCGATCACTGTGATAATAAATCTTGTTGAAGATCGCTGATGGTGCTGACGGATCAGAGCGGGCAATAAGGGGAAATACACCCGACGGGCCGGTCGACCGGCCTTTGCTACTGGTTCGAGGTAGGTCCAGATACGTTATTCTGACCCTGTTCCTTGTGGCGACACAGTAGACACATAGATGTGCATGCACTGTGCCATTGATACGGCCAAGCAGAGCCGAAGCAGTAAGCATTAAGCTTCGAATTGCAGTAGATTGTTTAGTTGCTGTAACTCGGGCGTGGTTGATGGCACACAGAACGGGCACGTTTGATCTAACATGGTAACAGTTCTTCAACGAGAAGAATTTGACGATGTGGCCCGAGTTGCTGGTGGGCAATACTTTCCTCTCGTGTGCTCGATCGCAGATTCAATTTAGAGTGTGGAAAACGATTTCTTGTGTTCAAGCATCCGTCAAGAGTGTGTGAGTGTAAAACTCCACACTTCGGTAGCGCATTTGCGTTCTGAGCCTGGTGACTTCACGCTGTCAGAAGGCTTTGCTGTTAAAAAGCCACACAAAAACGTAACTTCTTCAAATTAAAATATTAAAGCAATGCAAGAAATAAAAAAATAAACCTTGGAATAGGTTGTGGAAAAGATAGCGTGAGAACTAATATAAAAGCAAAATCAGGTAGTATCGCTTCTCTAACCCTCTAAAGTATTGACCTATGATGTTATGCCGAAGGGTCACACGAACACTAGAAAGAGCTTGACTGTGGTTGGTTGGAGATAATTTAATATAATATGGAAACGAGGGAGACAGAGAGAGGGAGAGGGGTACTGTAGATAGAAACCACAAAACGCAAGAACTATTTAAGATGTAAGTAAAATATGAGGGCGCGACAAACGCTAAAACACAAGGTCATAGAATCAAGTGAAAACTTCACACAATAGCACGCAAGTAGGTAATATACGCATGCGTAGCCGCAATCATACAGTCATGAGTGCGCCGGTATTGAGTGTATAAACACGCATTTATTTCGTCATTTAGTTACACATGAATTCTCAACGTCGACTCGGCTCGGATATGATGAAAAAAATAGTTTGCCTGTGGACAATAAACCAAAAATCGACGCAGCCATGCTTTCTTATCACCTGTTGCCACAGCGACCCTAATTCTTAGCTCCGCCAGAAAACTTCTTGTGATTGTATCCATTGGGTTCAATGTATCGAAGGCGTCCGGTTGAACGATGAAGTTTTGCTCCAGTGCGCGATATTTAACTAGCTTCTGGTCTTTTGAAAGGCGAGCGGCTGCACGCCGAGCGAAGCACGTTTGAGTTGGTTAAATACAACCTTCTTAAAGATATTTTTAATTCTATGTTCGATTTAGTATAGGCAGCAGATGCTCATATGTGAGCACCGTCTCTTAGGTAAAACGCCGACAAGACTATATTCACCGTCACGCCGATACCCTTGCCAACCGCGTCATTCACAATGAAGTCGACGGCGCACTGTCGTACAGTCTCCTTGTTGGCCATCATGATCCTTATTATTAATAACGCAGGTTTATTCCACAGTTCTCGAAACTCCAACATACGGGTGACAACATCATTTAGACATAAGGTATCTTCGAAGAGTCTACCTCTTGGCGACCAGTAAAACACCGTGCGTTCCGATGTGTCTCGAGTTATTAAGTTGCCGAAATTAAAAAAATCGTTTATCCAGTATGCCTGGAATTCTCCATGACCTGTGAGATGTGGTCAGCTCTCTGCCGGGTTTATCTATTCAAGACTTGATGTCCGGAACAGGTGCCCTGCCAGAAAAGACCTGTTCACCTTCTTGAATGGTGTCCCACTCAAGTCGCCGCTCCTCCATCATCTGCGAATTGGCGTCGTTATGAACAAACAGGGTATCCGACTACACAGCTACTCGCTTATCAACCTTGAGGTTTCATGGGATGGTTCCGGCCAGTTTGGCCGGTTGGCGGCGGTTGTGAAGTAGGACCACCACAGGTGGTTGCGTTTAAGGTTTACCCCCTTAGCGACGTGGGGGCAGGGCGCACTCGGAACAAGAACGTCCAACGGCCGGCAGACCCCTACTGTGGGGGCCAACTAACGGCGGTTCCTCTTGCCCTGTGTGGTGGTGCCCTCTGCGACATTTCTAATCTAGAGCCGCCTTAGGAATAAACGGTGCGTCCGGTGCGTGCACGCTGGCGTCCGTTTCCCTAATTTGCCAGCGGGGCCCAAAAAAGGAACTGGTTTCTGTCTCTGCCGGCTCAGCCACCACCAGCCGCACTTCAACGCTGAACAGTTGCTAAGCGCGATTTGCCCTGACGCTCTGGCCTTTGGGATCCACCCCGGACACCAGCTCCCTGATCATATCTGCGTAAGCCTTGCCTTTTTTTTTGAAAATCGATTGTCGCCGTGGGAGTGCTCTCCGTGGTGTGTTGCCCCCCCCCCTTTCGCGCCATGGGGGTGACACGATCTGGTCCTGTAACCGGCATCACTGGCAATGCTCTGTGATTGGCAGCGCTGTATGATGTTTATAGCTTGACGCTCCAGGGCGTGGCTGTCGGTCGTACAGTGTCACCCTAATTCCGCGGTCTCGCTGACATTCAGTGTGCCGACTTCCTTGCTCCGTGTTCTTTTTTGTTAGAACTGGCGATGGCGAGCCCGTGCACGTCCGTGTCTCCTCCGGTCTCAAATCAATTTTCAGTTCAATTTAAGTGCTCCTTCGTTGTTTTCAAAGGGAAGATAAATATATACATAATTATGCACAAAAATCATGTATTTAATATATACAATGCACAATATAAGAGGCATAAAGAACAATTTACCACGTAATAGGTCAAAATAGTAACTTTGCATAATATATTATTATTATGGCTTATTAACACCCAGGTTGGGTAAAATTATAAACATAAACATCAGACAGAACTAGTGCTTCCTTCACGTCATTGGGTCTTCTCTCATCTTGCTAGTTCAACTATTGACTGAACTGCTGGACATGCTGCGGCGTGGTATCGCACTAGGCACTGGGCACCTAGTGCACCTGCAACACTCCTAAGGAATGTGGAATTCTTCTGTGCTGCATAACACGTGATGAAACCCGTGGGCTGCAAACGCCGTAATTAAATGTCTGCGCTTGTATCCGGCTGCTCGCCAGACCGTGCTTGTCATCGCTACCGTTTTATATATTCCTAAATCGATTTCCTTTAATTTTTCCATCCATTTCAAAGTATTAGCCTCAAACGGTCTCGTCCTACTGGCTTTTCCAGTACTTCTGTTTTTCTTCATTGTATGTCCTTTGCGTAATTTTCTTTACCATTATAGCAAACGGCCTCATTACCAGAAAAATCTTTACGTAGTCCCTAGTAAGCCTGTTGGCAATTTTTGCTGCTTTACAGCGCTCGTTGAACCAGGGCCTTCCTTTTCGTTCGTGACGCGGAACTATTGCACTTTTGATTAGATTTACCAGTTTACGTTCATACGACTCTATGTGGATTTTCCCTGGTGGACATACCTCCCCAACTCCCTTTAAGAAAGTCCCACTATCCAGTTTTGTTCCGGACCCTAGTCTACGGCTACTCTTCTCCCCACTGCTACTAACCTTGAATGCCATCCCCATGGGTATGTGCCTTCTGAGCCCCGCTCCTTCCCGAAATGATGTATTTTCTCCTAAAAATGTTATATCATTCACGTTTCCGTCTGTGGCAAAAACGTCGATAACTGATGCTCCAGTGTGTTTAAATGTGTTTAGGATTGGCTCGCTGACCAACCAACAACCTATCTCCGTTATTAATCAATTTATATTACAATATTGTGTAAGCGAACGTGTTAACTTTCAGTCTATAACAGCCCTGGCGTGCACTATTCGGCAAGCGATCCCAAAATTGAGATTGCGTTGCCCATATCTCCCGTTAGCACCTATCTCCGTTATAATCTCAAAAATGCTTCAATTCGTTCAGAGTTTCCCTTGTCCAACCTTGCATTGAAATCCCCCGCTAGAATCATAGATCCTTTGTCGGCACAGCTTTGACCCCGATCATAATACGTTCTGTCATGGTCTCAGTAGACTCTACACTCGCCGGTTTTACATAAGCTGGCACAATCTCAACCCCCTTGACGCTATTGCTACTAAATTTTCCGCTATTAATCCTATTTTCATATCTCCAATTTCTGCTTTCGTAAACACTGAAATCCCCCACTTGGCCTACCCCGTCCCTCGCCTTTATGTGCAAGTGCGTGATACCCGTAGAAGCCCGCCAAAGTGAAAGGTTTTACAGCCCAGGTTGAATATTTACTAGTGCTTCTGCGCCTAATAGTTCTAATACGTCATGCCCTTCGCAGTTCCATAGCACTACCTTGATAACTTGCGTAAGCTTTCCTTGAATGCGATTGCTAGATTTCCGTACGTTTTCTTGCGGAGTCCAAATGTTTGTATTCGGCGCACACATGGAAACGCTTTGGTCCTTGAGTTGAGTCTTTGCCGAGCGTCACTAGGTCTACGATCCAAGAGCCGTAATTCTGTTGTCGCAGTCATCTGGATTCACGGGGGTGTCGCAGTTTCTTTAGCATTGCTACAGAAAGCTAGCTGGATCGACTCAGCCAGCGAGGTAGCGTTTATTATGATCTTCTCCGGCTGTGGCATTGCCCCGCTAACTGCGCGTATGATAACTGGCGGTACGGCTTCTAAAACTTTTGAGATAACGTTCCTTATAGTTTCTTGTATGATTGGAGATAGTCAGCGGAGCACTTCTTCTACAATACTGTCCGTTGATGGTTGTGCCAATATATCTGGCTGTTGTGACGGAGCTGCCGGTTTTAATGCGACACGGCCAGTGTCAGATTTATGGCAGTATACATGTGTTCCAAGGTACTGTCTTTGTCTATCAATTCTCGGTGGTGGTTTGCAATTTACAATTGACGAGTGTTAAATGAACTTGTACTAACTATAACAATTACTGGTACTACTATTACTGGCATAGCATTTGTTAAACTCCGTCTATAAATTCCCGTGTATAAAGCAATGCGAAAAGCAGTCCCGTGGACTCTCAGTCTTGGCTGAGAGTAGAAAAGTTTCAGCATGTGTTCAACAAAATATGCATATACTGTCTGCTGTTTCCCTGCACACTCTCGCAAAATATGAGAACCTAACGGTAGAGATTCTTGGTTAGATTAATTTATTCAGTGTGTTTTATTCAGTAAGTAGCGACTGAAACAATGATGAATGCGCTAGGGTCTAGACCTAGGTGTCTGCTTGCCTCTACTGTCCCGTCTCGCGACTAAATAGAAAGAAAAAGGCTTTCTCCGTGGGGGCAGGTGGAAAAGCCATACATGGTTATAGTTGTAGTAGTTGTTGACGAGTGGTAATTTTGAGGATCTCACATTATCGTCGTAGGCTGCGTCATCTCAAAAAAGATGTATGTATATCTAGCGCCCGTACCAGGCAGCAGCAGCACGCTTTACACGACTTCAGTACAGGTAACAGAAAGCAAGGGACAAAGAAGTGAAGTATATAATCGGCTCTATATATTTGGTGTGCAAAGGATGAAGAGCGTGGCTGACTACGCGCCAAACGAAAAAAGAAACGGCCTACATGAACTGAGGTGGGCAGGGGCAAAGAGATAACTATAGCATTTAGACATTTAGACACGGGATCATATCATTCTAGGCCTTGGAGAGGCTAGCCTAGCTATGAAAGCTGGTAACAACAATAAGCGAGCCGCGCAAACGAGAAAATGCCTTTTGCACTTGTACACGCTCCTCCTTCTGCTGTGGACTCTGGGACGGCTATTTCGAATGGCGTATTATCTCATATGCGCTCAGAGAGCCAGTATACGAACAAAGCTGACTGTGGTGGTGTTGTTATTGGTGGCAGCGGGGGTGGCGGCTCTCGAAACAGGCTCCTCCGAAGAATGATCCTCGCTCGTGGGTCGTTTCCTACGTTGTGATGATATGCTAAGGTATGTTGAGCTGAAAAGGGGGACCAGAGAGCGAAACAAAGTACGAATGATATACGAACGTGAGAGAGGAAGAGAGAAGAAAGAGGGAGAATAGGAACGGAATAGGAGTGGGGGCCTAAAGAGATGCCCCAACAGGGGTGTGCACGAGGGTCATCCGCCACAACAGAGATGACGTGGCCACCGCGGCCGCTGACGGCTGCTATGAAAGCTGGCAGCATGCGGCGTTCATGCTGGCGTCCGTAGTGGCGGCAGTGGTTTGATCACGCAGGATAGCGTGCGAAGGCGACATCACCATCAGCAGACTCCCAGGGCAATAGGGCATGGGTCATCGTTGCTGTTGTCAGCATCGTGGTTGCTTCTGCTGCTGTTCCTTAGTGCTTACGCATCTTAGCGTAGGTATAGATCTACGCCAAAGCAATATGCTTGGGAGAAGGAGCTGAGGAAAGAGAAGGCGGTTCTAGCCTAAGGAACCCAAGAGTCTCTTCCATCAGATCATCTATCTACTCGTTGGCAGATGGACATCAACTGAGTTCGCCAGTTGTCGGCGGCTCTATCGATGTAGCCTGTAGTTGTCCGTTAGAATCCGCTATGGAATACTGTCGACGACGACGACGATGACGACAAGATTGTAGCAACCGGCACCATGCTTTCAACAAGCCTTTGACGTGCCTAATACACATACATCCATACGTGATACGTATATTGCGATCCCACAGAACCAACGATTGCAGGTGTGCGGTCCAACCCGCGGCAAGATCCGGATAGGCAATGCAGATAAATACACGACAACGCGTCCGCAGTGACAGCCAGCCAGCCGGCAACCGCGAGCAAGTATTGTCCTGTAGGCCCGGGTGTTCTAGGGTGCTGAGAAGGCGGGGAAATCGCCTGATGATGATGATGATGATGATGCTGATGACAATGACGACCACCCCCACGTTCTGGCCATCGCCAAGCGGTCCCCGCAATACTAAGCGGCGTCGGCGGCGGCGTAAATGCGGATCTCTTACAACGCTTCAAGTTCGCTGCCAAAAAAGCGCCAGCTCAGCTCGTCGCGTTCAGCGCCATTTACCGGTGGGACCGGCGTGAATAGAAGGGAAAGGAAATACGGGATACGCTATTCAGCCGACGATGATAGACAGTTTTATGGAGAAAAGGCACGCACGTCTGAGTGTCAGATACGTGTCGTCGCTCTGGTCGCCGCCGACCGACGTTCACCTGCCAACGACCGAACGATGACCAACTTTGGAATGGCTAACCGACGCGGCAGCGCCCCCCCAAGCGCCCCCGGCGGCGCCGTGGGCAACGTGCTGCGGTGCGATAGAGGCGAAAATCGACATCGAGGAACACAGAGCCGGGGCCAAACGAGGCAATCGGTGCTTGTCGACGTGATGACCACAGATCGACGACACAGCTGAAATTGCATGCAGTAGCTGTAGTCATGATGGGTAGTGCTAGTGATGCGCACAGTGAGCAAGTAAACGAACCAATGTGAACGGCCACCACTACTCGGCCCAGCTACGCAAGCCATCAATCCGGTCAAGAGGTATCTGTAGCATGAATAATTCGCGTAGGTATGGGGGGGGGGGGGGTAGCGGAGATCGTAAAAATGCAAAAACCGCGCAGATGGGCACGTTTCGTCGCCTTCTGCAGCAACGATAAAAATAGACGATTGTCGCAGCACAGAGACAAACGTAAAGAGAACGCAAGCAAGAACAAAGGATGAACGATGATAAGCCATAAACAGCCGACCAAAAGGTGACCATACAACTCAAGTAAGTACCACCACCTATAAATACAGCTTAGTCTATGAAAGACAACATATATATGTTTATACAGCTTTTGGAGACAACCCTGGAGCTGGACTATGTTAAGTAAGTGCTCGGAAAATTTTCAACTAAGAGATCACTCTCTTCTGCTCTGCAAATTGCAACCTCTAGACATCCACGTCCGTGCAGTGTAATGGGTGAGGGCATCTTAAGGCGTCCGTCACTTTCAAGTAAAGGCTGGTGATAAATCAAGTCGGCAATATCCTGCATTGGGTGATATTCATCCATCTTTCTGTATACGATTTTTGATTTGGACATACATAAGTTCTTGCCGCCTAACGTCAAGTACCTTGAATACGCAGATTGCTTTGTAACTTGAATATACTATTTGCTTAAGTTACTCCTATGCAATTCTGCAGTGGCGGTCGACGGCAATGCTCAAAGATGCTCTTAGAATGACATGATTCTCGTACCCTACAAATGCGTTGCACTGAAACATGAAGTACTTGACTTCGACTATTAAATGAACAACTGCGTTTTACCGATTCTCTTAAATACACGCGGTCAAAGTGTATACAATACGCCTCATCTAGGCTTTGGCCTCCATATTACCAGGTTGCGGAGGCCTTATTGGGCCTTCTAATTATAATCTTCCGCTGCTTCATTCTGACGCCTCTTTATGTGTAGACTCGTCTTTGTATATTGCATGTTCTTCGCAGACCCACGCATTGCTCTCCTGTTTAAGAGCCCCATCTGACTAAATATAGAAAGTTAGTCTAAGGCACGTTGCTGAGGCGACTAGCGAGTCAGTTGGCGATTAGTTACATTCTCCTTGCAGAAGTACGTAACTAATATTCTTATTACTATGTCAAACTGTAGCACGCATCTCTTTAAAGTGATGATTAAAAAGATTTTATGTTATATATATATGAATATATAGAGCGTGTTTGAAAAATAGTCTGAGATTTCTGAAGAAATTTGAAATTAAATGTGTGAGATATTTAAAAATATATTTCTATTTTAATACAGATAGAACGTTATTTGAATCGAAATTCAACATCCGTGTGGTGTTGGCCTTTTTGGCCTTTACAAACTGTTGACGGACACCCAACGCTTTAATGCTCGTCTTTAGTTTGCGAATTGTCATTGGTATATTGGCGTACATTTAACTCTTCCAAAAACTTCACAGAAAAATTTTCTAACGGCGCAAAACCGCAAGATTTTAAAAGTCTCTAACTGTCCCTGTTACGCAAGATTACTTGTCTGGGGCAATTTTTTTCTCAAAAGCTCATCTGTCACCTCGGGTGCGTCGCAAAACTTCGACATTGCGCTGCATACTCTCAGAAGCCAAGCTGGCGAACTTTAGCCGCACCCGATGGGCCGTAGACTTAAGCTCTTGTGTCGGCTGAATCTTTTATAGGTGCATAGCTACATCCCACCCCGAAAAGGCTGATATACGCGAAAGATCCAGTTGTTGGGAAACGTCGACGAACCTGTTTTTCCGGACATTTTTCTAGATGTCGGCCATTATTATTTCCGGATAGTATCAGTCTAACGAGCATTTCGTGGTCCTCTACGGCTTGGCACATAGTTTTCCTTGCTAGGTGTTCTTCCGTTAAATAGCGCTCTTTTTAAGGTAAGTTCTTTGTAATTATAAACTACCTTTCGTTCCCACGGGCTTGGAATTGCCGTGATGAATATCTTCTTTAATGCACCGAGGGCCGACTATGGGGATTTATTAAAACCGACTATTGGGATATCTAGACTTTCTTCAATATGTCTTATAGCAGCTTGGCCGCTGACTTTCGAGTCACTCGATTAACGCTCCATCTTAGATTTGGCAGCCGTACGCTATTCTGTTTACAAGGTGAGCAAGACGTGCAAAGGGTAGAGCTGAACGCTGGAACTTTTAAAAGGTTCCAACCGATTATTCGCACACCTCATATATATGCATATATGCATACTTTGGATTTTTTCAATAGAGATTAACGGGTAACATGCATGATGCACAGCGGACGTTCCAACAACAAGGCACGATAGCGTGGCTCTTAAAGCTGCTCGAATATCCTCGCATTTTAGTTAGCTAATGTGTGAGTATTACACGCACTTGCTATTCTTGTCGCTTAGAAGCCTTTTTGCAAAGTTTCAATTTTCGCGCGTGTCCTCTCTTAACCTGCCGCACGAGGCGAGGTTCGAGCTGCTGCACGTGGCGGCAGTTAAAAATTCCAGACAGAAACTGATATATATATATATATATATATATATATATACATATATATATATATATATATATATATATATATATATATATATATATATATATATATATATATATATATATATATACTATATATATATATATATATATATATATATATATATATATATATATATATATATATAATCCTTTCGGGGCTGACTCTCAGCCAAGATTTAACGTCCATGGGACTGCTTTTCGCATTGCTTCATAGACCTAAATACAAATGTGCATCGGTGGGGCTCGAACTCGCGCACCTATGTGTCTCCTCCGGTCGCGAGGCGCAGACGCATGCCACCACGCCACCGGGCTCGACATATATATATATATAAGTTAAGGTTGTTCTACATGTCAGCCATTATGTCATCATTATTATTCGCTTGACGTGTATACTTGAATGCAAACGTCACTTTTTTATACTTAGGGCGGTTAGAGCAGCAGCATAAGCGGATAGGTCGAGGGGGAACCTGCTGGCCTGTCTATTCGCGCTTGGGCGCTCCTGCCATATGCCAACGCGTAATCTCCGTTGCTAGATATCTAGAGTTTCTCCAATAGTCCTCGCGGCAGTGTGGTCGCTGACCCTCAGCTGTATACTTATAGTTAATCGTCTATTCTCAATGAGCATCGCTCAAAGGAAATCGATCAACAACAGGAATCGAACTGACGGTACTCGGCCCCCAAGACCACGCTGTCATCATATATCATCAGCTGCTACGATGTGGTAACCGTTCGTTCATCGACCATTGCTGCTCTCCTGTTTACTAAAAAAGTCGCCATTGATCAGTATACCTTACAGGCCACAATCGTGTTCGCGTCTGCATATAGTCTACTAGTCCGTGTTATTTTTGCAGTGCTGGGCGGGCGTTAGGATCCTGCTACAGGTGAATTAAAGCAAAATGTGACAGAAGCGGCCTGTTGTTGTCGTCGTCGTTGTTGTTGTTGTTGTTGTTGTCGTCGTCGTCGTCGTTATCGTTGTTGACAAGATACCACGTATTATATATTAGATCTATTACTACTATTATCAACCAAACCCACTTACTGCA
Organism: Dermanyssus gallinae; assembly: GCA_003439945.1. Taxonomy (NCBI): domain Eukaryota; kingdom Metazoa; phylum Arthropoda; class Arachnida; order Mesostigmata; family Dermanyssidae; genus Dermanyssus; species Dermanyssus gallinae. The sequence continues at coordinate 166,499 of QVRM01006375.1, forward strand.
ATCCCTACCATCATTAGAGCGACCGCTGTTGCTGAGACCTAAGGTATTTGCAGCTGCTGCGGCTGACCTACCAATAGTATTTGCTGGTAACGTAGTTGATAGTTGCATATGCACAGCGATGACAGTGGAGCACGACGCAAATCTGGGGGTACCCGTTCGCTGTGCTCGTACTGTGGACTATAGGTTGTCACGAAGCGGGCTCCAGTAACGACGACAGGATCGGCCACGGATCTGTACAGGGCGCGCGTATAGCACGATTTTGCGTACGCTACTGTGGCGCTCGTCGAGCGCGAAGTCACGTCGTCAGCCTTTGCTGCTGGTTGACGCAACTGCTTCTGCTGTTGCTGCCTGTTCGTGTCACTACGAGGCTTCTTCGTTGTCTTATTAGGCTTAACCGCTCTACCAGCGTCGAGTAAGAGAGAGAGGGAGCGTCCTCGGCACTAGAGCTGCTTTAGCCTCAAGAGTCCGGCCTGGCCGGAATAGGGCAGCAACCCGCGTGGCCTGCGTTTTCGTCGGTCAGTGAGCGCGGCCCCGGCGATCAGACTATGATCTCGAGCTCTGCTGATCGGCGAATCTAGTGGTTAAACTGGATGCTGCCACTACTGCTATGAGATGCATGGAAGGGGCAGAGCGACATGCGTTGTCCGCCCACCGTCACCGCCCCTGCTGCATGCTTTAACAGCGGATTTCACGCCGCCTGTGTCGTGACCTGCCAAAACTTGCACGCAGTGATTTTGCTTTCGCCTGATCCTACTAGTTTGTGTCACTCTAATGCTGATTTTAAATGCGGCAGTGGTGGTGCTTCTGCTGTTGCTGCTCTGTCTGCGATAGCAACGCCGATAGTGCGACTAGCAGGCAAACCGGCAGCTGTCCTGTTCGTCGTTCCTATACTGTTGATCGTCCTCGCTTTCCTTGCTGCTGCTGCTGCTGTTGTCGTCTCTATCATCATTCTGGAGCTGATCGTTTTTGCTGTTGTTATTGTCCTGGTCTTAATCAGGGCTATCGAGCTTGGCCGAAGCTGGCACTATCGACGACACACAAGTCAGCGACTTGATCACTGAACGTGGAAGGGTCGCAAGCCTGGGCCTGGGATAGAAAGGGGTTGTGAGTAAGATATCGAGAGGGCCATGCCGAGATAAGGGCGTGGGGATGGAAGTGGAGGTGGACGGCTGTAGGGAGATCGGAGCGGGCCCTGTAGACAGGGGCCTCGAGGACACAAGAAGGGGGGGGGGGGCGGGGGTATGAAGGGTACCTATGAGTCTTGGATAACTGCTGGCTGGCGGGCTGCAGGGTGTCCTTCGGCCGACCGGCCGCCGGCTAACCGTCCGTCTGTCGGTCTGTTCGCCGGCGCGTTAGTCCGTTGGTCTTCTGGTTCGTTGGCCTGCGCACCCGCTGTCAAGTCGCTGACCAGCGAAACCACTTTAAAATATTAAACCTTCTCCCTGTTCAGCACCAACGATGGGGGCAAACAGCAGCCGGCCGTTCTTCGTTCGTTGGTGGCGCGTCCTACGGCCGAGAAAGTCCCTTCCCTGGCCACAAACAGCGAAGCTGTGCGGGCCGGCCCCAGGCGGCCGTCACGAGAGCGTAGCGAGACAAGACGGTCGACTGTAGTAGCAGCAGGAACGGCTTCGTCGTAGTGAGGCGGACCGGACCGGGAGCTCCGTTTGAGGGCTGGCCCTAGACAGCTTGAACTTAAAGGTATTTTAAGATACGTTTACTATATATATATATATATATATATATATATATATATACGTAAATCGCCTTGATGCCACAATCATTTCCTAGTATATATATGTTCTTATATAAAATTAAAAATAAATTAGTTGGAGTGACATAATATTACGTATTATAATGGTCTAACTGGTTACAGATATGCACGTCAAGGTGAAAAATAAAATATTTTCTAGCAAATCTCGTAAGACGCACTTAGATGTAGGAGTGTATTACAGAAGATACGTTGTAACAGCGTGACGCCTTAGTGGCCCAGTGAGCACACGAGCCCTAAACACAGACTGCCAGCCAGCCACCAGAGTCATTAATTTAACTTGGCTGCGTAGAGGATGAAAACCATTTGAACCTATGGGCGGGGCAAAACCTAAAAACACACGGCAGCAGCGGAAATGAAGGACAAAAACAAGAAGCAGAAGAAAGGAGAGAAAATATTAAGGGAAAGTAGACAGACAAAAAAAGAACAACAAGTCAGAAGTGATTCCCTTCTTGGGGGCCACTGTCTGTGGGGCGACACAGCTGGCGCTGTACGTTCCGGTGCGCTGCGCTTTTTGTAGATTCATTTCTTATCATCCGGTCCTCCAATGTCCGGGCCAATTGCTTATCATCTGCCCAATACCAACAGACGGATTTGTCGGTATCCGTGTCGTACTGTGCGGTTTGCCTGTACAGTGCTAATCTATTAAAAGCTAGATCTCCACCGTGCCCATATCATGTTTGCCTTTCTCTCTTTATTTCACACACGTTACGTCTTTCTCTCTAGTTTTCTCTCTTTCTCGTACCTAATTCCTTGTTTTGTCACCCTTAGTCGGCCTATGGAGATCTGCCTATTTTTTTTCTTAATAGTTCCATATTCCTTTTCTACCATTGAGGCTCTAATTCTTCCTTCTTGTTCATGCTCCGCTCGCTCCCGCGTGTTACTTCCCTTTGCTGTTGCCTTGATACCCCTATAAGACTTTTCCTCTTTCGCTCCTCTAGTCTCTGTTTTGTATCTATCGCTCTTCGTACCAGGCTGTAAATTTCCCTGTTTTGCTCTATTGCTATTTGTATTTATTTCTCGCCATGGGACTCTATTTGTTTCATTGGGTCTTTCTACTTTTCTGGCCCTTTCAGTTTCTCTTTCTCCCTGTTTACCCTAGGTAAATGTATTTGTTTCTCTTTCACCACACGGGATAGGACGAGATGGGAAAACTCTTCCTCTCTCTTTATGCCAAACCGGTCCAGACAGATAGAAGCGACGCTGTCTCGGCTCCTTATCTTCTGCATGTTCCCTGTCTTTTTCTAACGAGTTCCTTAATCTGGGCGCACTCGACCGAAACGAGAGTCGTCGGCTACTTTATGTAGGGCACATTATTTAGGAAACAAAATAGTAAATCACAAATGATACACATGTATGTTCTCAAATCTTTATGCCTATGGGGAATGGTCCGACAAGACGGCCAAAGTTTGGTGTTTCATTGTATTCTACATTTTGAATAGGGTAGCGTTAACTACGACACCCGCACCTATCGCACAGAGGCGTACTCGTACCTACCGGTTCGATACCTCTTTAATCCAAATGTTCTTTAAGCGATGTTCATTGGCAATAGATGATAAACCCTACTGTGGAGTGTCATTTGTCATAGTGCCACACGAACTGTTAGGGAAACCTCGACTCTTGGTGCATTCGACCCTTGGTGCTTTGAAACTATGCCTCACGGTTATACTTTATTGTCATAAGCATACAAAATATGCCTCACGGCGATTGCTAGCTCTCGGGGATGAAGATTAGTCCAGAATTAAAACAGCCTTCATAAAAAAATGTTTTCTTTAATAGGGCATACTCAGCAGCATTCGACAGAGCACGAAATAAGTTGATCACGACTTGGCTTGTTAAGGCTTAGGAGTCATTTGCGCAACACCGCGGTTTTGTATTTGTAATTGAGGTTTATTGAAGAGTTTCCCATTTCTATACTATCACCGGATTTGTCTTTGGTCATTACTTTGGTGTAGTTTGCTTGTGTTCTCTACAACAAAAATATAAATGTTTTTTTATTGTTTTTTTTTGTGCATGACAAGGCAGGTGGCTTAAGAGCTTAATGGTGAAACTTGATCATAAGCCTTCTAGTGACGTGAATGATGCCCTAATGAGGGGTAGGTATCTCGGAAATAACAGCAAGAACTGTGGCAGTTTCGTTGGAGGTGTTGTTATCTTGCCTGTCGTCACCGTCATCATGAAGGCCAATGTCGACTGAACTGGCAGATCGGGTATCTGACAAAGTTGTCAGCTCTTCGCAAGTATGTTTACTGCGTAAGGTTGCCGAGCCGGCTATGAAATAGATGAGCAAATTGCCAGCATGTTAAAACGCTATGGCTAGCAAAACTGCGGTGCATCATAACAACAACAATACCAGCCGCAGTAGTAGTAGTAGTAGTGGGGTATTCTAATATGGGGCATCGGGCGGTTGCATTCCAGCGCTGATGCCGCGCCTGTTCATCCGATCGAGAAACAACGAACAGAGACCTAAGGAGAGCGCGTGAGGGACAGAGAAAGCGTGAGGGAACTCGCGTCGGATAACCAGTTCTGCCCGCCCTACCGACTGGCTGACTGACCGGCGGCGTTGAAGGCTATACGCCTTCGACGACTACGGATAGTAGTCGCAAGGGACTGGTAGCGCAAACGGGCCAGGAAGGCCTGGGTGGGGGATAATCTTGGAATAGGTGGGGGGGGGGGGGTTGAGAGAACAGAGACAGGGTGCTCAGAGGGGTTGAAGGATCGTCAGAGCGGCAGAGGAACAACGAACGAGTACAGTACGAGGATGATGAGCACACGAAAACGACAAGTACGAAGATAGTCGGTAAGAGTACAACAATACGCAGGACGAGAAGGTGGAAAAGAGGGAGTCGTTTGAGGTGGAAGCCGGCCGGGCGAGCGGATGTAGAGGCTAGAAGCGGCCCTTTGGCAGACGAGCAGGGCCGGGCCAGTAGACTGGCCCAAGCCATCTATGGAGGAGATGGGCGGCCACGAGGTAGCAGGGCCAAGCAGCATAGGAAATTGGCGTGTGTTCCTCTTTCCTGTGTGCTCCTTCCTCCCCGAACACAGAGGCGGAGTGACATACACACACACACACACACACACACGCAAACATATACGGCTTGTTCGACCATTATCGGCAGAGCTAAACTTTCCGGCTAAACGCGGCGGCGACGTGCCGATCATGATAGCTCCCCGCGAACGATGCTGCCAAACAAGCCCCAAACCTCACTCCACTGTACTCCCCATTCCCCCCGATCTAGACATACGATAACCATAGATAGGCCTTCTCCCCACTTGCCATCGCCGCCGCCCCCGCCGTTCTGTAGTTAGTGAGTTGTCAGATGCCAAAGAGCCGGCAGACGAGAGCGCCAGTGTCCAGCGACGCGCACTGTTGTGCTCGTGCATATATGTATAGGCGGAGGCCTTGGAGGCTCTCGGCTGTCGTCACTTCGACATTTGACGTCGTTCGTTCGAAACGAGGGCGCGCTCGCCCGAGCTGCTACCGCAGCCACACGCTATTATCATAGTCAGCATTGACGTCGTCGACATCGTTGCCGTCATCTTGATCGTCATTGGGCCCATTTCTCATTTTCATTCAAACGACCAATCCCCTTTCCCCGTTTCTCCCCCCCCGGCCTTCTCCCCCCCCCCATGTCTTTAAAGAGTTCTGATAAGCAGACGCCGGTCGGACCCCGAACGAGTTAAACGCTTCACTGCCTAACAATACACAATGCCGCAACGGCTAATAATAAACAACGAACAAATAATGTCTGACATGTGTTGGCTGGCTGTAATACCTTCTATGCCTATAGATATATAGATAGACAGACAGATCGATCGATCGATAGAAACGCGCGAGGCCGCGAACGAAAAAGGGGAAACACGCTCGACAGTCTTGAAGCGGGTTTTGGCTATTGTTATTGGTGTTGTTGTTGTCGTCGTTGCGGTACAAATTCTAGAATACTGTATTTTTTTAAAGCATATGGACCCTGATAATTCAGCCGCCATGTTTCACCGCTAACTGCTAGCATTAAATGTTTAGAATTATCTACTATTCATACTACATACACTGCTACGAAGGTTGCTGCCGCTACTACTCGGCTAATTTACGCTTAGCGCCACAGTGTAGCAGAATCACACCAAAGCGCTTGATCATCCATCTGTGAGATCAAGATAACGAAGAATTTCGTCTCGCTGTGGTCTTTCGTTTAGTCACGTTTCGACAAAAAGCGACGTTATACACCGGGCTGGTGCTGGTGGTGACGCGGCTTTGTCAAGTCGATATCAGGATTGCTATTTTCAAGCGGTTCGTCGCGTTAGAGCTCCGGCGGCATATAGCTGTATTGCGTTTGCCTGCTCTCTTTGCCTCTACTTTCACTTTGGTGTTCGGAAGGGCGCGCGGTTGGTCCGGCGAGTAGAGTAGACGTGACAGTAAACGCCAAAGACCATTAAACTAGAAGAGATCGCCATGGCTAGCGGGTCCACATCCACACCAGCTCCGCCGAAACCCCAACAGCCGACGTCCCTGGACGATGAGAATTTCATCAAGAGACTTCGCGGTTCGTACGGTGCTGCCGCTGTCGGGGCAGCAAAGAGGTATTATGAGTTCGGCATCGAGCTGGCCACCTACCTCGACAGGGTGGCCTTTCTGAGCCGCTGCATCAACGTGCGTCTTGTGCCGAAGCAGTACAAGGTAGGTGGTTTCGACAGTTGATTGATGTCTCGGCAAGGCTTGGCTTTTGAGTGATAAGTATGTCGGTAATTTTCTCTCTGCCCGGTATGCCTCTTCTAGGTGAGATCTTGCTATTAATCTTGTTATTAAAATAGCTCATGGGTGCATAAGTAGTGCGGTGCATACTACAATGCGGCGTTTCTTGGGCCTATCTGTGTGCAAATAAGCCATACAATTAAATGTAAGTGTATATATATATATATATATATATATATATATATATATATATAAAATGTATTCATTTCTGCTATATCGACAGCTTAAAAGTGAAGGGGTTCAAAATACAGCGCAAGTGGTCACGATCCTGTCAAAGTTTTCAAAGCGGATTGTGAAAGCTGACCTCGACCACAACCGCTTGCGTAAGGAACAGGTCGAGAAAAACCTCGACCGCCTCATGTACAAGATGAAGAAGTTAATTAAGTGTCGCGACGATGTGAAGCTTATACACTTCATATGTCACAGGTACGTTATCCATTTTGGACCATTGTGTAACATTTATTTAACAATAATTTAGCTAAACATGAATATATATATATATATATATATATATATATATATATATATATATATATATATATATATATATATATATATATCTGTTATGAAATGCACCGAATTAGACGTATTCATGTGGAAACCACGTCGTCTTTTTACTTTCTAGCAATGGAGGTACCGAATGTAGCTCAACGCTTATGTTTGTTCTTTATTTAATTTTACTTATTTAATGGTGCGTACACTGGCGGCTAAACAATCTCACAACACCTACAAGAGTAAGATTCAATCTTAATTTTAACCAACCATGGTCGTAATCTCCCATTGTGTGTGCCTCTGTTTAACCGGAACTGTCTACTGGGTAAGTACTATAGAGGACCAGGGATGTGTTCTGGATTTTGCCTATATAGGACACCTAACATATTTTTTGACTGCGTGGAGTGGCCAAGTCCAGAACTCAAAACTTGTCACCAGACTGTGTCAACCTTTACCGATACCTTATGCATACACTCCCTACATGTTCTAACTTAAACAATAGCCTCACTCGGGATCGATCAAAGACGCGGTCGAGCACCCCCGAAAACCTGGAAAGTACCACGCACAAGCTAGCCTGACCACGCCGCCACGTGTGGCTGGTAGTTTTGCCTTAAGATAAAGCATATAGCACTACTTTGCGAAGCTTCCGAGCGAGAGACAACCGGTTAGAAAAAAACCTAGTATTTGTTTTTAGACTTCACTCATGGGTAGTTGTAAACTGTATGGGTTCACGACTACAGGCAGGCCGGCCATGGCCTATGGATGTACAGCAATGCGTGACCATGACGCTCGAGAGTAACAGTTTGTTGTTTTAGAATGGATGATTCTTTGCTTGTTTTTGGCTGAGGAAATCGTGTGTTCCCTTAGATTCAACGGGGAGACGTAAGAAAGACACTGCGAACGATCGTTTAACGGTTTTTGGCTGACACCTTGCAGGGACCACGACGCCGAGCTAAAAAAACTGCAGAAAGCCAGTCGAGCTGAATTCCGTGAGTTGCTTGCCGAGTATCGTAAACCGGTTAAGTTTACCGACTTGGCGTTCAGTGACGAAGAGCCGCCTAAGGATTCTGACGACTCGTCCACAGATTCGGACTAATTTTGCTCCTTTGCGGAACTATTAGCAAGTGTTCGATGAAACCACAATGCGTAGAAGCTAATGCAGGTCATGCAGACTTGTTCCGCTTTGACTACAGCCTAAACGAGCGTCATCGATTCAGCGTCGAGGCCGGGGTGCACTTCAAGCTACGAACGTTCAGGGCGAAGAGTGGAAGTCCTGGTATGTTCTCCGTCGCGACGTGAGAGCGTTCTGTTGCTGTCTTTCACTTACTAATCTACTTCTTCGCAATCATCAGACGAGTCACGAATAAGTAACAGCATATGGAGACAGCGGGTACTGAAATGCTGCGACTGAAAAAAAATAATATGGCGGCCTTCCGGATTGTCACTTCTGCTAATAAGGATCGCTGCAAAAAGCTCGTTTGCTCTTGGTATTTAAAGACGAATTTTTATTAACTTTAATAAAGATAACAGCGTCATTAAACCTAAACCGGTGTCTTAAAAAAAGAATGGCTAATCCTCGCTGGGGATTTCATATGTATACGGGGTGTCTATGCAAGTCTAGTCATGCTTGAGTGGGCTTAACATAAGCACTTTTCCCGATCGAATAGTCGTATTCACTAGTAACAAATACCATTAGACCATTAGGAAATGTGTATTTTATAAAAATCATTTTTGTGCCAAATGCATAGTGGTTCGATTAAATGGTACGATTGTCGTAAGTCGTTTTTTCTGCCTCCCAAGGTGTCGGATTCCCTTAAGAGTTCTACATTTACAGGAAAGGGGAGTCAGTGGCTGGTGTACGGCCTGCATCTGGCAGCCGATAATGTCGCTCCTCTGTTATTATGAAACTAGGGGAATTTGAAATTAGGGGCTGGAAAAACTGCTTACGATAGCCATGATACGAATCGAACCGCTATCATCGATTTGAACGAATGGCCTCATAAAATGAGCGATTCTATTTTTACTGAACCGAGATAGGGCATAAAAAGCGAAGTTAGCTGGCGAGAATCTTATTGCTGTTGCGTCATTATGACAAAAGGTTGCCGTGTTAGGCCCGTGGGCCTCGAATCGGCAGAAATTATCACTATACGCGTATTAGGTTAGGTATTTAGAAAATAATTCCATATTGATAGGGACACTACATAGACGGCTTTTGAAGCAGAACAGAAGCGCTGGAGACATATATGAAGCAAAAGAAGTAAGATTCGGCTTTTTATGAATTTAGGGGTATGACAGATGATACTTGACGGAGGGCGTGCAAAAGTGTATACATTTTATGAATGGCGTTTGCAGCGCACTGCTTCAACCACGCTCTCTTCAGGTGGCTTCTACGGCGGGCTTGTACTTATGCCATGTCAAATGAAGTGCGATACGTACCATGCTGGACACTTTATTGCGGTTTGCTCAACGGCGGAATTCGAAAAACGTATGCGTAAATCTCTGTTGTAAATTCTTTGTCACCCAGTTAGGGTATGAATAAAAAAAAATTATTTCAACAGGGATTTATTTATTATTATTGTATGCGCTTTCAAGGGTGGCACTTTTTTTTGCAGTCTAAATGAAAAGGTATGCTCCAAAGTCGAAATATATCTTATGGAGATGATTGTTTTCAGCCACTACTACTTTTACCACTCTAAAAGTTTTCGGGCTGACCCTCAGCCAAGATTTAACGTCTACGGGACTGCTTTTCGCATTGCTTCATAGACAGACACCCATAAATACAAATGAGGGGCAACGGTGGGGCTCGATCCCGCGCACCAATGTGTTTCCTCCGGTCGCGAGGCGCAGGCGAATACACCACGCCACCGGGCTCGACTTTATTACGCTACTACTACTACTACTACTACCACCACAACTACTACGAATGCTTGCTAGGCCTAAATTCTACAAGCCACATCTGTGTTGTGGTCAGCTCCATCCGCCAGCTGCTCTGTTAGTCGTGCCTGTCAATGCCGACGTGTAGAGTGACTGAATGCATGTACTTCCAGGAGCTATCCAAGGCGGTCAAGGATTGCCAATCCTATGTCCCTGTATAGACACAACAGCAATTGCTAGCTCATTCATCGGTAACTGCATTGTACTCAGCCGTGAGCGCTATTTCGAAGTGTACGATGGAGGGTCGACAATGGTTGACAATGACCGAGGGCCATTCGGCTTTCGCTGCATTGCAACATACACAGCGCGAAGTCGATACGACGCAACCAACAGCAGCTCTAGGAAATCCAGGAGAGCAGGCAGCACGGACATTCAGTAAAGGAGGCGGCGATAAAGATAGATTCTGTCATCTGTCCGTAGATTAACCGCTGCAGCCGGCAGCTCAGCGACATACTGTAACAAGGCGATCTATTGTAACCGAGCAAGGTGGCTTAGTGGCAAAGCCTTTGCCTTGCATTCGGGAGGACTGGGTTCAAACCCCAGACCGGCCACTCTTAAATTGGTTTGCATGGTTTCCAATTTAAACAAGGTAAATGCCGGAGTGGGGTTAACTTAGCCATGACATGAAAAATCCGTACACGGGCAATTGCCTTACGGGAAATCTAAAAAAATATATATATATATTCACTATGAGCATTGCTCAACGAAAATTTGATCAACAACGGCGATCCAGCCGGCGACACCCCGGTAGATGACAACCGAAACTACCGCGCGACCCCCCTAGGCCGCCAGTTAAGGCCGCCACATGAGACAGGCGGTATGAACAGACCGCCAGCATCAAAATATCTCTTTAGAGAGAATTTTGCTGAAGCTGCAGGTTTCAAGAGCCGCCATCGTGCTCAATCGTAGATATGACCAATAGCCCAAGTATGGAACCCGAAAGTATTCTTATTGTTATTTAAACTGAGCACCAATAGGTACTAATAACATTATAGATAACTGGAATGACAAGTAAAACGATGTATGAAACACGGATGTTCTGTAAGGAGCGTGTGTTTGAAGATGATAATAAACTGAACTGAACTGAAAAAAAACTGAACTGAAAAACGTGCCGAAAGGAATATATCTGTTTGATCGCTAGCTCAATAGTAACTCTGTTATTTTGCATCCGTGCAGTCCCCGCCTAAAAAATCCAACACGCTGCATAAAACCCAGTGTACTCTATTCGTACGACGTTATTTTCGAGAATTATCATATCATTTCGGTGTCGCATCGAAACGCGCTCTTTAGAACATGTTTGCTAAGTTGATTATCTCGAAGGTGTTTCTAACTGTGAAGAAGGCCATACCTCCGGAGCGATTCGGATTCAGGAAAGGTCGAAGTACACAAGGCGCGATCCCTGTACTGGAGTCGAAAGTTGAGCGTGTGTGGGCTGTGCCCGGGTGTCATTTGTACGCCGTCTTTACTAATTGTGCGAAACAAGAAACTGTTTGAAAAGGTGAATTACCTCGACAGAGGTAGCGCAGTTAGAAGTGTACCTCGTTATGGAGCTTTGGGATGGATTGGCATGCACTAATCGGCACGTATACACAAGTTACATTTTGCATGGCTATCATTACTTAGTATGTTCGACCTAAGGATTTTGCCAAGTTGGCGATCAGTGTCGTTGCCAGTTCTGCTCGTAGATATGCGCTCAATACCACGCAGCGAGCTGCCATACGCATCGGCGGTCTTTACACGTTTTCGCCCGGTTGGACGGTCGCTGAAGTATTTAAATTATGTATATAACGACGACTGTATTGTAATTATATACCATCTTGAAATGCCAAATGTATTGCGAAATAAACAATATGTATGCACATCATCGATTTTTAGAGGAATGCTTTGAATTGCAGAAAAAATGCAGAACGTTTTATATGCATGGTTGCTTTTTAAATGTAGAAAGACTTTACTATGTCAGAAACAATGGCTATATTGTACTTGCGAAAATTAAGGAAGAATTGAGGAGATTGGATAAGGAGATTGGAGCCTTGATGAAGAACTTCATTAAAGGAGGCCTCCTTTTGCTTCCGAGCGCCCGCATCATTTACTACTTTTTTTTCTTGGTATGGCCTCTTTGGAAAAATAATTTTCTATATATTCCGCCATCTCGATATCAACTGCCATAGCGATGCCTTGTTTTTCTTCTTGTGGCTAGGACATTTTAGACGAGACCTTGCTGTATTTTCATTGTCTCTCAAAGTTTTTAAATTGTCTTTGAAGGGAAGGTTTGCTAGATAGCAACCATTGGGGAGCCTATCGACAGAATCTCTGAACGCACTAGTGAGCTTGCTTTAGAAAGGATCGTTTTTATTAAAGATAGACTATATCCCCAAGGACTCTTTGTCCTACAAGAGCCGTATGTCTAAGTTCGCGCAGTTCGCCTGCTCCGAACGTGTGCTAAACACTAATTTTCAAAGTGCTATCGCGGTACATGGCTGCATTGAGCGGGAGGCACAGGGGGTCTGAAACATGTCGTTGCTTAGATTTGGCCCTGGCCTTGGGCACGGAAGTAATACCACAAATATCTTGGTCATGTAGGTTAGGCGATCACCGGGTATTTAGTGGGTTCAAGAGTGCCACACTACCCAGACCAAGGCGTGTGCATAATGCATTTTTGTTTCTGGCTCTCTGTAAAAAAAATCCCGTTTTTACCATAAAATACCCACCCGAATATTGTACGAGGGGCTAAAAACTCGCCTATAATCAGAGTTTTATTTGAGAGGATTTTGGGAAGAAATTGTAGTATTTATAGATGCAGGGTAATTTGCCCAATCGGCTACAAGAGATAACTTGTGTGTGTACTAGATAGCCCCTTCGATGTTTTGCCTAGCACGCCTAAAGCGCTGACGTTCTGCTTGCACACTGACCAATCTATGCAAGTCTCTAGATCTACATGATTATCTAAATTGGTTAATGTGTTCATTTTTTGTGTCATAAAGATTGCCGTATTTTCACGTTATAATGCCTAAATCAATCTTGTACGGTTGCTCTTTGAAGTCCGAGAGAGATATGGTAGTACTAGCTGGATACTGTAGAGACTCATTCATTTTTTTAAACGTTTTTAATGATGGGATGCTATTTTACATATAGGTCGAAAAGCTAAAAGTACTCCTTAAATTTGTTATCTCTCAAGAATTTGGGCATTTTCATTCGGCTGTTTATGCCGGGAGCAGAAGAAAGGTAATATGTGTGGGAGGTAATTACGACAGGGACGCAACTAAATTGTCTGCCTATAAATGTTCTAACGCGAATAATAAATCTAATGTCTCATTCTGATAAGTGGCTTGGCGTTCAAAAATATCCTCTAGTTTGCTATTAGAGTTGGAGTTTGCTAATGGCTCGTATAGATCTTCGTCAAGTTTACTTAATGGACCTTTTGATTCCTTTAATTGTGTCAAACATTTTGTAGCCTTTTTGATAGATTATTCTCCCCAGGGACTGCTTTTGAGAAACTCGTATATGGCATTTTTGTCTTTGTAAAAAGCGCTCTCACCACCCTTCTTCTCTTCCATAACGGCGCGCATTTAAAGTCTACAATTGTGTCCATAAGATCTTCGGATTTTGTATCAACTGATGCTGTTGCTATGATGACACTGCAATATAGTCGTCAAAGTAAATTGACGTGTGTTAAACAGCAACCTGTGTATTGATAAAAATGGTGACACCTGAAATTAGCTTGAGAGGGGATAACTCCTGAAGATAGCTTGAAATGGGATGAACTTGCCTCTTCGTTGTTTCTTGCCTTCTCTCGAAGGCTTGAGCTTGAGTGAAGTTTCGTGGGCAATTCCTTGGCATGAGGAAGGGTGATGGTAACTTGGCGTCTCGCCGGATCAGGCCGGTCTAGAGGCAATAATGAGTGCGTAAAAGATCTTGGCAGTGTGCCCGAGATCACCGCGCCTGGAGGTCTGCTGAATTGTGCAATGTGGAAAACCGCGGAAACGTGGAAAACCGCGGCAACGTGGAAAACCTCCTGAAGAGTGCACGGGTTCTGCTTTTCTGTTCTTCTGACACCAAATGTTGCGCCACCATCAGTCTAATAATGACAAAAACCTGGGTGCGGGTCAATAACCCTAGGTAGCCTTGCTTTCCGGTGACGCCGCGCAGCCCGCCTTTCGGCAGGACTCACTCGCTACCGGTGACCCCGGCGAGCGGCAGTCAAACACCAAGTGCGCGGGTGCGTATATGCCGGTGCAGGCACGGGAGCCACGTGGTGGCGTCCATATCGGCAAGCAGCCCGGGCATTTCAAGTTTATTACTCCTATTCAATATTCATTTCCATCGCACTTCAGTTACACAAATAGATTAGCGATTTAAAATTATTCATATGTATACAATTTATACGACTAAAGATACAAACGATATTATTAACGATACATTTTTGGTTAGAGGAATGCGCCTTGCCTCTGGCGCCGTCTACAGTCAAGGTGAGAAGAAGGTTAAGAGGCAAACATCCCACGCGACGTCGTCGCTCTCTTAGCGAACGTCGACGGTGATGTCACATGTTGTATTGGATTAAACAGAAAGCTTATATTTATAAAAGTATTTGCGACTGCGATGTGAAATGGGGAGTCATAACCGAACATTTAAGTTAAGCGGGGTTAGTGCACGACGTTCGCTCTGAATTCAAAATATGTGATTATCTGGCGTTAGCTCGTGAAGCTCTTCCGCTGCAGGAAGGCTTTACGCACTAGCGCCTAATAAAAAAACAAATGCTTTACTCAGGCACACAAAGAATTCAGCCACATATTGACAACTATCTAACGGAGGTATGCAATGTGATACAACGAGAATGTGTAGAAGACCACGAAAAATGTTGCATGTAGAGATCGGCCAGTTACGAAAGTCGATAATATGGCCCGCTTTAGAGGGTATTTATCGCCGAAAGTCCAGGATGCTGACTGGGAATTCTTCTGGCTGGTTCGGCCCTATTTAGGCGGGTCGCTGTCTCTGATCGAACAAATTGGTCTGAAACCGTCTTGTTAAGATCATTATTAGGCAACGAATATAGAATATTTCCAAATATCGGTGACACGTTATTAAGAGGTTCTCGCACCGGACAAAAATGGCTCGATTGGCCCTTGTTTCCGAGGCGTTTCGCGGTTAGACTGAGTCCTGCTGTCTCTATTCGTTAAAGTGATAACGGCTTGTGCCCACAGGTGTGTCTATGGAGGCGCTAGCGTCCCTCCGTTTGGACGTGTCAAGTATCTCCATATATAACATGTCGATTTAGGTACCTTAGGTCTTAACTGCACGCGTCTCCAGAGTGCCGGAGGAGACACATTGATGCGCTGGTTTGAACCCCACCGTTGCACATTTGTAATTATAGGTGTCCGTCTATGAAGCAATGCGAAAAGCAGTTCCGTGAACGTTAAATCTTGGCTGAGGGTCAGCCCGAAAAGGTTTTAATGGGAGACAGGACTAGGCTGGAAGAGTCGGCAGGAGGCTTAACATGCAGGGCTTCGCTTTTTCACCCCCGTTCGTGGCATATTCGTTGACTTATGAAAAGGTTGTAGCATGAGGTTTCGTCTCATAGTTTTAGGTACTGCCACATAATTCCGAACTTTAAGGTGTGGAAAATGTGGTTTTTAGTAGGTATTACATGTTCGGCATAATCTGTCCATGTTAGCGCCCAGCAGCATTGACAGGTGTGCGTAAGCCAGAGTTGCTAGTTTGGCGCCAAAGAGTGCGGACGTGTGTCGACGGAGCTCCGAGGGTTTACGCTTGCTTGGGTGAATACAGGCCGGTAAACCTAAAGAGTGGCATACCATAGTGATGTGTGAAACTCAGTGACCATTTTGGTGTGTTGTGCGTGGCCGTGAAACGAAGTGGTAAGGAGCTAGTGTTCTGTGAAGTTTAAACAAAACCTTTTTCGGTAGAGTGAAGCAAAACGAAACCACCCGCGCAGCGGTTGGAGGACTCGGAACGGTCCGCCGCGGATTCAAATTTGGATTTCTAACGGCTGCACAACTAAAGGACGGTGTCGTCTGTGCGTTCGCCGACCTCCGAGGCTGAGAGACGAGTGACGAAGGCAAGTTGGGATTTCGGCCACTAGGTGGCGCTTCAGTCGGTGAGTGCCCTCGCCCAATGGGCGGTGCTTCCAGGAATTGATCGCGCCCTCTGCTGGCCTCCTGCGACCAGTGTCGAGGCTGCAAAACGAGAACGGTTCCACCTTATATAGGTACCCGTTGGACCAGACACTCTAGGAAGTCTCCTGCTTGGCCCACGGAGAGAGGGATTTGGTTGGGAGATACGGACGGCGCATTAGGGCGTAGGGTTTGAGCGACCTTGACATTGTGTCAAGCTCAAACACGATGAGTTCCGAGGGTGGGGACAATAGGCGAAAAATGCCGGCGATATTCGCCCCCTCGGGGCTGACGCAAAAGACGCCAACGCAAGAGAATGGAGGCGAAAGAACGGAAACGACAGAGACGAGCGAGGGAAGAATGGAAGAAAGCCAACCGAAGAGAGCTCTGGGGGAAGTGTTCATACACACCTCCAGCTCAGAGGATGACGGCGCGGAGGATGTGAATGCGCAGGTAGTGGTGAAGGGAGACCACAACTGTGCGGGAAAACAGGCAATGGACAACGAAAGAGAAAACGAGGAGGAAAAAGGGAAGAGCGGGAAGATCACGGAAAAGACGTCGAAACAAACCCCGAAGCAAAGACGAAAGACTGAAACACCTGCAGACGCGAGTGATGATGAGGGTAACGAGAACGATGGGTGCTTAGAGGATAACGAACCATGGCTGGATTATCTTCAGTCAAAGACTAAGGGCGGGGTCAAAACCGTGCCTGAGTTGCCTGTAAAGGCTTGGCCAATGAGAAGAATTGAGCGTAAAGACGCAGACGGAGTTGCCGAGCAGATGCGCACCTGGTCCAAGGTGTTGAGTCAACTAATCGTGCGATACCCGCATACCCAGATGTTCATCAAGGACGCCGTTGGGGAGGTAGGTAAGTTTTCCCTAAAATACAAGCGTCTTTCCAAACAGAGAGACCGTGAGTGGATGGGAAAGCTCGAAGCCAAAAAAAAGCGGGTAGAGTCACTCGAGATCGAGCTATTAGAACTCAGGCGGACATTCACGCAGGCTTCGGGCAACAATGAGGTAGACGCCTGAGGTAGAGGCCGAGCTCGAGGAAGAAGTCCGAAAGCTTGCTGGGGTGAACAGGGTGCTCGAGCCGCACGGAAACTCACTGTGTTCGAAATGTAATCAGAAGCTCGATAAGGAGCAGATCGAGGCGAGAGAGGCCGAGACGGCTGCAACGATCGACAGGGCCTTGGAAGCGGCAACTCGAAACAACGACGTAGAGGAGACGGCACGCATAGTGTTAAAGAGATGGCCAGAGAGATGCTTCAAAAGGGTGAAGCTAACCCATAGGGGGATTGGGAGCCCTAGAGAAGCGCGAGGACTCATTCTCATGAAGGGATCGGAGAGAGACAGAGGACTCATCGAACATGTGCTTCCTCAGTTTCCCGGTGCGGCAGCGCTGGCCGACCTTAAACCAGGAAAGGTGGCGGCACTTAGATGCAAAAGCGACTTTGAGGTCGTCGGCGACGGCGAGATAGACGAAGAAGGGGAGACGGAGGGAATACACCAGAGTCCCCCGGAGGCGTCACGAACGCTAGTAGCCGGGATGGTCCCCTTGGGGGCGACCTCGGCCGACTTAATTAGGCTTTTTGGTAGACTCCTGCATACCCTTAATGTAGATAGGCGGGAGGAGGCACCAGCTGTGGCGGTGACCGAGGAGCTGGGAGACTACACAATCCCTCAGATCCTTGAGGCGTGCTGTCGGGTACTCGACTGTGATGTCGAACTCATTGTTAGAACACCGCCCGCGGATCGAAGCTTACCAAAAGAGACAAACGTCTCAGACCAGACGTGGGGTTTTCCTGGGTCAACTAGGCCGTAGCTTAGGCACGCACGAGGGAAAACCATTGATTGTTACCGGGGACTTCAACTCGGCCAGTACTGCATGGGGTAGTCGTAACACTTCGGAAAGAGGACAAATCTTACTGGAATGGATGGCAGAGCAGGGGCTTATGGCTGTCAACGACGGGGACGTTCCGACGTTCTCACGGGCAGGGAGGGAATCCCACGTAGATCTCACGCTTGCCAACGAACGGGCATTCACGGCGATAACCGGGTGGAGGGTCGATACAGTTCATAACCACAGCGACCACCGCTACATCTGCTTTGAGGTACGAGCTCCAACCGCGACGCTTCCAGCATCACCTACCCGGGGCAGACGGTGGCAGATGAGACAGCTGGAAAAGGAAGCGCTAGTAAAGGAGATCGACGAGAGGTGTCGGACGATGGGAGTGAGAACGGTGGACGAAAATCGACTCATTGAAACACTCATTGCCGCATGTACAAAGGCTGGCCCGCCCCACCCGAACGGCGGAGGTGCCCGACGGCACCGGTCCGTTTACTGGTGGAGCAAAGAGATCGGGGAAACGAGAAAGCGATGCACAAGGCTAAACAGGGCATATACTAGGCAACGCAGCTGGCTGAGTGGAAGGTTGAACCGAGGGGAGAGGGGGCTAGACGTTGACGAGCAATCGGCCACACTCCTGGAAAGTTACAGAGCTGCCCGCGAGGACCTTCAAGGCCTCATCTGGAAGAGTAAGGTACAGGCGTGGAAACAGCTGGCAGAGGACGTGGAGAGAGACGTGTGGGGGTTAGCGTACCAAATCGTTATGGACAGGCTTCGGGCGCCTTCTCCGAGACTCCCGCCGGATGTTCTAAAGGATCAGGTCCATAGCTTGTTCCCGGTTCACCCGTGGAGAGGCGACGGGGAGGAGCCTCTGGTTGCTGAAGAAGATATTCCCGAGGTGACGTTGGAGGAAGTCGAGCGAGCATGGCAGCGATTGACACCCGGTAAAGCACCCGGCCCGGATGGAGTACCTCCTGGAGCGGCGAAGCTACTGGTTCAGCGATGGCCGAAGCTGTTTCAAGCACTGGTAATGCGTCTTCTAAGAGAAGGGCGATTTCCGCGGCTATGGAAAAACGCCAACCTGGTCCTAAGCCCCAAACCAACGGGAGAGAGCAATGCTTTAGCAAGTAGTTCTGCTTACCGGCCTATATGTCTTCTTGACACAATGGGCAAGATTTTAGAGAATGTTATCGTTGAGAGGCTCAACGCTGAGATTGAGCTCAAAGGGGCCCTGTCAGACGCCCAGTACGGTTTCCGTAAGGGAAAGTCCACGCTTGGCGCCCTTACACGGGTTTTGGAACGGGCGACCGAACAGTTAACAAGGACCCCGAAAACAAGAGACTTCGTTGTGCTCGTCCTCCTGGACGTCAAGAATGCCTTCAACTCGATGAGCTGGGAGGTGGCCATGGACGCAATGAGGCGCAAGGGCATTTTGCCATACATTCGCCGGATAATTTCGTCCTACCTATCGGAAAGAAGGCTGTCGGCCGGCGGTCAGGAGTATGAGATCTCTGCGGGAGTTCCGGCGGGTATTGAGATGGTGGCCTATGCCGATGACTTGGCGCTGGTTATCACGGCACGGGAAACTGGGGCCCTGGAGTATGCCGCTAACGAAGCCTCGGAGCAGGTGGCAGAGTGGATGGAAGACCATTCTCTAAGACTGGCCCCGCACAAGACGGAAGCAATGTACCTTACAGGCAGGAAGAAAACCCGGAACACCCGCCTGCGTCTAAACGGTCATCCTGTCAAGCTTGCTCGGACAGCAAAGTATCTCGGAGTGGTGCTCGACAAAGGTCTCAATGGATCGGCGCATATCCAGCATGTGGCTGGTAAAGCCCACAAGGTCGCGGCCGGCCTGGCGCGGTTAATGCCCAGAGTCGGCGGCTGCACAGAAGGCAGGCGGCGCCTGCTGGCCGGTGTAGCAGAGTCGGTAGCGCTATACGCGGCTCCAGTGTGGGCAGACATGGCGCTGAGGACGCAAAGAAACAGGAGAGCCCTTCGATCGTCACAGCGGCCGGTAGCCATTCGTGTCTGCCGGGCTTACCGCACGGTGTCGACCGCGGCCCTCTTGGTCTTGTCTAAGATGCTGCCATGGGATCTGCTGGCAAGTGAACGGGCCGAAAGATGGAAGGATGGCGATCTAGACTTAACAACGGCTAGATCGAGGACAATCGCCCGGTGGCATGAAGAATGGGCCGCAGTGCAGCCGGGAGACCCTCGGAGGCCGCCCGCGGGGAGCTGGACCAGAGACCTCATCCCTGACCTGAAGGCGTGGTACGACTGCAACCACGGTGAGCTGTCTTATGGTACGACACAGGTGCTGACCGGGCATGGCCAGTTCCAAACGTACATGGTAAGAATTAACAAGGCGAGTGTCGACATCTGCGCGTTATGCAGATCGGGTGAGACGGACGATGTCGAGCACACAGTTCTGCGGTGTCCGGCCCTCCAAGAAGCCAGAGACGCGGGTGCGACCACCGTGAGAGGAAAGTCGATCAAGAAGGTTGTAGCACACATGCTGACTTCGGCGAAGGCGTGGAGGGAGTCCTGTGCCTTCTTCGAGACTATCATGTCCTTAAAGGTGGCCAAGGAAACTGCCAGGCGAGCTCGTTTCAACAATAGCCCCCGATCCAGTCGAGAGGGAGCGCCCGTAGGTGACAGGGAAAGAAGGGGAAATAGGCAGCAAAGGCGAACCAGCCTTGGGATTAGGCAGGGACAGCCAGGGACGCTCCAGGCGATGACTCTCGACGCATCCCCAGGTGGCGGACCTGTGGAAGGCGTTAACAGTCTGGCTGACGCGTCTGAGCTGCACCAAGGCAGACATGAGACGATGGATGATGCCAGATTGGAGTAGAATGTAGGAGTTGGTGCAACACCACTCCCATGGATTCGAAGCAATGCCTACGCAGTTACCGATCCCTGGGGTGGGGGGGAAGCGGGTTTACTGGGTTTGCGAGTCCCAGACTAGTCACCATGGCTGGGGTGGCGCATGTCCGTCTGGATTCCCGTAATCCCCCAAAGTAATGCTGAGAGGTTTCAGCAGTAAAAAAAAGTGTGCGTAAGCCGCATTTTCACCTTAGAACGGCATGTGTTGACAACCTACGTAGGCTTCTACAATAGCATACAGCGGAAAGGCTTTATCCCGCCCAACGCGTGCTATACGGGGAATGGTTAATTGCGCTGCAAGAACTAGCAGAAGAAGGATCGTAAACTGCAACAACTTTGTAAACTGCACTCTGAAAAAAATTGTCCACAAAGACCTTGCTACCCAGTCTCAATGTAAAATGCTATCTCTAACATCAAGTTGTAGTTCGCTGCGAAGCCAAAAGCATCGTCCATGTGGCTCACACTTTTCCAAATGGACGAGAAGCTTTGAGTAATAAAGCTGTGCTTAAAAAGTGCCCTCAATCTCAGTAAACTTCGTCGTTTGCTGAAAGATATGGACAAAAATTCCCCCGAGCTCTATCCGATATTACACCTATGGTACTCAAAACTGGCCTTACTCAGTTTGACGAGGTTGGCGAGATTCCTTAAACAGCGCTTACTTCCTAAATGATTTAAGAAACAACTAAGCGGTATGATTTCGGCGTATTAAAAAAGCGAATTTGGTCTCTGCCTTAGTGGGAAAGTTTGAACCATCAAGGGTTTAGCCATCCGTTTTGCTAAGAAACTTGACTTGCACCACAGTGGTGTGTAAGGGCCAATACGCACACTAAGTAAAACTACCGGCTAGCCTGGGTTCCTTTAGATCGATTAAATTTCGGCGGTCTCAAGGTTCAACAGTTGTCCCTTACCTGGAACGCGTTTAACAAGGATCTGGCGAAACCAAATTATATGGATTTGCAACCTCTAAACTGTGCGACAAACAGGATGGCGCTCGCCTAAGTCGCTTGTGCTCACAATAATGCCAATGCTGCAAATATATTCGAATACTGCGTCATTGTATCTATTATTGCCACTGTTATATATTTATGACCGTCGGCCGTAAAGAGCAGCATTCAGTACCTGCAACGCGTTGAAATGGTATCTGGGCGAATAAGATGATACGTTGACGCTCGTCAGATTCGCTTATATCCAGAATAACTATTAAATGCTGCGAATGCGTTTTAATTTTTTATTTACAATATCTTGTGTGTATTACAACATTATAGTCGTATAGTTTGTATGGTTGGAAGCCCGTGTACGTTATTTCAATACTGTGTAGTAGTATTGTTGTTGTTGTTGTTGGTGTTGATGTTGTTGTTGTTGTTGTTGTTGTTGTTGTTGTTGTTGTGGTAGTGCTAAAAATATTCTTATATTTCATTTTATATATTACCCTACATTGCAACGCTTTTGAGCCAGCCTCTTTCTTACTCGGCAAGGATAAGAAGATATGTTGTTGCCACGCATTGCCATTATCGTATTGAATTCGTTTCGATCACTTTGATGCATTCTGCGGTCGGCCGATTCGTTTTTCTTTTTGCGTCAGCTTTCTCGCTCTCGAAGACGAAGCGGGCATCTGCACTCTGTCGACGAAAGACGACCCCAAGACCAACGTTCTCGACCGGCGGGTTTCCTCAAAAATTGAGTTTGTGCAAAACTGAAGTAATACGCTGGGCCACTAGCCTGCAGGGTGCAGCGTTCGTGCGCGGGGCGGGCGTCAGGGCTTTCAAAAAGATGCGCTCCGAACCCTCCGCCTTTTGGCGTTACCTGAATCTTGCGGGCCGAGAGTGTAATTCCAAAACTATAACAGCCGCAACTGGAAACTCATCTTGGAAATGCGGCGACCACTTCACGGAATGCATTGTAGCGGATGTAGCTTTCATCGTCATTGGTCTTCCGCCTCTCTCTCTCTCTCTGGCTGTTTTAGGAATCGAATGGAGTATACGTGTGGTAGTTGTGTGCTTATGATATATGTGTGCGGAATGGTGGCCGAATGGCAGGTTGGCATCAGAAACTAGGTCGCAGAATAATCCGCTATTCATCATCTCTAAGGCGTTAGACGACGACGATTCCAAAGTGCGACTTACTTGAGGACTTTGTGCTAGCTATACGAATGAGTTATTACATACTGCGCGTAATGACAGGCTTGCTCCCCGGAGCAATATTTGCTAAGACGCTGATCCATCGTCTCGATGATGACCGGGGTTTAATTTTTTTTTTAATGGGGGGGTTAGATGGTAATGAGACATCTCTGCTCCCCGTTTTTTTGGGATCATGGTCGACTTTGAATCCACTCCAGCATTCACCTTGTTTAAATTGGAAACAATGAAAACCAATTTAGGAGTGGCCGGTCTGAGTCTCGAACACAGACCTCCCGAATGCAAGGCAAAGGCTTTTGCCAGTAAGCCATCTTGCTCGGTTTAAGCGTAAATGTGACTGCCCGGAATGTTGTCAATACTATAACCTAGGGGAGCAGGCTCTGTGCAACTACTCGTGTGTAAACCCTCAATTCAACAAGGACTACTACTGTTCACATGTGGCAATCGTGCGGATGGGTAGTCAGGCAGTCACGCAGGGGAACCGTTTTTATTTGATTGCACTGTATAATTAATACTACAATTTTCTCGTTGAAACCGCGCTATTTGATTAGTAGCATCACGCGCGTGTAAACCGCGACACGTGCCTTAGGTTGCGAACCCTTCCCATATTGAACATACAAAGATAACGCTGACACCGACGGCACTTAGCTGTCCGAAGAGCTCCGACAGATTTTCATGGCATACCGAGTTGAATGAGATTATAAAACGAACCCTAAGGAAAACAAGAATACCTGTCACATTCGACCGCGGAGACCTCAAACTAAACATCGGAGACAAAAGACGACCTGGCGGCGTGACCATTTTCTTGTGGTCGCATAGCAGGCATCATGCGCATGGGATGCATACAGTTGCCCGCGCAGTATATCTCTTCTATCGACATATATTCTAGATCTTTAGACACCGAGTAAGAAGCGGAGCATGCCGAGAGAGATACGCGTAAGTACGCAAATCTCGAAGGTTGTCATCATTTCGTGGTGGTAGCTATGAAGGCATCAAAGTCGATCAGCGTTATAATGGCAATGTCTGTCTGGTTGTCTGGCGAGATTGGAGAATAGATGAGGTAACGGGCAACCAGCGAAATAGACTATTTGAGACAACTATTGTCTCTCACAGCGTGTAGAGGCTATGCCTCTTCCATAATTGGTGTGAATAAATACGCTACTATTGCTAATACCGATTAAATACGTTCGTCATTATTATTATTATTATTATTATTATTATTATTATTATTATTATTATTATTATTATTATTATGCGTTTAAATTGAATTGTTCGACACGTTCCCAAGAGAGCTTTCCCGACGCGCATGGTGGAGAAAGAGATATCCGCCCAGAAGGAGTATGGGAGCGCCGGTCTATCTGTTCATCCGTGAGCCGGCTTTCCGCTTTCTGCAATGTTTGTGTCGCCGCCACCGCTGCCGCCTTGCGCGCGCGATAGAGAAGGCGCCCGTCTCCAGGGAACGGCTGATATGCGATGTCCATCTTCGCTCACGGCCGCTGCGTCCGGCTACTCCTGTCGTTTCAGCCGCCATAGACACTCAGGCAGGAAGCATCGCGGCGACGTCAGCTAGGCCAAGCTCTATCCATAGGGTTCTCTATCCCAAATATGTATATATATATATATATATATAAATATATGTATCCGCTTTCTTCTCCTCGGCACCTCGGCAAGGGGTCTTAGCCATATATGTACACACGCTACGAAACGCTCGAGCTACTAGCGGGGGGGGGGGGGGGGGGGGTAGCTCTTTGGCCAGCTGTGGAGAGCGGCATAACCGTACCGGCACGACGCCAGCCAATAACGGTAGCAGGAACAGCAGCAGCAGCAGCGGTACTAGCGGTGGTACTGGTATTATTAGCAGAAACATCATCTTGCTTCCTTCCTCTAGACATACGTTAATTCGGCTTGACCCCGGTTTGGTCAGATAGTGGCGGCAGAGACGTCGACAACCACGATTGCGAATTGACCGCCACGACCACGATAGCGGGGGGTTGCGGGGAGTTGGCGGGGGACGCCGCATAGGCCAAGAGACGACGACCTTGGCGGCGGCGCCTCCTCCTATGGTCGGTGGACCCCGATAAGAGAGCTTGTCGCCCCGCCGGCCCTGGCCCAAACAAGAGCTGGCTGCCTGAGGGTGATGGCCTAGAAGTGGAACGGACAAAGGCAGGGCCGCCCACCATCATCAGGGCAAGGTGGCACAAGCAGCGCCTGACAGTGTTTGCCTCTTCGCTGCTGCTGGCTGACCGGGTTGCCGGTCTGCCCTTGCCTGTCCTGATAGTCGGAAACCTACATAGGTGGCCCGGAACGCGTGTCGTCATGGGGGTATCGGGATGCCATTGGGTTGACTCTATAGATTGATGTCGTCGACGACGATACGACGCTGTTGTTGTTGTTGTCATCATCATCAACATCATTATCATTGCCGCACGCATCTACGCTCTCCGTTGCGTCCGTCAGATAATCTTCTTCTTCTCAAAGTCTGGCGAGTGAACATGGAAATCACCGCTTAAGCGCGATGTGTGCCAATACATACGTTTATGACCCTTATCCCTTTTGCACATTTCTAGCCGGCTAATTCTGCTACTGACCAGGATTTCTTGCCGAGTAAGCACTTGTCATTCACTGCATTTGGCGTTCGTTTAGGCACGTTGTGCAGGACTACACGCCGGCTGGTAGCTCGATGACTACCAAAGCCTTTGCATTACCTGCTAAAACCCTCATACCTCCTGTCATCCCCGGTAACCGGGTCCTATAGGTGAAACTAATATTGCTCACAGTTAAGGGGGAGGAGTCTCTAATACTATCACAACCTATTTTGTATCTATCCGCACCGGTTCTTGTTTAAAACTCTGTAAATTAATTTTTCTTTCAAATCAGGCCCTCACAAAGCTCATATCTGGGCGCCATCCGTTAGATCGACCGCCACCGAAACCACATCCATCGTCACGCCAATAACTTCGTCAACCGCATCGTTTGCAATGAAGTCGGCGGCGCGTCGTCGTACAGCCTCCTCCTTAACCATCATGATCCCTGCTATTACGCACGCAAGTCTGTTCCACTGTTTTCAAGACTCCAACATACGTGCGACAACATCCGTAATTCATGCTTTGATCGCAACCAGGGATTTGTTGGGCTCGCTTACCACATACAGCGAAGCTTTATGCCTCACAGCAATCATGTCTATAATAGCATGTAATGAACCTGCCTGCTTCTGTTGCAGTTTAACTGCAGCACAATAATACTATTGCTGATCAATCTTGTTGTTGTGTAGTACTGCTGCCCGGTTCTCCGTCTCTTTGTTTAGCTACCTTAGGAGTTCCAACGGGTGGAGATTCCAGACTTCGCCTGCGCCTTCTCTTGTTGGCGACCTTCCGAAAGCCTTGCTCATCTATGTCAGCGTCCATATCCGTCTCATTTCCTGGATCGGTCAGCGTGGCCTCTGGTTCTTGTTCTGTGCCATTTCTCTCCTCACTCTTCGGTGGCGCAGGGAGAACCTGGGGGTCGACCGGTAGGGTTTCCTTAATCTTTGAAGCGGTCCAGGTCTTTTTTCTTCTCATTCCCATCATTTTCTCTCCGTAGATTGGGCATGTTATGGAGTTAGCAGCGTGTCCCAGAACGTTACAATTATAACATGCTGATGACTATTGCCAATCTCGATCTATATGTCCCGATCGGCCACAGTTATGACATATGAACCCTTGGACTATCTGGTTTTCGCACTCGTGTGCACTGTGCCCGATTTTTTGGCAGCGTGGGCAGCAGGGAATCGTGACCCACTCGGAAATGTGGCACCGAGTTCAGCCAAGCTGGATATGTCCGATAGCTAACAGCCTGCGTGCGACGCCCTCTCTGGCTTTAACCATCACTGATAGAGATCCTGTGTGTCCTTTTCTGGGCTTCTCCAGGGTGAAATATTCACCTTCTCCAAGAAGCGACGCGACTGCTTTTCTTATTTCCTTTTTAGACGCATCATCTGGTAGTCCTCGGACAATTATCCTCTTTTCTTGAATATTAGCCGCATCGAGAGCCGCCTGTTTGCAGAGTGCTTCCGCAAAGGTCAGCGCACCTCCAGCCGCCTTCCTCGGTCTATAGCTACGTTGGAATAATTACATAGTCCTGGTTTATGCTTCGTTATTTTTTATTCTATAAAAAAAAATGTTTCTCATTGAGTTTGCTACCTTAGACGATATACTGGAGTTCACCTATATATATATATATATATATATATATATATATATATATATATATATATATATAATACAGTATTTATTTCACACATGTCTGACAAGGAATCACGATGTAACACTTCGGTCTCGCAATATGTATTTAACTTTGGATGATAAGGACGTTCCGCAAATTTCTGCACATACAAGTATATGATAGCGTCCAATATCACACACTCCACAAAAGCTTCAAACACATTCTTCAATATTAAAATAGCTAGGCCTCATGCATATGTGATGGTGATACAAGTGCCAAGTTGTTCAGCAGATTAGCGAGCGGTTCCTTTGCATGGCTCGTTTCCATCTGTGTGAACAAAAGGCCGGGCCATCTCTCCGCTACAAAATTTAAAATTCTTTTCTCTCTATAGGCTCGTTATAAGTCTAAAGTATGCGCTGTTAATGATGTGTTATTAAGTGCTAGATCTTCAGTAGGCGTTCTCTTTCCGCACATCTCTAAGGCAAGTGTTGCCGATGCGCACTTTGGAAGCCGTAATACACGCTTAACATAGAAGGCCGTTAGCTCGTCTAGACCTTTTAAATAACCTAGGGTCATTAAAAGTGCAATTGTGGAAATAGAGTATGTTGCTACAGGGACTACCTTGATTTAAAAATACTTCATGACTGTTTTTACGTCCACTTCTTGCATACTGCCTAACAAAAACATTGCATCTCCTTGATATGTCTGCTAAAAGAGAGCCTAGGGGTTAGTGTGACGCCTAAATACGAAAAGTGGCGAACTAACTTAAGTGGCTTTGCCTAAATTGATAGACCATGATACCTGGCCGCATATAACCCTCCTAAAACATAAGACTTTTGACTTTTCGGCGTTAATCTTGAGTTTGTTTTCTCAACACCATTTCGCTGTTTCGTTGAGGTAAAACTGCAGATGGTTACGAGATTTTGTTAAAATGAATAGGTCGTAGGCTCAAAATGTAAAATGGGCGTAAACACTACGCAGTAAGTCTGCGAGTCCAGTTGCATACACGATAAAAATAAATAGACTAGCTGAGTTTTCTTGGGCCTGTTATGTTAAAATGTTTGCGAATGATGTTTAAACGGTCCATTCGCAGTCAATCGAAAGCAGTTTAAAAATCAATAAACGCAGGGTATGTCATTTCCTTGTTAGAAAGGCGGTGTGATTTAAAACTAATTTAACTGCATCTGATGTCGATCGCCTCTTTAAAAACATAATGTTCTGCCTGAATGCTGTCTTCTACGCAAGAGTACAATCGACCAACGATGAGCAACATTAATATGTTGTAAAAACGCCTGTAAGTGCTATGTCTCTATAATTCTTTGGGTCAGTTGCACCCCTCTTTCGCTTGAATATAGGCTGTAGATAGCTTTCCGCCACTTGTCAGGAATTTTGCCTTGTCGAACACATTCATTGTATAGTTTTGTCACAATAGGGCACAAAGCGTCGATGTTAAACTTGGGGCACTCATTAAGAATACGATAAGATCCTGCTGATTTTCCGTTTTGCTTCGATCAAATTGCGGCTTTGACTTCGCCCTCAGTAAATCAACAATTTCTTCTAAAAGGTTCTGAATTGGGAATATGGCGTCTCTCGTTAATAGATTTGTAAAGTAGGCTACCCACTATTTGTCACTGATCAGTGTATTTAAGGGCACTGGTCTCCTTGGAAGAAGTAGCCATGGTTTCTGCACGCTTGCCGAAATTAGCCTAATGCGTTGTTGTTCATCGTAGTGCCGTCTCTTGTCTTTCTTCATATTTCTAAATGCTTGTTTTAATTCAGCCGACTGTAAGAGTTCAGTTGGCGTTGTGGGTTTGTTCAGGCAGATACTTTGTTTTATTTGTCTACATTCCTTGTTGAAGCACAGCTTGCGCCCCTGCAGTTTCACGTTCTTTGGTTTTGCGGCCATGTGGATAGGCCACTTAATTGCGTTTTCAATATGGTTCATGTATTCCGTGCCGTAGACTATTTGTAGTGCTTGTTCCAGTATATGGACATCCAATAAACGAGAAAGTCGATTAAATATAGGTGTGGCCATTTTTTGTCTTCGGTGTATCTTGAATATCTCCACTTGACAGTGCTTACGGTGCGCCGATGATATTGACGGTAAGATCAAAGATGGCCTCGACCGCCTGTGGTATCGATGATAAAACAATGTCGACCGTGCTTTATTAGTTCCCACTAAAATATGTGGGGTCATTCAATATGAATGTTTAATCCAAGTTCGTTGACTGCAGCTTTGAAACTCTCTTGTCCGGCACCTTATTCTGTTAACTCACAGTTAAAATCACCACCTATAGTTACATTTGTATTTAAATTTGTGCAGAAATCCATACATTTTTCTATGCCGTATACTATTTAATGGACTTGTCTGTTCTAGTGGGCTATAAACACATATGACATAGTAATAGATTATTTCTAGTTTTATCTGCCTGGCGGTGCTTTCAAAGGAGTTTCGCATGCTTCTCCGTTTGCACGCCTATACATATGCTTCATTTTGATCGCCCCGCCCTTCTGACTCAGCCGCTAGACCATGAAACATGTTGTGACTTAAAAAGGGTGTACGTGTGAAATCTGTTGCAAATGTCTCGGTTAAAAATATTATGTCATATTCACTAAACATGTCCTCTCCTGATGTTCGGCACAGACTACTTATGAAATCTACATTCCCAAATAGACACTTTGATGACACTGTCATCTCGTTCCAATTTCCGGATTAAATATCGAGTCACTTGTATGTTTCAATTTCGTCATCGTTATTATTGTTGTCATTGTCTGGACTGCAACGCTTGGCGCCAATGTTGACTCCCATCTCGGTTGCTGCATTATATACTCTATACGGCTTTAGCTGTCCGCGGTACGGTCTAAAATGTCTGGCCACATTGGCGAGTTCAATAGTACATTGAACTTATCAGCGTCTACCTGAACGTGGTAGCTGTTAAAGTGTGCTCGATTCATACCAACGAGCTTCGTTACGTTCACGTCTGTGTCGGTTCCAACAATGCGGCTGACGTACTCCGTAAGGGCGTCTGCAGAATGCGATAACTCCGATCTGCTGACAAAGAGGACTCTGACTTTTGTGCGTTTAGGTATATTGCGTGCCTCTACAGCTTTTAGCTGAGTCGTTTTATTCGTTCCTATCGTTACGTGCATGACACGTCCTCCTCTTCCAACCGTGCGCCACGAATTGTCACGTGCCGTGAATATATATATTCTGACAATTCTTGGCACACGCATATATATATATATATATTCATCAAGGTATGTATTACGAGTAATACAAAACCGTCTTTTTAATACAATACCAACATTTTTTTGTATGTATTCATAAAGAATACATGAGGAAATTATGTTTGGAACAACATATTTGGAAATTGCCGTCCTCAGCTTTGCTGGCACGTTTGCGTTCTTTTAATGACATGCTCATTACTGGATGACATAATTTTGGCCGGATCACGTAATGTATCGTGTCTTCCTTCAAGGAGTCAGGGACGAGCGACGGTGGTAATTTGAGCGACCAACGCACTCGAAACAGGGCGTTGCCATGGCAACTATGAACAGCAGACCGACTACTGCAAGTTCGGGTGTTGGCTTTGCTGGCTGTCTTCGTTGGACCCGGTTGTGCGTTGATTGAGCTGCAGCTAGACTCCTCGTGGGAAAAAAACCATATACGTTCAGCAACGGTAGCGCGATAATGATCGGTGCACACAGGTAATACTGTGTTACAGGCATTAGCCAATTACGAAGCTTACCAAATTCTAAAATGTGGTTGTTAGACCGCTAAAGTAAGCTTGAGTGCTCGTAGGTTTGCTGCCATAAACTTTTGACGTTTTAGAGTTAGTAAAAGCAAATTATTTTTAGAGAAAAATAAATCTAAAGTAAAATCGCACAATCTAGGCGGCAAATTCTAGTTGCTCTAGCAAGACGTTACACGACCGGGGAATACCCCTTGCTCTCCATGTGATGTGTGGCAAGCAGCCATACAGTTTTACCGTAAATGGTGCCAAACTCAATATTTTTCTTTCGTTGGGACACCCACATATACATTTTATTATATATTACGAATCACACATTTGTCGCTATTGATCGAACTGATATATATATATATATATATATATATATATATATATATAAGAGGTGAGTGCGAATGACTTATATAAGTCATACTTGCCTACGCTAGTTTCACCTCTCCCCGTAAACACCACGAACATAGGTGGGATGCACAGAAAACGCCGCACCACTTAAACTAGCAAGAAAAATCGCATAGAGCACGCCCTACGCCAAGGTTCAAAGTGTTGACGGGCGCAGACTGATAAGGGCTTAATTGATTCATGCATGATCAAGCATATATGTGTATACACACACGTACACGCGTATACTATGCAAGATTAAACAGCTAATAGGAGGGTTGGGTCAAAATAGCGTCTGACGAATAATTGCATTATACCTAATTATAAAGGCGGGCGTACGCAGAGCTGCAGAGGTTGAAGACATTGACTGGTAACCGATATAAGGTAGCTCTTATCTTTTTCACCTTTCCGCTTCTGGCGTTACTTATCTGATATATATATATATATATATATATATATATATATATTAAAAGAGCGTACTGACACATATCACACCTAAATTAATATAAGAAGAGACGACACACGCCTGGTAAATATCATACTAATCTGTTTTCACAAGCCACCACTTTAGAAATCACCAAAAAGAACCAACTTTGCGTTTAATGCTAAAAACAAGTAAATCACGCGCTATACTTAAGAAAGAAGATAAACGGCACTCTTCCTAGAATACGCGAAGGCTGTATGTTGCCGAACCCCTTCAATTAAGCCGAATTTATTTTAGTGTGATTTATGTTAGGATCAGCTTTAGCTTGTAGCCTAGATTTTAAACAATAGCATCTAGGAGGAGTATAATACATTGGTTAAGAGTTCGTCATATTGTTGGTTATATTTTAGAGCAATACAATTGTTAATCGAGACCACATACAATGTTTGCTCCCCTTGTCGGTCGCATTGGCGATGTGCCGAAAAAGATAATAACAAATGTGATGAAGAATGGTAGAAAAAATGGGTAACCTATAAGCGCACTAATTATTAATCAAAACACAAAAATACTATGTATGCTACAATTTGAGTCATGACTAGAGTCACATGTGGTAAAAATCGACAGTAATAAGAAATACATTGTACAAATATCTTATACCAAAACAAGAAATAGGCAAAAATCATACCAATGAATCGATTTATAATGCAGAGTACTTTTTGTGAGGGAAAAGATCTTAATTCTATTGAAACGCGCACCCGCTTTAAGTCATCAAGCCTCATCACATTTGGCTCCATCCTTCCTCTGAAAGCCAGGCTCCTCGTATATTGGTATCACACGTTGATAAGGCGTACGCCGGGCGCCTGTGTAGTTAGTGGGCGGAGCTTGCCCCTCGAGTTCAAGCTCTGCTTGAGTTGGTAGTGTGTGCTTCGTAGTTCGCGACAGGCCGTCCATTCTGTGATTGGTTGTTCTGTCAGTTTGTATCTAGTCAGAGCGCATATCCTTCAGTGTATACCTCAGCGAGGGTACTCGCCGCCATCCACCGTCAGAGGATCAAGCCACCTACCTAGTCAAGCATTCGGGTACGGTGTCAGCCATCAGCGGACAGCTAAATGCTAATCGTAAAGCACGGGAGGGAGGCAGTCGCAGATACGTAAACTCCGCTAAAACTAAAAACAATTGTTTTTTTATAATTAAACATATGCATCACATTTGTGGCGGCGTGGCGCTCAACGCATTGTGTCAACGCAGATGAAGCAATGCAAAAAGCAGTCCCATGGACGTTAAATCTTGGCTGAGGGCCAGCCCAGAAAGTATTTTAAAAAGACCTTTGGCGACACAGAGTCGTCGCAACGATAGCGCTTTTATTATTATTATTATTATTATTATTATTATTATTATTATTATTATTATTATTATTATTATTATTATTATTATTATTATATTCGGACAGGATGAACAGCTTCGGGCGAAACAGAACCAATTCGTAGGTAGAGGGCAGCCTGCGTCAACAGCTGCCAATATTCGAGGTCTTCAAGTCGACTGTTTTTCGTCGACAATATGGGACGGTATCCAAGTATGAACGATGCCACATACATCATCACATTTGTGCAAAGCCTTTGCGCGCTTATTGTGTCGCATTTGTATATATGTGTGTGTATCTCGAATGTTTGCACGTTTCCAGCGTTCTTGCGAGTACACTACATCAATGACGTTTTGTATATACAGATATCCGTCTGTATTAGGATGCCCAGTCTCCAATATTTTGAAAGCGGCTAGCTACTACTACTACTAAAATGTGGGTCCAAGCGCGTGAACAGTCTTCGTGCGTGAGGTGGGCGGGCCATTGTAGCCATTGCGCTCGAAGGTCAAACTCGGAGCGCGCCGCCTGTCGTGCTCGAACCTCGACGAAAGAGCCGACATACATGGATCGTATCGCGTGCCCAGTGGTCCTCAGCACTGTCGTCGCACCCTCGGCACAGCCAAAGATAGGATGGAGCTGTCGCGACGGCCCTCTGTCAAGATTGTCGCCTCTGGGCGGAACCGAATCGCGCTGCCCTGGCGACGCGTGCCGGCCTCTCCAGCTGACGGGCTATTTTGGGCATTCTATGGTTCGGTCATCATCTGATAAAAGCGGCCACAGCAGCAGCAGCAACAGCAGCAGTGGTCGTGGGAGCGGGCTGGTTGTTGTAGTATTAGTCCTAGTACTACTCATCCTGGTAGTTGGAAGTCATCTTGGCGTTGTAGCACGAGTTCTAGAATAGAGAGAGAGAGAGAGCGATATCCCATCGAGTACACCTCGGCGACAAATTATTCGGACGCCGAGTCACGCAGAAGTCATTTCGCACATTGCAAGAAATGTCCCGTGTTTCCGCCGCAAGTCTTCTCAGCCGCATGTCGCGCAGTAATAATGGATAAGGTGAAGGTGAAGGTCGAGTGCTGTCCCGCGAGCAGTCCAGGATATCGCCGCTCGTACGTCCAGCATTCCGCGACAATGTCACTTTCTATCTTAAAACCTACCTACTATCAGGTAAACTGTCAATTCAGGCATATTGTGATCACAAGTGTGGTACATTGTGGTCTAAAGACACACTTGCACTATCGGCCTACATTCTGTTGCCGCTACTGTCGCTCGCTATGGTTTTTACTGCTGCTGCCGATGTCTGTTGTTGTTGTTAGTTTAGACAGGACGGAGGATGGTCTAGAAAAAAACAACCTCTTTAAGAAATGTTTTTAATTCTAGTAGAGAGTGAGTTGAGAATGGAATCTACTGGCAGATAACGTCATCCTTGCTGATGTTTGGATACACCATTGGAGTCGAATTCCCCACAGACAACGGTGTTAGAAAAGCGAGGAGCATACGCATGTCGGTGCCACAACAGCCGTAGCAGACAGCCAAAATTCAGATCTGCGTACTATTCTCTTCGTAAAACTTCCATCAAGAACACAGGCGTGTCCATTCCCAATGGGGGATGACATTTAAGCTGAACATTTCAATATGTACAAAGAACACGGGCATTTAAGATTACAGCGGACAATGAAATTGTGGCTTTAAAAACTGCTATTAAAAAGTTTCGTAACATACGACTAGTTAAAGGAGACTTTGGCTTTAACGTGATTAAAACCACCGTTTTAAAAAAATGCCTAGACTTTGTTGGAATTACGCCCAAATGTAAATAATACTTCTAGTTTTGAGGGAAAGAATTCGAACTGTTTTCAACATTGTTGCCAAGGCCCTAGTTCGATTATTATCATGGCATCGGCTATCCTCTGGATAGCAGGGTGCGAACGCACCGTCCCTTTCGGATGAGGAGGGAGATTAGTTTGTGCTCGTCGTCCATATTATTAGAGCGGCCAGAGGCGACAGCGCCAAACCAATGTGGCTATCGGCCTCTCTGAACGGCTCTATGAGCTGCGTCGTGGCTTCAGGCGATTAGGATTACGTACGAGCCACGCGTTTCTTCTTGAGAGCAGCAGCATCGGTCCACCGGAGACGACAGCAACAACATCAACAACAACAACAATTAAAAAACAGCAACAATGAAAAAAAGAAGGACAGCAACGGCGACAACAATAATGCTTTAGATAATGTAATATATAATAAAAACAGCAACAACGATAACATAAAAACAGCTGCACTGATGATCCCTGGTTTGTTTTTTGCGACCGCAAGCCCACTAAGAACAACTTTATTTGTTTAAAGGACATATGGTAGTTTATTATCAGCACTTTTGCTTCTTCGTGGCCAATATTTGTGTTTGTCTTTCTCCTTTACCCGACGTTAGGGTTTACGGTGCAATTAGTACCGAGCAAGGTGGCTTAGTGGCAAAGTCATTGCCTTGTGGACGTGGTCGTGGGTTTAAGTACCCACGACCACCAAACCTTGATTGGCTACTTTTAAATTGGTTTTTATGGCTTCTAATTTAAACAAGGTGACTACTGGAAGAGAACAGGGAGCACAGCTGTCTCAATAAAAAAAATAGTGCATTACCATTTAATTTCCCATTATCATTATCACTATCACATTACATTAATAGATTGAATGCATACATCATGCGCACACAGACGCTGATTATAAGTTGCGCCGACCTGCTTCTTCAAGATTTCATTCAACGTACATACGTAGTCCAGTTTGTATCCATCCTGCGCAAATGATCATTGTTGTTGCCATTTTTTTTATTTGTATATGTGTTATCATCATCAATTATTATTATTATTATTATTATTATTATTATTATTATTATTATTATTATTATTATTATTATTATTATTATTATTATTATTATTATTATTATTATTATTATTATTATTATTATTATTTATTATTACTTTTATGCCGCAACAGTTAGCGTTATGCTTTCTTTTGTTATGTTGTTTGGCATCTTTCTGCCAAGTAGAGGACTACTCTGGAAAAAACGACTCCTGAGGGAGGTATCCAGTGGGTCCTTTCTCTCTTTGCCATCTTTCTGTCGCCATGAGGTGTCAAAAATAGAACATCCAACAATTTGAGATAATCCTAAATTTTGTAAAACAAATTTAACTTTTGACTTGCCCTGTTTTCTCAATTCTCAGTTCCTGGTAAGTGACTCCATGCGTTTTGTGCATAACTCTAATAAACATTCCTATTCTTCCGCGTCCCTTGATCTGCCTTATTGTTGCTGTTGGCTGGAACTATGGGCTGGTCATTGACGGCCTACAGGTCGGAACTCCAAGAGCGACAACATCCCGACGCGCGCGATGAGTGAATGACGAAAATGCATTACTTACTTTAACAGCAGTACCAGCAGACCAAGCGGTTGCTTAGAAATTTGAGTTATAGGAATAATTAAGGTCTTAAAACCTAACCATCCTAAACTAATTTGCAGCTCTTTTGTAAGTCCGGCCTTAATATTGCGTCACAAGTAAACAACGTTTCATATAGTAGCAGCCTACGCTTCTGTTACGACACTGGTCTGAAACTGAACCGCTCATGTGTGTCAGTTGCTTTGTCAACGGACAATTTCTCAGGGTAGCTGTTCGCAGGCGTTTACATTACGTGACATCAAGGTTAGTAAAGAAGGAATGTGTGAACTCTACAATGTAATCTACAAGATAAATGCGTCACTCTTAGTGTGCTATTGAAATCAAACTTTCATGCAATTTACAGCCGACTTTGTTAACTTAAACTTAAATACTTCAAGTATACATGACCTATTACATATATTATATTTAACAAAACCTCGTCTACTTTGTTATGAGACCTGTCATGTACATCTAGGGGATGTGAGCATGCTGTAGCTTAAAAAAACATAAAGCTCAAATGTGTTGTATTTGTATTAGTGAAGCAATTGATTAGTTAGTTCACTCTGATTCAACTGATGTGACAATTATTTTAGTAGAATACTCGTATACTCGTAAGAAGTTCGCACAAACGGGATTCGTGTAACACATTAAGGACGCCACGTATATTCATACTTGCTTGCCTAACTGCTTTGGTGTAGACAAATTATTGCAATTTGCATGCATACAACGTATAGCTAGAAAACACCGTATATCTAGTCAAGCCCATTTACTAAGAAATGCGACACCACTGCATAGAGTACATGACAACGAGATTGCTCATATAGTAACGCGCCCGTTTAAACTTGAATGCGGGAAAACTTTAAAAACTTCTTTTTTAAACAAGATATGAACGGACGTACTTACGCAGTGCACAACCTGGTTTTCCAAGACACCTGATCTTGTATTCCTTCTGCAAATTAAGTACATTACTGCATTTCCTGTCGTAAACGGCCTGTTTTTGTGTCTATCGTCGAGTCACTTTGAAAATAATCATCACATCGAATAAGAAGAAAAAAAATAAAATTTGCATATATTGGCTATTATTATAGACCCCTACATATTTTGATCTTTAGCTGAATTCGATTTTACCGGTTTACTAGTGGAGACCTTATACTGAAGTGTGTAGATGCTAAAAAAAATAATGTAAAAGGTTTTAACCATCGCTGGCCTACGTGCAGTAATGATAACTAGTCTTAAATAAAAGTTAACACTGACAGTACTAATAGTATGTTCGGCAACCCGTATATCTATTGCTATTGTTACTGCAATAAGTGCAAACTGATGTTCACGAAAATAGTCAGAAGCTAATCGAAAGTAAATTGCCTCTCTAAATTCTACTGCGGCGATAATCTGCAGGTTTCTAATTCAGCATCCTGACCTACAAATATTTTAAACATATACAAAACGTCTAATATCACAATTGTGTACACATTTACACAAATGCAAACGTTTTTGCCAGTTTGATTTGGCAACATGCGGTTGTGTTTTTGTCGGCTCCCATAAAACGGATTGTTTTATGCTGTTTGACTTGGACTTATGTAGTGATAATTGCATTATTGAATGTGTGTATTGAGTGTTTGGCCGGTGGATAGTGCACGCTCAGAGACACTGGTTTTGTCGCGTCCATGAGGAATCGGATTCCTCTCGAGCCCGCTGGTCGACTGTGTTTGATTTGCTGGCGTTATCGCAATTCGCAGGTTTACACCTACGTGTAACAGAATACGTTGTACAGTATATTTAGGGGTTATTGGAGCCCATATGTCGTCCTGGCCTCGTGGCAGTGCCAGCAACTACCACCCTAAAGCACCAATTTCAATTTCAAAGTTAGCGCGCTTCTTTTGTAAAGCGGTTCTATATAAATTAGTGCAGTTGATTGCTTTGTGCATCGACGCTTGTTGTGGCACAGGCATGCCGAGCTTAGAGATATCCTAACAAAAGAAGCCACCTGATTTGCTGGATATATCAAGAATTGTGGTGACCGCTTGTGATGACAGTAACATGTCCGGGCAGACTGCGCTACAAGCGACAAGGGCGTCACATCGCCCATGCACGTAGGTGATGGTAAAACAGCGCCCAGACATTAAGGGACGACAAGAACCCGGAACTGCTAGAAGACAAAAGATGCAGGGATGTCATAACCAAACAAAGCAGACAGTGTAATATTACGAAAACGAGCTTTAGCAAAGCTAAAGCAAAATGTTAAAACAGGAGTATACAAGGTTTTTTGTGTAACCCTCAATGTAACCGAAGATGACACTTAATTTCCCGGAGGCTTATTTAGAATATGCAATCACCTACATCTTAAAGTCAGAAACGCTATATTTTTAGCGTTGTCCTATTACGTCTAGGTATAGAATGGGCAGATCTCAGCGGCCGACAATAAGCTTGAGGAAACTGACGTGCATCTCCGCGGCGACTATGGTAGAAAAACTAGCGGTACGGATGAATCCGGCATCGCCCGAAGCAGGGAAAAGCGTTCCTCTTTCCCGTGCTTTATAATATAGAATATTGCCTCCAGTTTGATTAGAACATCCGACAGGATCATTACGCCCACTCTACTAAAAGTAGAGTGGGCGTATTAAGCCTAGTAAAAGTATTAAGCCTAGCAGATCGCCGACGCAGAGCGCGCCCCCACTGGGCGGGGCATCTTTAGGAGGGCTCATTAGTGCTGAATTTTTTCAGCACTTATGAGCCCTGCTAGGGAGCATCTTTGACCCTCAAGCAGCTAGCGCACTTCGTAGCCTTGCTAATCTCCTAGTTATTTGCCTTCGGAGCGAAGAAACCTATCAGTCCAGAAAAACGCCATGCTTTGGAACACCTCCGAAAATATGGACACTTGAGCCACTCGGTGGAGAGGCATCAGTGGCGCAGGCAGACATTAGGAGAGTTATCGACTTTGGTCTGCAGAAGTGCGAAAGCCCCAAAAGTGCGAAATCGTTTACAAGAGCTAGCTTAACTTAACAGCAATCAAGGCACTCCTTTCCGGGGGCAGGCTCGTTGAAGCAGCTTAGGGGCCGGTTTAGCGACCGATTAGTTTGGAACACACAGGCAGGATTAAGAGCCTTCGCTCCCGCTTGACCAGCCTAAACCTGCTCAGCCCCCACTGCGCTATCACATATTGCATATCACATATTGAGATCATTACTGGGTTTGGCAAGAGTAATCCACATCCTCTGGAGCACGGATGCAGGGAGAACCTAACCTTCCTGCGGGATTTGGACGAAAACCTAAGAAACCAGCCCCAGGGCCCTCCTCGATCTAAACCAGGACGACAACTGGGATCAATAAACAAAAAATTCCTAGCTTACTAACGGGTTATTTTCTGTGCTGCTATTTTTTTTATTTTTTTAGAGGACCTGGGCCCGAGGCATGGTCGCTTCTCCGGAAGTTTGGCAAACGAATCAAGTATGTGACAGGAAAGAAAAAAGCTGTCTGCTTCAACGGCTATCAGCGGTCCAGCACGGAAATGCAGCAGAAATAATGGGCGCAATGAGGGGCTGCCTCGAGGACAAGCTTAACTGGTAAGGCTCCTCACAAGCCCTTGAGTAGTGAGTAATTAATACGCATGTGTGAATATATTCGTTCATTTCGGGGGGCAATTGTCTTCCCTATACCTTACAATTAAGTTTAAAAATAAAAAAAAAATATATATATATATATATATACATTTAAGTACATTTAAAAATAATGTTGTCATTTACCAGGACAAGCCACACCAAGCAACGTTTTCTCATTCATGGTAACTCTATTGTAAATAATGCATCGTGGTGATTTGACTAACATAGGCCTCGTGCATGACAATTTCTTACTGCATCCTCCCTGTCCTAAATAAACAGCGGCATGCTTTGGTTAAGTTGGACAGATCTTTTTTTTTTGGGACAACGCATTATCTTCTGTGAATAGAATGTTATTACACTAAAAGGACTTCTGAATGTCTTAGAAATGCTTTCATACGATTTTTACGATTGCTATCCAATCGAAAGTGCTGGTCTATTACGTACCCTTGAATCTGTTTAATTGTGTAGACGCAAGCACTTAATAGAACAAATGCTTGACGTCTAGGTGTTTTTTACGTATTGTTATTATGTTATGTATCCCCAAAGAACTAGCAAGAGGTTCCGTTGTAGTGCATTTTCATATTTTACTATACATTATCATAAGCTCTTGTATATAAATACATTTTCATAAGTTCTTGTTTAATTTTAGACTCTGAACGAACTTATCTGTACAAAAATTATCTGCAAACGAACTAGATCGCATGGTGTCCCCTTAAGGGCAGGAAACATTTCGCATCAAGTATATAATAAACGTTTAACCCATGTAATTAACTGTGTAGAGAGCTCTGAATAGTTTTCTTTTCTACCTTATTTACTCCGTTGCAGCTCCCGGTCTGATCTGATGTAGCCTGCTCAACGAAATAGCTTGCCAAGTCCACTACATCAACGCCGACAGCCGCGCCGGGCTGGCACCTCTTGGTCCGCCTTTTATGAATGGAAACGGCGAGGTCTTTCTTTCCTCTGATAATGGGGGACAACGATGACGATGAAGGCGGGAGCAACCAGGACAAGAACACGCACCTTGGACCTGGAGATCTACACTGACAGAGTCACCAGACTATGGGAAAACCTACAAAAAGGCAGCGGCCGTTATGTCACCAAAGTCGCTGGTGACGTCGAACGGCTTCTGCAATCAGAGCGGCCCGAAGAAGGGTAGTATATTTATGGGCTGCAGAGGTGTGCAGAGGCAGACGGTCGCTACATAAAACGCTGCCGGCCACAGGGAGACGAAACAAGAAACAAGACCGAGAGAACTAGCGAGAGCAGAGAGCCTTTACGATTATGTCTACGCGCTTTTACGCAGACGCCTTTAGCGTGTCTGTGGTGACGAACGATGCTAGTGATGGTGTGACTCGACAGGTCCGGGCCGGCGGCTGGCGGTGGCCGTCATCCTCATAATAGTGGTTGTCGTTGAGATGGTTTGCAAACCACCTCAACGCCGCTCCTAAACAGAGCCAAACGTTATGTAGCTGATCAGAAAGAGGAAAATCCCCTAAAAGCGCAAACAACACTGGCACTACGAATCGTTAGTGCATACAGAACAGTTGAGACAACGGAGGCCATTATTGCGACAGCAGGGCTGGGACACGGTAGTCTACCACTAAACCATGGAGATACAGTAGTCTAGGATTATGATGATGATGATACCGATAATCGAGGAAAAACACGCTACGAACAGAGGCGATAAATGATGTGGATAAGGTGATAACACACACAAGCTTCCTCTGACCAGCACTTAGAGTCGTTCGAATGAATTCGTCTACTCTTACGTCTGTGGAGAATGCAGTGTTGGAGCGTGGCATCAGGCTGGTAGAACGTATAATGAAGAGAAAAGTGTAACAAGCCTCTGGAACACACAACGAGCTAAAGACCAACAAGCCAATAGCGAGACAGCGAACGATCGAAGGCCAACATAAGAAGAAAGCAATAGAAAACTGAGCGCAAAGAGAAACCGCACTTTTCAGCGAAATGAAACGAAATTTGCTCCGATGAAAGAATGGTTGTACATATACTAAATCAGTAACAGTGGTGATGGTAGTAGTTGTCATCGTAGTGGTAGCAGGCAGTAGTCGAGCCC
Source organism: Dermanyssus gallinae (assembly GCA_003439945.1). NCBI lineage: Eukaryota > Metazoa > Arthropoda > Arachnida > Mesostigmata > Dermanyssidae > Dermanyssus > Dermanyssus gallinae. The sequence goes on from QVRM01006375.1 coordinate 208,638, forward strand.
GGTGGCGTGGTGGCTAAAGTCTGCGCCTCGCAACCAAAGGAGACACATAGGTGCGCGGGTTCCAGCCCCACCGTTGCACATTTGTATTTATTTTTATTTATTTAAAATGCACCCTGTTTGGGTATGTAAATACGAACATGATATATATAACAAACATGGTAAAATGAATTATGAGCATTCTCGCTAAAGCTGAGAAAGCGACACGGATTCCGTACAGTCAGGTAGGTGGTAGAGGGAACATAAGCCGCCACAACGACGGCATCTGCAGTCCTCCCTGGGTTCATGAAACCCAGCAGACCGGCATAGTAGATGATGAAATCCGTGAACACTGTAGCGAGTAGTGAGGTGACGACATGGCCGGAGAGGGTCCTTCCAGGCCTGGTTAGTCATAGCTGGTGATCGATAAAACTCTCTGGGAATTAGAGACACTTTTTGAGAATACTCATGCCGAAACGTTTCCAGAGCGACTGTCTGCGGCAAATTAAAGCGGTCTACGAGTTCATCAATAAATAATACTGAACCCGCGAGCATGTACACTAATCTGTTGCGCGAATTTGACGGAAGGCCAAGTACTCGCTTCAAGAAGGCTGGCTTCACCCTATCCAACTGCCATAACTGCGAAGTGCTAAGATGTTTCCATGTCACTTGAATTCCGTAAGCAGCTACGGATGCCACTTTGAGCGTAAATAATGTCATGGCCGTCTGGACGGACAACTGTGTTGAGTTTCTGATACCCGCTGCCGGGATAAGGGCTTTTCTACAACGCTCAATTACTTGCTATGAAAAAGTTGTACCTCGAAACGAGAAAATTACCCCGAGATAGCAAAAGGTCTCTACAAACTGCACTTGTTCACCTTGAAATCGCAGTTTATCTGCGCGGGCTCGTTGCCCGCCACGCCGAAACTTAACAGCTTTGGTTTTTGACACGTTTACTATGAGGCCAATCTGTGAGAAATATTCATCCAAAGTGCAAAGAGCAGCCTGCAGGTCAGTATGGATTCTGCTGAATAGTACCAGATCATCTGCGTAGAGCAGGTTCGTGACCATTGAAAGCCGACATTTGTATTTATGGGGGTCCGTCTATGAAGCAATGTGAAAAACAGTTCCGTGGACGTTAAATCTTGGGTGAGGGTCAACCCAAAAACTTTACTTTAGTTATGCCGCAAACTTCCTTGTGCACACGGTGTTGTGTCCGAAATCTAGAAGGTTTATAAATAAATAAAAAAAACGACTATAAAAAAATAAAACGACTAGTAGCAGGCAGTAGAAGTCCTACAAGTAGAGCTGTTAGCGGTCACCTGGCTATATTTCACTGGCTGGTGCACGTTGACTTGCCTGACTGTGCGTCTAGCCCTTTCTCTGTACGACCTGACATCTGTATACTTGCATGCTCTGCTGCCCCCGGTACTGCACGCGCGCACTGCACGCGCTGTCGGCACACGATACGACAGACTGGCGTGAAAGCCACCTGATGCAACCTTTCCATGAGCAAGGAGCAATTCACGCTCAAGAATATATATATATTTATATATTATAGTCCCACATTTCAGGCTAAACAAACCATAAATGCATAAATATATTTCGGTAATTTTTCTGGTATTTCAAGTTAAACAAACCATAAATGCATAAATTTCCGGTAAGTTCGTCCCACCGACACCCTGTCGACGATGTGCTTTACAAAAGGGTTCAAATCCAAAGAGCTTGCCGGCCCCCAATGTCTTCTTCTGAAGGGATCACACGGCCCAGACAATTGATGTAGAGCAGCTCAATCGTTGCGTCCGCTGTGTGACTCGTGGTGCCACCTTGTCGCATACATGCAATCCATCTAATTTCGGTCACAAAAAATTCCCTATTATTTCCCGGTATCATTCGCTCTTGGTAGTTACCGTCTCTCCACGGTCGAAGATCATTCTTGAGTTCTCAGAGCCCTAAAGGCGAACGTTTTGCCTATTCACATATGCACTGAAGTGATAATTGGCTTCATCGGAGAAAAAGAACGACTGGCTTCTGCCGCTAGTGAACAGACATTTTCGTAAACGCTTGTTATAAAAAAACACTCACACATAATAAATACGGCTTCACAATTTGAAAGAAAATTAAATTAGCTTCAAAACAAAACCACAAAGTTGAGTTCGTATTCGTGTTTTAATTGTTTAAAATATTTACGAAAAATTGTAAAAAAATATTGCTAGAATACTACTAAAACAATTTTGTTCTAAGAAAATGTACTGTTGAATTGCTCATTTTAATTGCAAATTTATTTTAATTTATAAGTGCGACCCTGTGATACCACTATTGCGTTCTCTTGAACAGCTCCGTGTTTCTGTCCCACAATGGTGTTTAAGCAAAACAAGAAAACCGTGAAGCAGGATTAGCCACGCAGCCATTGTATCAGACAGCATTTTTTTTAGATCTTCCGTAAGGGTTTTGCCCGTGTACGGTTTTTCATGTCATGGCTAATTTTAATCTACTCTGGCATTTACCTTGTCTAAATTGGAAACCATGCAATCCAATTTAAGAGAGGCCGGTCTGGGTCTCGAACCCAGTCGTCCCGAATGCAAGGCAAAGGCTTTGCCACTAAGCCATCTTGCTCGGTTCTGGCAATAAGGGGATTTGGCTGAATAATATGGCTGAAACCAGGCCCTAGCTCTAGCAGTGATGAAGAGAATAAGAGTACCAACGAGTGCACAGCACCTGTCATTCGAACTGATTAACTAATTGATTATTTCTAAACGAAGTCATTCGTGTGCCTTCGTCGTTTGTCCTCCGCCCCATACGGGCGGTTTTTGGCCGCTCTTTTCTAAATATCCGATAAATGTTTGCGTAGGCAGTCCGCTAGACCAACTGTTAATGCCACTTCTCCTTCTGGCGGTCCCTTTCTGGTAAGTTGGCCATAGTTCGTATATCGCTGGGTTGCTTACTATATAAACATACCGTTTGTATATATATATATATATATATATATATATATATATATATATATATATATATATATATATATATTAAATGTCAAAACAGGAATGAAATACAGGTGGACGCGAGCAAAAGGAAGGAAGGGGTGACAAAATTGAGATTGCAGGAGGCGCCTGCATTTTACCTAGCTCTCACCTCTTTTCGACGAACAGAGAATTTTACCTTGCGACGTGGCTAGTAGGCGGTAGTTGTCTCCTACTCACCGACTAACAGATCTTGCGATGACTTCTCTTTATCCTGGCCGTTTGCGTGTCAACTGGCTGCATAAGGGAAAGATAGATAGCAACGTTAGTACTAGGTAAGCTGTTGTGAGAAGCCATGGGCCGGCGAGCTAAGTGCGTATTCTTCGTTGCTGATACGGCCTAAGGAGTGTCGAAAACCGAGAGACAAAGTTGGGAAGGATGTGACGCGTACAAGTACAGGCGCGGGGCACGTAGTCCTCCCCGGGCAGTAAGGTCCTCGGCAAAGGAGATCGAGAAGAAGGAAAAGAAGAGTTAGGTAGACGACGACGACGGCTGTTCGAGCTAACGGAGATCGACTAGATTGTCTAAGAAAAACACACAAGTGGACGTCCGTCGGTTAAAGCTTGGTCAGCGGGGCCGCCTCCTTGCTGTTCCTGCTAGCGCTGCTGCTGTTGCTGCTGCTGCTGCTGCTGCTGAAGCTAAAGACTGCTAGCCGGCGTCTGAGAGAAGGCGAGGTAAGAGAGAGAGAGAGAGTTTGACCGAAGAGTGATATCATCAAGTCGCTGTGAGAGTCGCCTATCGATGAAAATGAAGATGAAGAAAAAGGAACGAGAAAGAAGTGGTGATGGCGGCTCGTGTGGGAGGATAAGGAGCGAGTAGAGGGTTCTGGCATTGGCTACATTTAAGCTGCAATGCCTGCGGAACGCTCAAATAAGGAGCGAGGGGCGGCCAGTGGGCTCAATGGGCGTCTTCACCGATTCCTTCTCCACGACGAAGTACTTGTAGAGCCTGCGGGCGAAGCTGACACCTTCAACGCGAGGATAGGGGCGCCGACGAGCCAGTAGTCCGATAAGGGAAGCGCCGAACGCAGTGGACAGCGATGCAGGGAAAGTGACGGAATGGGGGTCCCGGGAAAAAGGCCCGACAGAAAGAGAAAGAAAAGCGGCACGAAACAAAGAGAGTCGGCACTGGGTAGTAGTAGTTGTAGTAGTAGTATGGAGACGAGCGAAGAGCGCGTAAAGCAATAGGCAGTCGGATCGCCTCCGTCTTAGCAATTGGAAATAGCCAAAGGGGAAACAAAAGAACCTCGAACTTGAGCCGAAAGCGAGGCCCACGCTGGCCGGAGCAAAGTAAATCGAGCACAATCGTATCCGTGCCGGGCGCGCGGCCCAGGACTTACTGGTGCCCGCCGGCTGTAGCTCGAGCACTTGGGAGGCGCGTCCAATAGAATTTACTGCTTAGTCTATTATCACGCAAACTTCAGAAGGTGGCGAAACGTGTGGCCGGTGTGTTGCCCGGTTCACCGATATCATTATCATAATATGGATAGCGTTAGCAAGACTCAGATAGCTTCCTCAAAGTACTTGATTTAGGTTGAAAGCTTACTTTAAAGATGAAATCAGCACAGCGTTTCTTTTGTCGTTAACTAGTATGGTTCAGCCTCTCGGCCTGGCTGGTTATTCGCACATGCGTAGTCAACGCTTGCATACATGTAACCTTGCACCGAAATCTGGGTCACAAAGAGGTTACCACGGTTGTGGGAACTATGCAACGCCAGTGATAATAAATAGATCGGCAGAATTTTACCGACGCATCTGGAGTCGATATGAAAATGCGCGCTTATATACCTCCTCTACTACAACATTTAGTATTTAAAAAATCACTGGTACAAATGAAACAATATCAACAAACTATTTCGGATACTTATATTAAGGCTGAATGGTGGTAAGTCAAAGTAGCAAGCAGGTGCAAATTTACTGGCTTACCTAACAGACTAGATAACCGCCCCCCTCATTGTAAAAGACAACGCGTTTATTATCGCGTTATTGACTTGCGCGGCATGTATGCATAGTTGGTGCTACGATAGCGAGAACGGCGTATTCGGCGTGTTTGGCAACGTAGGACAACCTATAATAAGAGCTCTTTTAGGTGTCTGCGAGAATCCGAGTCTAACAGTACTGAACTGAAGCTGTAGCACCTTTCAGTCGACAAATGTACGTCCTTAAGATAAGAGTTTTTTTGTAGCCTGTTTCCGCCGCGTACAAAGCAAGCGGAAACGGGCCATCGAAGCCGAATGAGGGACAAGCTTTATTCTCCTACTCCACCCAGCAAACGATGCTCGGGGTAAGGGGAGGGGGAGTAACACCCGCACGTTGCATATACACACGAAGAGGTCGGTCTCGGTTTCTGACACAGTATTGAAGTTATTCCACCATGTCTTGCTCGCTGCTGCTACCTCCTGAAAGCGCCACCCCTGCCATAAATGATCGACTGGCTCTTGACCTACCTATATATATCTATATATATATATATAAGCATGTCGCGAATGCCGCTATGGACAGCACCGCCATTCATTGTTGTGCGTTTTGCCCAGATTTTATCATCGTCACTGTCTTTGCCGCCGTGTCCTGCGCGTACACATACGCACGCCCGCAACGTAGTGTAGTATATCAGCTAATGCCGATGCGGTTTCTCAACTTAAGCTATCATCTGGCGTTGCCTGACGACGGGGCCTGCGCATAGCCCTTGAACGTGGCCTTACCTACCAGCCTCCCTCTGCCCTCACGCCGCTCAGGTTTTTCCGAGTCTTAGGTTCTTTCGCTTTTTTTGGACAAAACCGGTACCCTCCTTTATGAAAAAATACATACACTCCAATTTAGGACAGAATCTGTACCGTACCTTTTGAATGGGAACTACCAGGCCATATCCTAAAGAAACGGAAACGGGAGTTTGCCTGTTCCTCCCCCCAGTCTTGGTAGATTACGTTGTTTTACCCTATGCAACCCAATGTGTGTACGTGTCCATTGATCATGATAGGCACCGCGACGACGACGACGACGACGACGACAAAGAGGCAACATCAACAACAGCTGCGGTGACGACGAAGTCACGAGATACGAACACCGTCCTGAGCCTCTGGTACGTCACTAGCCAGGACCTTCGCTGATGCAGGTCGTTGTATGCGTCTTTCAGGTACGCGTGTTCCAGGCATAAACTTAGGTCAATAATGATGTCGTTGAGTTGTCCATAAATTCCCGACCGCAGAGACCACATTTAAGTGTATCCAACATCAGAATGAATATATATTGATGTAAAGGAAAAACACACATTCACATAGTCATCGCGGTTCCAAAAGTCGAGTCAACGGAACTGCCCTATCGTATTGCTAAAGGTAATATAAATCACACTATACCCCGTTGCATTACAATGATATTGCTTTTCTTGATTTTCTCAAAAGCATAACTCTATGTGAAAGCCATGCACAGCAAAGCGTGTGATCAGGTATTTATTCTCATAATGGTGTGCTGGACAGGATGTACGCTCAGAGGTGCTTCATTACCTTTGCAAAGAGCATAGCCCGCTGTCTAAACTCTACGGGAGTGAAGCGCCAGATTTGCCGGTATCAATGTCAGCAGGTCGCGAAGAAGAACGCAGGCACCGAAGGTGGTTGTGACTAGAGAAGAGACCGTGAGGCAGTGAACGAGCTACAGAATCATTTTAACAGGATCTCTGACTATATTGTGGGCCATGTAAAGGAAAAAATTGAGAAACTCCTTTATTACAAAAACTAGCGATTTCGAAGTAGCTAACGCGCCTACCGGGAAGGCTCCGGGTTCCAATTTAATAACACATAAACATTTTATGCAAGCGATTCTTCTTAAACCCTGCCTAATTACATTCTCTAACGATGTAATAAAACGACTTTACTACCCACGGTATGGAAGACTAGCCTCACTTTAGTCGATTAGAACATTTCTTGGAGGTTAACAAAAAGCTGCCGGAGCAACAATATAGCTTTCGAAGGGAGCCAGTCAAAAATGACAGCATGTGCTGTACTTCTAAATTCTATACAACGGAATTATTAAATATCTTTCGGAAGGTTAAGTCATCATAGGTGATGGAGCTGTTGAACAAACGGCGGTCATATAGATCATTGGTGTTCCCCAGGGTGATAACAACAGCCCTCTGCTGTTTTCGTTGCTTCCCTCCTAAATAGATACAGAGTCGGCAGTTGCAGGTGAATGCCCATATTTATGCAGATAACTTAATGCTATACCCTCGCTATACCCTCGCAGCCGCTTTCACGTTCAGCAGGCTTTGCGACCTTACAGAATTTCGTCAACCAGAACAAGTTGGAAAAAATATAGATACAACAAAGGCAATAAAACCTCGACGTGGAACAGAATAAGTTGGAACTGACGAAGCTCGGTTCTATTAAAGGTCTATAGAATTTGACTCACATTTCTCCTACCTTGGAATCATGCTCTACTCTTGAAATACAAACTTCCTGAGGCACATTAATGAATGAGTTCGGATAGGGCTACAATTTTTTTTGAGTTTCTTAGACCCTCGTAAAGTATTTCATGGAGGTTGCTGCGCCCCGCTTTCTACAGTGTCCAGGTGACATGGCATCTACTATTGACATTAAACTTTACGGTGCTTGACCAAATCAAGTCCACCTTTCGGAAGAAGGCGCTACAAGTCCACCGTATTGGCCTCAACAGGTGACTTACAGGTGTCGTCTCCGTTATCCGTTTAGTAAACAGAACGCACGGAAGACGCACGTTCTACCAAAAACGGTATCTTTCAACAAACACATGTCTGAATGGGAGAATAAGATGGTAGACACTGAACTCCAGTTTTGTGAAAGACAGGCAATAACCTATATATATATATATATATATATATATATATATATATATATATAGTGTTCCTAGATTCGCTTAACGAGGTCTAGTACAACTCCAACGGAACGAGGGGTGGAAATTTTTCTAAAAAGTAATTGAGAGTGAAAGCCAAAATATAAGAAATGCAAAGAGTTTCATTTTTTAAGAATTGTCTTCAATACAATATTATTTTGCCGAGTTGTACTAGACCCCAATGTTTGTTAAGCAAATATATATATATATATATATATATATATATATATATATTTATTTGATCGAATTATATGTACACGAGTATAAGTCCATATGCATGTATATACATATATTTGTAAAAATGTATTTAGATCGACTTGTTTAGCAACACAGTGCAGAATGGTGGGTGACAATACTATCAGGTTGCCGCGCCAACTGCTACACGTTTCTTTCAATCTCAACACAGCATACAACTGTTAACTATATAGAAAAAAAATTGGCTTGCATCTTCAACCTATGACAACGTAAGGTTACTGAGAAGTCATCTACGCCTACATGGCGTAGTCACTGTGGACCTAGTTAAAGGTGCTTGCAAGCAAGCGTACTTTCAACCCCAATTTGACGCTTATTGGGCTGTGTAGGTCTTAATACCATTATATATAAAGCGAGTGCTTTGCTTGCTTATCCGAGCAAGATGCCGCTTTATGTACCTTATGCCAGACTGTCCACCAGCTGCTGAATCCGACTAAGGTTAAGGATGCTGCGTACAGTACCTTACGAATAGTTTATTTTAGAGTGGGACGCTAACGTCGAACAAGACAGTCGGGGGTTTGGACGTGTTCAATGCCATGCACCTTTGAGATGGTCCTGCATGTGACAGCCGCCATGTTTAGACCGGGTACATAGTGCATGATTATCACTACCTGGTGTGTTCAACTGCCGTCTTTTTCGAGAAGCACGAGTTGTGCATCTGCCGGTTTTGCCTGCAGAGGTGTGCCAAGTACCATGCAGTGGAATGCTCAGCCCCGAGCAAAACCGTTGCATTACATCTCTCACCGGAAGCGTCAAGAAGATAGAGCATTATAAAAAAAACCTATGAACTGTATATTCTACTCAATTTGAGTGGAATTAATTGATTAATAAACATAAGTAATTAATCTAACGTCCTGATGTGCAAGCTTATGGCGGAGACACGGCATGATCTCCTAACCAGCCAAAGAAATGAACTACCTGCAGAACTTCGTCTGCAGGTCTAGACGCATCCGACGCTCGGCTTAGCACCTGGCTCGGTACAAATGCTCTTAGCCATGTATGTGGGCGTATGTAGATTTGCGTCAACAGCTTAAGGGGTGTTGGTGTGCCAGCTCTCGAAAAAATGGCGGACAAAAAGGCAAAGTAAGCAGGCTACGTCCGCGCTCGGCGTTCTAGTTCTACTAACTAGTACACACAAAAACGGAGCCGGGTCGTAACACCAATAGGCATTTGGTCCTAATATCGTAATTGACTGTATGTTTACTGAGCGTCCATCGACACGTTTCCTGCCGGCTCGTTTTCGTAATTGTCCACCGATATAGTATAGGGCGTTAGTAGCCGGCAGTAGACTGTGCGAGATAATACATCTGGCCCCATTATGTTACGCTGCTAAACACGAGTAAGTTGGTAAGCAAGCAAAGGTTAACCTATTCTGTGCAGTTCTTGCACTTACTCGCACGCAAAAATACTGCTTTCATGTACGAATTGTCCATCCGGCCAATTCCGGTCCAGTAACAGTTTTCGTTTTAATACCAGATAAATCCTAATCATTGGGGCGCCACTCTACAACTGCGTTTGCTTGTGTTTTTCTCCTTTCCTGTCTTGGCAATTGTTTGCGATATTTGTACAGGCTTTGCAGGACGCTCTGTGAAAATAAATTGGTCGCGACGATCCTTCTAGTTATTGCTCTCAGTAATATACGCTGTCGCCTTGGCGGATTAGCCTGATATCGAGTAGGCTGTGGGTTAGATAGTCATTTTTTCATCAGATAAGTCTTAAGTGTTCAATTTTGTCTTCCATATTCCTACATTTCTTATTAGCTCTGCTTTCTTGTAGCAAAGTCATGCCAACCTCATGTTTGCATAACTGAGATGGTACATAACAGCCGGTTTTTACAACACGCGATAGATACGCATATATTGCCATACCTTATGTTTGCATTGTAAAAGGTTGACACTTGTTCCTACCTTTGTATGTTTGAACATAAGTCCTTTTTCTATATCACAAATCGCTTCTGCGTTCTAGCTATTTAAATTCTTACTTCTACTCCACCTAATTGTAATATTCACGATTGTAGTTATTAATGTTTTGCGATGTTTACAATAATCGGTGGTATTTAAGGATAACTTAGAGTTTCGTTCTGAGGAAGGTGGCTTAGTATGCTCTAATATCGCGTATGTCATCTATCCTGCATATATTCAGCGTCAAACGCATGTACTACGCATAATAATAAAAATTAACTTATTACCATATAGGTTCACCGGTTTTATTACAACTGCATCTGCATATATGTATGTTGTATACATTGTTAACGGTGTAAGGTAGAAAATATGACTGGCGGCGCCAAGACTAGAATTGTCGCGAGTTTCAATAGCGTGTTAATTATACAATTCTCTGTAAAGGCCCGCTATCGATTTTGGCTATCTTTAGTACATACTCATATTATCTCCGACATCAACCAGGGATCATAGCCCAGTTAGCTGGTTGGTAGGTCCACATAAATAGAATTCGTCCTCTTCTTATATATATATATATATATATATATATATATACATATACATATACATCACATTTACTTCATTCATATTGGGTATTACTATGATTGCTACTTGTACTATTGTCAGTGCTGGTCTTGACATGTCATTTGAGAGAGGCAGTGCAGCAATCTCTTCATAAATGCCCGGCAGACAAACGCATGACAATTCTTTCTCTTTGTGGCTTGCAAAGAGCTGGATTGTCCACACCACCGTGCGCAATACCTAGCTCGTGCAATCGTTCGTGCAATCATTCGTACAGTCGACAGGCCTGCGGCTGTGTGAACGTTCGTCGCAAATGGAACGTGCTATGAAAGCGGCCAAACCCGGGTAACCACGCCACAGCGGCAGCAGCAGCGGATAAGCGATCGAGCTGTTTGTGCTGACCACGCTCATGCCGGCCTCAAGTCAAGTAGTGCAAACGCGCTGCTTCGTATTGTATTGTATAGACAAATCTCCAAAAGGTCTGCCGCAATCCGTGGTCAATCCGTGTTGAGCTTTTGACGCACCTTGTCGTTGTTGGCCCATTGTTGGTCCCTAGGAACGCGGGGGCCCTTCAGGCACTGCGGCACCGCGAAAAAGGTACCGCACGCTCGACTCTCGAGCTTTGTCGGCTTTCGTTTGAGAACTCGCATCGCACTAAGCTATCTGGCTTTGAAGATTAAATAAATATCTTCTCTTCGCTCGCAGCAAACTCTAGCCGAGAATGAATGAAGTGCATTTCAATGCGGCCGAGTAGTGCGGCCCACTTGATCCGCAATATAGCGACTGAGAATCATCACATCACGATCAGACCATCACCATCGTCGTCCTCACAAAATTGAACACTTGATATTGAAGCGACTTTCTTTTTTTTTACGTACGTCAAGAAAAATGCTGAGTTATTCAAACGAGAAAACCGTCTACTCTTCCTATAATTCCCGCTGTTATTCTTATGAATATACATGTATAGAAAATATTGTGATGATTTATTAATCATTTACAATATGTTTGCACACTCGGCAGTGCTCGCCTTAATAAAAATGGTGGTAAAAAGGTGTCACGTGAAGTTAAGAATCAGTTGTCCGTGTCCTTGCTTGATGGTAGCCCCCGCTCTGGCACGCGTTGGTAGTGCGTTGATTCTAAGCTTTAGTAGGTTTAAATACTCCTTACCAGATAGGCAGGGCATACCCTTAATTTAGAAATGTGCAAAGGGCGTTTCGTGTGCCTTTTTAAAATGTGCCCCACTGGTATGATCCTTGGTATATATACACATATATATATATATATATAGATATATATATATATATAGATATATATATATATATATATATATATATATATATATATATATGTATATATAAATATATATATATATATATATACATGTATATATAATATATATATATATATATATATACATGTATATAAATATATATATATATACATAGTCGGGTCGAGCCCCACACTGCTCTCGAGAGCGGAAATACTCCGTACTCGAAGCGTGCGTAAATGCATATATATGCATGTGTATATATATATATATATACATGTATATATTTTTTTTCTTTTGTGGAGGAGGGTTAACTGCAGTTACGCACTACTGCTACGAGTAGGAAAATTCGGTTTCCATCTCGAGCTGTGTGGGACTCGACCCCAGCGGATGAATGTTACGCCGCTGAGACCCATACCCACTAAACGCACCTCCCCCTTAAGCTTCACTCTCTGATGGCCCAGGTCTCCATAGAACAGTGCTGTGAGCCATCAGGAGAAGTGGCGAGTGCCCTATCGGATCAATTGGCCGGGGTCGCTCACGGGTTCCCCCACCTGTCAGGCGCACTTTGCGAACCCGTTTGATTCAAAGTTGCGGTTTCTTCAGCCGTGCTGGCCTCAAAAGGATTCTGCCTTTCCATGCATCTTATGTGCTTTGTTTTTAGCACCTCCTGTGCTATTTTCGCTCCCAGTTCCCATGCTTGAGCCGAACCCAAGATGTACTCCACGAAACATTTCAAACAGTTTCGTGGAGGGTCTTGAACTTCAGGGTAGGTTATTCCCGCTCTGGACCATTTCTCGCGAATGTGTTTAATCGCTCCGGTTCTGGCCTCTTCCCATGCCTGACACTTAAGGAGTGTGTGTTCTGGACCGTCTTCCAGGGCACCTTCGCAGAAGAGACATATTTCTGATGGGGCCTTCTCAATTCCGTGGAGGTATGATTCGAAGTTTCCAAGCCCCGTGAGAATCTGTGTCAGGTAGAAGATTAGATCCCCTCCCGGCCTTGCTATCCATGCCTGTATGTTTGGCAGCAGTTTGGTCAGGCTCTTTCCGGGGGCCCCGGAGGGAACGGCGTCCCACTCAGCTTGCCATTCTTCTAAAGTGACTTTTCTTTCTCGTTCTTTGTCGATTTCTGTAGGTGTGCCAATGTCCCACAGGCGTTGTCTCTCGAACGCCTTAAGGTTTCAAGGAATGTCTCCGGCAAGCAGCAGAGCCGCATTTGTGCTGATCGTTCTGTACCCTTGTATTACCCTAAGGACTGCAATCCTCTGCGTTTTGCGCAGGAGTAGTTTTGCTTTCTTTGTCTTAAGAGCCGTTCTGGCCCATACGGCAGCTCCAAAGAGCGATAGACTCTGCAACTGCAATTAGTAGTTTTTTTGTGCGAGCCCGCGGTCCGTGTACATTTGGAAGTATCCTCGCTATAGCGTTTGCCGTCTTAGCTGCTTTTTCCACAGCCTTTTTAAGTGACATAAGCCCGTCATGGACGCGTCCAGCGTCACCCCAAGATAGCGTGCTTCTTTTACGAACTGGATTGTTTGCCCTGCAACCTGTATGTGCAGCGGTCGGACTCTCTTCTTGCCAGTTAAGAGGATGATCTCACTTTTTCAGGCGCAAGTGCCATCCCCGCGGCCTTCATCCATTCCGCTGTTGAGTGCAGGGCTTTGTTTGTGTTTAGCTCAAGTTCGTCTTCCGTTTTAGCCTGTGCTACAATCGCTAAGTCGTCAGCGTAAGCTATCATGCTATACCCGGGGGTAGACCGGTTTGCCACAAGACGTCATCATACGCTAGGTTCCATTGCAGTGGGCCCAGGATTGACCCCTGTGGCACGCCGGCTGTCATTGGGAACACCACCTTGCCGTTTGAAACGGACCTTTCCTTAAGGTATCCAGATATTACTTTAACTAGGTATGACGGAACATTTTTACGAACACACGCGTCCAAGGGGGTCTTCTATGGAAGGCTGTTAAAGGCGTTTCTCACATCCAAGAGGGTTACCATGACTAGCTGTCTTGTACAGGTGGTGGACCTGCTCAGCTCTACTGAGGACCCTGTGGATTGCCGTTAAGACCGATTTGTGTTTACGGAAGCCAAATTGTGCCGGTGACAGGAGTCCGCATTCCTCCGCAAACAGCCTGAGCCTTTCTTCAATAATGGCTTCATACCCCCTTGGCTAAGGCGCTTAGTAAACATATTGGCCGGTATTCTCCATTTACTTTGGGGATAAGGACCACTTCTGCTTGTTTCCAATCTTGTGGAAACTCTCCTGTTCTTATCGCGGAGGTAAGGGTTTCTGCAACAGCAGCTGAATGTTCTTTGAACAGAAGCTTTACTGCAGCCGGGGGGATGCCGTCAGGGCCGGTGGCTTTTCCCGTCTTAAGCTTATTTGCCGCTTGGAGAACTTCGAACCGCTGAATTACCGGGAAATCATCGTCTGTTGCTTCTAATGTGTTTTCGTAAGCATCCCTCTCGAACGAGTCGTGAGTCGGGAAAAGCTTAGCTAGGATGTCAACGTTTTCCTGTTCATCGAGGACGCCCGTAACAGCGGTTTTCTTGTTACCGCACACAATTCCGAATGGCTTCCCCCATGGGTCCCCTTGGACCTGGGCAAAAAGCTTTTTCCAGCACTTTGTTCTGCTGTCAGCAATAGCACTCTTAAGATTTACTCTGCTTCCTCTGTATCTGGTCAGTGCCTGCAGCCGCTCCTCGTTGTTTCGGTGGGTCTGCTTTAGTGCCCTTTTGGCTTTGTTGCATTCTTTGCGTTTATCGGCAATGTTCTGTGTCCACCACTGCTTAGGCAGCTTTCCTGGCCGTCATGGGTGCGCCCTCACCGTGGCTGTTTTATCGCACGCCTCTTTGAGGATGGCCTGGAGCTGCCCCAGGGTCTTGAGTGAGTCGGATTGCCTCATTTTGTTCCCAATTTCCTTCTTGAACTTTTCTTCATCCAACATTTTGTACCGCTTTCTCTGTTGCTGCGGCGGAGAAGTAGTTCCGAGATTTAGTCGAGTCTCTACACAGAGATGATCGCTAAGGTTTTCCTCTTCCACGAGAACCGTCCGGCTCGATACCTTCTGCGCTATCTGAGAGTTACTGAAAGTTATGTCTACGTATGATTCGTAACTGTGCCGCCGGAAAGTCGCCTCTTTTCCATCGCTGAGAATGTGCAGGTCGTTGGCCGCTGCCCATTCTAAGAGCGCTCTCCCCCGCTTGTCTGTTCGCCGGGAGCCCCACGTCACTGCTGCCGAGTTAAAATCTCCGGTGATTAACAAGCCTGTTCCCGGTTTTAGGTTTAGTATAGACGCCGTGAGGTTATCTAGCAGTTTTTCGAATTCCTCGTGCGGGCAGTTAGGGCTTATGTAGCAGGAGTATATTCTCCCTACGGCTTTTATTTCAATCCAGCAGAATCCTAATCTACTTCCTTGATTTTGTATTTTGACGGCATGGTTTACTATGAGTGCCGTGTCGTATGCGGGATCAGTCACCCAGTTATGAGCTCTTTTTGCTAGCGTTTTGTTTGGTTCGCTGAGAGCGACTACATCTGTCCCTCTTCGGTGCGTTATTTTTCAGACCATGTCGTGGGCTGCCCGGCTTCTGTTGCATTTGACCTGAATTATGCTTGTTTTGTTCTGCATTATGACAGCGTAGAGGTATTCTTCTGTGTCAGTCTTCTTGCAGCTCCCTTAGGTCCCTGTGTTTTCCAGTCGAAAGGTCCCTTCGGTATGCTTGCTTTGGAATGTTGTTGCTCCGTATTCTCTCCGGACTCAATCTCGGTCATGAGCTTTGCCTTGTTTTTACAGGCCTGCCTTTCTTCATTCCGCTCCTTTATTTTTGTCCGTAGAAGATTGAGATATATGGGACATGCGGTAGTGCGAGCTTTGTGCCCCTTTTCGCCGCAGTTGTAACAGCTGGGGGTTTCTTCCTTACAGTCATTAGCGAAGTGTCCCTCCTTGCCGCATCTGTAGCACCTCTGTGTGACGGCGTTCTTGGTTTTGCATTCTTTGGCCGTGTGCCCCAGCTCCTGACACTTTTAGCATGTAGAGAGCGTGATCCACTCCTCAGCCCTGCAGCCGGTGCCTCCGATAATTAGATTTTTCCTGGACAAGAGCTGGCATGCCCTGTCGGGTCGACGTCTCGTAAAACAACAGTCATGGTGGGGCCAGTACATCTTCTGGTGTCTATGTCTCCCCCTATTCCCTGCCGCAGCACATCCGCAAACGCTGCACCGCTACCTGGTTTTTCTTCCACAACTCTTAGAAGAATATCGCCGTCTCTACCTGTGGTGACTGTCCGTACTTTCACCCCTGCCTCTTGTTTGTGGACAAAGGGGCAAAGTCTTTTATTCATGTCTTGTGAGGAGCACCCCTCGGTCGTTTTTATGCGGATGGAAATAGTTTCCTGCTGTTTTCCTGGTGGAGGCAAAGTGCCGCGTTGCGCACGGCAAAGGCTGTCTCTTGTAATGTCAGCTTTACATCCCGCCCGTTTGCAGCATGCTTCCATTGCGTTTCTGATCGTATCTCCTTCCCATTCTGGGGAAATGTATAGAGCCAGGGGGTTTTGAGTTTGAAGACTATGTCCTTTTTCCAGTGTTTTAAAGAGAGCCTCTAGAAAATTTTCTGCTGTATCTTTGGGATCAACCACTCCAATTACAAGTGTGCTCGACGAAGTTGCAGGGCCAACCGTGGCTTCTTTGTCTTCAGCGTCGGCATGGTCCAGTTCAAGCTGTGCGCAGTTTTTTGGAACTGCGACTCTACCAGCCCGCAGGCTGGAGTTTTTTTCGGCTAACGGAAACTGCCCTGACATTTTTTTTAACATTGCCTTATCTTTTTCCGATCCTTTGGTGACAAGCATTACTCTGGCGTCCTTTTGGATAGTTATGCTATCCAGCGAAAAACGTGTGTTTTTGAATACAGGCTGAGGCCATTCTTCTTTGATAAGGTCGATGAGGTCCACCAGCGTTTCTACGTTGGCAATCTGGTCCTCAATGTTCTTTGCCCTGTCCAGCGCGTGTTCTAGCTTCTTCTGACAGTCTTTACATCTTGCTGATTTAAGACCTTCTAGTTCGGGTCTCTTAGAGGCCCATTTTAATTGTTTTTCTTTCAGGAGCTCTAACTCCTTTGTAAGAGCTTCAGCCTTGGCCTTCCATTTTTGAGAGCATTGCACCTTTTCCATTAAAATTTTGTTATCTTTTTCCATCTAGCTAATTTTTGCTATTTGTTCTTCATCGGCAAGTGCGTCTTCCTCGTGTTCGGTAAGCTCTGTATTCTCACAAGTTTTTCGTGCGGCTTTAATTTTGTGAGACGTGCGAGGTGTGCCGTTCTCTCTCGAACTGGGGTCTTCAGGTGAGGTCGCAATTGCGGCGGGTCTTTTTCTTTGTGTACCTGTCCTTGAAGAATAGGTGTGCTTTCCGCAACGTTCGTTGTTATTATCTTCCGTTTCCGTTTCGCTAGCGATTTCACACTCCTTCTCTGTTTCTGTTTCAGTCTTTTCATCTTCTTTATCTTCACCCTCCGAGGATTGCACGTCTGACACATCTGACATTATACGCACTCTAGAGCCCAGTATAGTCTGCAACGCAGTCCTGTCCTTGGCTGTCTCTGCTTGAGCATGGCTATCTTCCCTCGTTTTAGGGTTATCATCAACTTGCCTCAACCTAGGTGGGAGCTTGCTCTTCCCCCTAAACGGATCCATTTGTTAAATTTTTTTTTCTTTCTTTTCCTCCCCTGTTTTTTTTTGAATAATAAAAATAAGCTTAATTTTCTACTTGTAAAAAGACCGGTTATGGTTTGGAACTCGGGACCGCCTGTATCGCGTCCGCTTGACAGGCAATGTCACTATTCGCTCGGCTACGCCCTCTGTGTCAGATCGGAAGCACTAAGTAGAGTCATTGGCCAACCCCAGGTGATGTTAACGATGGTGATGACCAAGATGACAATGGCAAAGTAGCACAAAATGACGATACTGTAGTGACAGCGTCGACAATTTACTGTTGGAACAATGCAGATCTATTTGCCAGCTAATGTGATAATGCCACGCACGCATTCACATACACAGACAGGTTTGTTGTCATATGCCGAGAATGCATCTACAGCTGTTTTTCACGCAACTTGTCTAAGGACCGTAGAAAGAACGTTGGGTAATGTTTTTTATCGTTAAATAAGTCACTTCCAAAGACACGCTGATACAAGAGAACTGGCTGACGGTGACTTTGTACAAAGATTTTTCAATCTTTTCCTGGAGCGCCGCTTGACCCGACCGTCTCGTTCGAATTGCAACACACTCTGTTTATGTGTGTATATATCTATATATATGTATATATACATATATATATGTATATGTAGATATATATAAATATATATATATATATATATATATATATATATATATACATATATATGTATATATACATATATATATGTATATATACATATATATATATGTATATGTAGATATATATATATATATATATATATATGTCTCTTAAAGAAATATCCTAATAACTATTTGAGCTCATAAAGTCTGTAAAAGAAGACACTCTAAAACTCTAGGAAAATTTATGAACAGCAATACTCTCTACGCAATTTGGACTGCACTCGTAAAGTAACAATTTCAGTTCATTCTCTCGTCGCTTTTTGGTGCCTAGCTTGTGGTACGCTTCTACAGGCTGCTCCTTCCACCGAAACTTTGCCCCCCTCACTGAGCAAAAAAGATGCCCAAATGTCCATTCCACGTGCAGGCTGTCCAATGAAAGCACGCCACTAGGGTATATCCGCATGCCTTGAGTGTCGTACTTCTCAATTTAGCGTTTGCCGTGACAACAATACCAATCAAGAGTTTCTTGTCTATTCGCCAGGATCGAAGTCTGTCTGTATATGTAGAGGTCGTGCGGCATAGCGGTTCAGCATGAAACGTGGTGTAGTTGCTCCGACAAAACGGAGTCTTGACGATCTGCCGTCACACAAACGTTACTTGTTGTTGTGTCTTACAGAGTGAGCCATATCGTATGCGTATACGAGTTCAGAGCGCAAACTGACGTGCGAGCACGCAAAGTGTGGCACTTATTTACGCTGGCTGGAATACGTCTGTAACAACATACGCGCATATGTTCAATTAGACTTGTTCATGCAGTAAGCTGATAGCACAACAGGAACACAACCTACCTCCCTAACAGAAGGACTTCGGCATATCGTGTAATGCCAATAGGCACATATCAGAATTGTAAGCGTACGCTTTACGTTGAGCCGGTACGGCACAGACCCGTCAGTCTTGTCTCGCGCCACGCTAGCCGGCTCTAGCAGTCGGAGCAGTGGACTGAAAAACGTACAAGAATGTATAGTTTGATTTAAATATCCAAATATGTGAGCGCAAGCTAAATCACGCAGACGACGCAAGACAGTGGAGATTTAAGTGTGTCAAGTGCTATCACTTATAGAAGAGAATATAACACAACTGTATTCAACCTGCAGACACTACAGACGTACGAGTATGTCGCATCGGTTGACGAAAAGCTGCAAAGCCTGCCTAATTTTGTATACTGCCCACTGTCGAAGTACGAGTGAATATTAGAGATATTAAGTTGAGGCCGTTGCTTTATAGAGACGTGGAGTGTATTTTGGACGCAGGAAGTGAAAGTGTTAAAGGCAGTCAAAGTCCTCACTGAGTGTGCACATAAGACACTACCTAATCGATATGATGCAGTGCAAGAACCGATTGTGGAAACTCCAATATTTATTGTATTTGGAAAAGGCTGATCTCTAAAAATGGGTTTATGCATACACAAAACATAACGGGTCGTAAGGTAGGTTTTTTTCGGAAAAGGGATAACTGGGCCTATTCGAACAAAGATTTCCGGCTAGAAGGTTATGAGAAGAATCAACGCCGTAGAAACATGCGGTTAAAATCAAAACAGGCTAATCAAAGCTAGCAGGAAAAACGTAGTTAAATGCGTTTACGATTAATGAAATCATACAAACCGGAACGTGCAGAACCGCAAAATTTGCGATGCACGAAACCGTACTCAGATGCGCAAAAGAAACTTGACTATACGTTGGTAAAAGCTAAGTGTATACTTCTGTTATTTGAACATTTTTAGATAGTACTATAGTATGGAAATTGTGAGCTTATGGGCGACAAGGGTGGGCGGCTTTAAAGGTGACGGAAATATATTGGAGCTAACAAGGGCTTAAGGATGTACGTGAGCGGTAGTGTTAGGATCAAGAGAGATACTGCACATATTACGCAAGCCACAGAGGTAGGCCCCTGAATGGTAAAGAAACATGTCTACCGAGACAAAAGGAAGGAAAAGGTATCAAACGATTTCGTAGAGGGTGGTGGTTGTTGTAACAAAAAGGTCGAAAAAATAATTGCCATATGCTTCATCGCATGCACCGCATGGAGATCCGAGCACCTCAGTTCCATTAATAGCATGACGTGATAGGAAAAATGAGCTATGAACTTGGCCAACAGAGCTATTGATGAACTGCCAAACTTTGACAGAGCACGAGTTCGATACTTAGCATATAGGGAAAAAACGTCCTTCTAAACTTTCTGTAGGTTCTAAGCGCTGTGTAATAAGCTGCCTTCGAGGCAGGATCAGCCTTATTACGACAGTAGCTATGACAAAGGCGATCGATTCTACGGAGCTCCCGGGGAGGCAGGTTTAGGGAGCTAGAGCCTATAGATAGGAGATCAGAATCGTAGACTTTATTCAAGGCACGCTCAAATACGAAGCATGCCAGATAGATCAACATTGCCGACAAAATATATTATTGAGTAAAATCATTGGACCTAATATCGTTAAATGATTTGTTTTAGATACGGAACTAAACATTTGTTTGTCTTACAATTTGTTCCATGAGATTCCATTTTTTTCCATTTTTTCTAGCAATTAAGTATCACACTTTGAAATGAATAATAATTGCAACCAACGTTATTTAGCCTAGTGTTAGTCCAATTCAACAAAGGTTTCGTACATAAGCTGCACTTTCTCGTTGTATGTCAAATTCTGTCCCCACGCAAACATTCAAATGATTTTAGATTGCTGGTGAAAAATTAGGCATTTTGAAAAGAAGTGGCTGGATTAGCCCGTCAAGGAGATCACGACACTCCAACGTTTCAAATACAAACTACAAGTGCCAAAGTCATGTCGAGCGTCAAGTCCAAAATGTTTCCTGTGCTTGTTAGCACACCTTCAACAATGAAATGTCGACAAAACTCGCCCTCAGCCAATTTCCAAAGGCCTGGAAGGACCTTGTTGACAGGAAATAAATATAAAAACACAGATACTTGTTTTAACTTGATTAATGTGTACATGTGCAATGTGCTGCAAAACTAGTTAACGCCCTGTATATATATATATATATATATATATATATATAAAGGCGAGCACTGCCGAGTGTGCAAATGTATTGCAAATGATAATTAAATCATCGCAATATTTTCAATATATATATATATATATATATACAGAGCGTCCAATTATTTGACTAGATTTGAGGAGATGCCAACACACGTTACAACAAGATTTTTTTTTATGGATTGGGGGCAACAATGTCTTGCTTAGGAGTGAAAGTGAACTTACTAATTATGTCATACATATGATTGACCGGACAAAACTTTCCCGGATATGCGGTCGCAAAAGAACAAGTTATATGGAGAAATAAGATAAAACACATAGGCGTGTTTGGGGAAAACATCGGCGTCTAACGGGTTTAGCGCAAGAACAATAATCCTATTAAGAACTAGTTTGCAAACATCGAAATGCAGTGATGTCTGTTGTTTTTTCTTTGCACGTCTAATACAATGAAATAATGCTATTATGCCTATAGAACAAGCACATTTAGGATACGAACAGGCAATTACGTTTTATTTATTTTGTCTGGTGTATACGTCCTAAAGATTTAAAGATTGCTCTAATGGCCGCCTACGGTATAGAAATAATCTGGAATTATCTCACTCTAGCTTGCCTCGAGCACTTAAATAACCTGAAAGCAGCTTTCCTCAAGCGAGTCATTGGCCTCCATCGCTCAGCCCGCAACGGACTTGTATGTCTCCTCACCGACACCCCTTTATTCGTC
This sequence comes from Dermanyssus gallinae, assembly GCA_003439945.1. NCBI lineage: Eukaryota > Metazoa > Arthropoda > Arachnida > Mesostigmata > Dermanyssidae > Dermanyssus > Dermanyssus gallinae. Next base: position 230,540 of record QVRM01006375.1, read on the forward strand.
GAGGAGCTAAGGCGACGCTTTGACCTGCCGGCATCTCCCAATTACGTCAATGTCTTCAAAATGTGGGAGTGCAAGTTTACCGGAATCGATGTCAACTTCTTCAGCACCGGAGCAATGCCAAACCAGGCATGGAAAGGGCCGAGTCGGTCTAACCGCCACGTAGTGACTAGGTTCGCCGTGCACGGTTTTCACCATATGCTGTGCGCGACCCCCGGGTTCCATGATCCCTCCGACTCATGCGCGTGTCTTCGTTGCAAACTACCATGCGGTAGATACCATGCTACCTCCTGTAGCCTAGTCCCCTCGCTAGCCAGTCTAGAAAACCAGGCCCACGTCATAACTTCATAGTTTTACATATCTATTAGTTTATATGACTAAATGTATGTATGTAAACATATGCACATATTTTAACTGTACTATTTCTACACAACACGTGTGATAATAAACAAATTGTGTTTGTATTGTTTAAAGGATGTATGCATCCTAGAGAACATCAATGTTACATCATATACATACACTGTACTGATTAAAACTAAATCGAAATAACAAAAATGTGCTTTATATATAAATAAAAGAATGAACATCATTTTGATATTAAATCGATGATTATCGTAAGCCGATTGTCCCTGTCCTTGATGCGGATTTCCATAGAGTCCTAAGATGACAGCAAGGCGGGGACCTATATATACATATATATATATATATATATATATATATTGGAAATGCTCTTATCGAGGGTAAGCGTTAGGGCACGAACCAGCAAAGCGCTGAGGGGAAGCTGGCTACGATGAGGAAAAGCTTGATCAATGACGACAAGGAGCTCAGACGCCACAGAAACAGCGGGACCAAGTAGAAGTTGAAAGACGCGCGGGAGGGAGAAGGTAAGAGGGAGAGAGAAGGCAACGGAGACGTCCTTCTGCCACAAAGCCTGGCTGAATTCTCGTTCGAGGGAAGGCATCTTAATACATGCCACTCTGCCACTCCACTTCACTATGTGTCGTGTGTGTAAGTATGGATAACTGAGTGAGTGAAGACGAAGTAGTAAGAAAGTGAGGGTGCGCAAAGCTCAGTTTTCGGGGCACTGCTGCGAGGCATGCCAATTCGACGGGCCACCCCAATGCAGCGACTTTGATCGAAGACGAACAATCCAGACAGGTGCGGCGGAGGTTGCTAACTATTTAGCTAATAAAACGCGTGGTGATCATGATGATGATGATTATTTCTATGATTATAAACATGTTTTTTAAAATATTTTTTTTCTATTTATTTCAATCGTGTTTTTGTTATCAGCATACAGCTGTGAGGTTCAAACGAGTCGCGTCGATTCAAGCAAGTGCTGCTATTTAGCTGCTTATCCCATGGCGCCGATTATAAAAGCGGCATTGGCTCTACACACCGCGGGAGATAGAAGCTGTTTCAGAAATTATTTCGTACGCTGGTCCCCCGTCGTTGCAATCATTCTTCCGGCCAGATCCCGAATGAATGTTGCTGTCCCACTGCTGATGGGTCCTAATGTTTCCATACCTACCGGTACGATATGACGACTGTTTTCGAGATCTGCGTATTTATGTCTCCTTTCCTGTTCGGCGTACTGCTACCCATTCTGTGCTGACAGAGCTATAGCTGAGATACGAGGGAGCTTCGGTGCAGGATACTGTAGTATCCCAGGCCAAGCACTTGCCGTGAGACCATAATGGTATGGTCACACCGTCAGGTCTCTTTGTCGTTGTCCTGTCCGAGATAAACATGCTTTTTTTATCATCTGTCGATCGCCATAAATTGCCATAGGGGAATACGCTAGTGGTGCATTCTCTAGATGCTACTGAGTGCTAACTCGAGCAACGCACGAATATATATATATATATATATATTTAGGCGAGCACTGCCGAGTGTGCAAATGTACTGTAAATGATTAATATCGCATGTTTATTGCAATATTATATATATATATATATATATATATATATATATATATATATATATATATATATATATATCTCGCTCACAAATACCGTCTACACGCTTAATTCTATAGAACGTCCATACGGCCCTGTCTAAAGATGGCCTTAAGCCGCGACCAGTTAGAAAAAAACTGTCGCGGAAGTTTAGATGTATTAGGAAATTACTAAAATCTATAACACTGGTGTAGTTGCCTGGCATAACGAACAGAGACAGATGTGCAATGATGAGACAACCAGTCCTATACGAACTAGTCCTGAACGCTTTTTAATATTAATATCATTTCGAGACTGTAGTGGTATCGATCGTACTATTGTATATTTTACCCAATCTGGTGTGTAAATAAATCACGTGAACCAGTCCTATACTACGAAACGTAGCACATCGTCGTTTTCGTGAGAAAATTATGCTTCGTGTGAAGAACATACAACGCCGGCTAGCGACATGGTCGCTTAAAAGAGAGTTCGCGAAAAAGGAAGATATTTTATTAGCTTTCATGCCCAGCACCTCACAACCATAACCCTACGATAATTCACAGTGCTTTTACACATTCGGCAGCAATTGCGCATTTCATGACGATAATTTAGGTACCAATCTATAGCGATCCAGTCCGTGGTTGCAGAGTTCTTAAGATTTTATATGTATGCACTCTACTAGATTAATCACTTGCAATAGCTCTAGAAGCACAGACAACTATTTATTATCTTACAGTAGCTGCTCGATGGTGCCCCCGCAAACTATTCGGCAGATTCGGTAGCGTTCGCAGAAAATTCGCTCGGCGTCCTGGAATATACGAGACATTGCTCGAACGCCCTTAATCGGCGGCGGAGGTAACCTTAGTGAACAGCTCCTTACGGGTATGGACCGAATGCTTGTAAACAAGAGCTTTTACGTAACCTTCAAAAAAATCAAGACTTGTTAAATCAGGCGATTGCGGTGGCTAACCGATCGATTCGTCTCGGCCAGTCCACCAATTCTAGAAGAACACGTTAAGGTGATCGCGTACTGCAGGGGTGGTGCGCGGCGTTGCTCCGTCGTGCTGAAACCACATACTCTTGCAATTACCTTCTGGAAAGCCTTCCAGCGGACCAGGTAATCTATCACTTAGGAAAGTATGGTATGCTTCTGCATTAAATGTGTTAGAACGTATGTGGTTGCCTATGAGGTAGTTGTTTATCACGCCAGCCCACACAATCAGGAAAAAATCATTTTGGCGCTCACGCTGGTGAATCATATGCGGGTTCTCGCTTGCCCAACAGTGGTTGTTGTGCTTACTAAGCTCCCACCATATTCTGTAAGACAAGCTTCATACAAGAAAAGCACAAGTGCAGAGGACTTTGCATTGGCTTCTACTTGCCGCAGAAACCAACTATAGTAGTTAACCCGTTGCTCGTAATCTGGAGCCATCAGAGCTTGAACTTGCTGCTGTCGGTACGGATCTGGTCGTTCGGCTCTTAGCACGCTGTGGACGGTACTGCGACTCGCGCTAACGTTTCGGGTCACTTCCCTCGTTCTTGCTGAAGGACGATCGGCTACCGCCTGAGGGATGCGCTCATCCCTAGGTAGTGTTCTTGCTACGGAATCTGCCGAATGGTTCGCGAAGGCACCTTCGAGTAGTTACTGTAAGATCATAAATAGCTGTGTGTGCTTCTAGAGCTGTGACGAATTATTGGTATGATGGGATAGGTCAATTATGCATGCACTCAATCTTGAGATGCCTTTTGGAAAATCTGAATTACTCCGCAACGCACGGATCGGATCCCCATAGAATTTAAGGGGCAGATTTTAGATAAGGTACCAAAATGATCGTGACGTGTATGAAATGCGCATTTGTCTCGATGTTTTAGTCTAGCTCTATGAATGGTCGTAGGGCTATTATTTTAAAGTATTGGACGTGAAAGCTAGTAAAATAGCTTTATTTTCTGCAGATACATATATAAAAACAGATTGAATATATTTAGTGGATATCCCAAAAATGTATATCTAATGAATTTTCCAAACTGTTTTTGTTCCCTTCAAAATAGCTCGCGTCCACTGCAATGCACTTGTGCCACCTTCTTTTCCACTCTTCGAAAAAAAATTAAACCCCTCGTCTGAAATCGACTATTGCTTCTGAAAATGTTTCTTTATCTCCTCTAGCCTTGAAACGTTTTTCCTTCATTTCTGTTAGGAATAAGAAAAGTCACATTAAACCAGATTCGGCGAATAGGAAGATTGCGGACATATCTTTCATAAAATAGTACGTTCTTGTGATGAAGGATCTTACACCTGTTTGCCAAGTTCATGCTTCTTACGTAGGCCGCTCTCTGGCCTCTCTTTCCGCAATCTTCTCAAAAATGTTGCGGTACTCAAAACAACAGTCAAAATAACCATGCTGCTGAATTTTGAAATGATCAAACCGGTTGAAATTGAATGTGATGCTTTGCGATAACGTACTGAGAGACCTATGGGCGCGAATGGAGTGTCCGGTGTGGTTGTACGCATGCTCGGGCGTCTGTGCATGATCGAGAAGAGAAGTAGGCAGTCGTGTGTCCAGATTGCTGACTGCAAAAAGTGTTTAATCGACCGATATTTATCGCCGGTTGGTGGCTGCATACGGCGGGGACTGTGTGTTCGACAAGCCAAAACCAGGCCAGACAAACACGGCAATTACGGCCGAAGTCATGGATAAGGCTTTTCATGATCTAGTGAAAAAGTATCGCCATGCCACAATACAGATGTTGGAAGTAAGAGTGGGGCCCAACGCTGAAACAGTGTAGATAATTGTGCACCACAGGTTAAGTTACCATACGGTTTACGCGCAGCGGGTTTCGAAAAAGCTCAGCGAACCGCAAACAGCCTATGGGGCTGGCGCTCCAACACCTGATCCGATATCATAAACCCCCGCTTTTTGTAGCGGATCGTCACCAGTGAGGAGAAGTGGTGCCGTAGCCCCGTCGGGTCAGAGACAAGGCGAGGCACTATAGAATGGAAACATTCGTCGTCACCTCTCTAAATAAAATTCATAGCTATGCCTTCAGCATGCAAGGTGATGCCTGCCGTCTATTTCGACATCCACGGATGTGGTTGGGCAAGTCACCTTGCGACTTGCATCAGTTTGGTCCGCTAAAAACGGACTTTTTTTGGAGTCTCAAACGGACATTCTAAACGGACGCGCTTTAACTCGGACGACGAACCGACGGACATCGAGAAGGACTGGCTTCGGTCACAGCCGCGAAGCCCACGCTTCTGGTGATTACCTTTGAATACATACTTAAATTTAACTAATACTTTCGGCAAAATGACATGTCAGCATTATGGCATATACTAGATTGGTTTCCTTTTAGCTATGACCTCTACAGTTGAGTCAAACCGTTAAACCTGATCTTCGAACACTGGTTGCTTAATTCGGCAAAATCCAATCCAGTTTTGCCTAATGAGATAGCCCCACGGACAAGCACTATGCAAGGAGCAGCGTCACATTCGGTGGACGCGAAGTTACAGTGGTACATTATAAAGCATAGTAGTCTAACCAGCTTTTAGTGTAATGGGTAGCGATAGTTCATGGCGCGCATGATATGAAGACCCTATGCTCTTCCAGTGGAATTTGCTAAGCAATGTAGCCAGTTAATAAACATATATAAGAAAACACCCGATGACGTGAATAGATCTGCTGTCACGACTACCATAAATGTACCGCGTCTAATGCTATAAGAGTGGACAGCTGACAGTGTAGCGATTATACTTAGGACTTAAGGGATGCTTTTGTGGCGCAATTAGTTAAAGATGACGCAACGCATACTGTATCTTCATAACTCGCCGAGTCATAGGGTTCTCCATCGAAGTCAAATCATTAACGAAAATGATTGTTACTGGCGCAAGTTGATTTCGTTTTAAAGCAAATGTCTAACGTTCACCTAAATGCACCACGCCACAACTGTGCAGGCAACTCTTAATGCAGGTGTTTGATTCCTTCGTCAGTTATTTTGTAAACATGAAAACGAAAAAGTGGCATTCAACTCCACTCGTATGGAGTTTGATATAAAACTGTCTAGGGTTTATTTCGTGATAGAGCAATACAATGTCGAGGAACGTGTTGTTTTTATAAAAGGCTTTTGCAGAAATTGCTATTCACTGGCGGTAGTGGCCAGAAAAGCGCTAGCGAAGCTTGCGTCAAATGACTATGACGTACCGTAAACTAATATTAAACTAAACCCATTCATTAAACGATTAAAACAAATTCTAAGCACCAGCGCTCTGCCGTTCACCCTCTACCTCGTTTAGTTAAGCGCCAATTAATGCAGGCCTCACTGGTTGAGGCTAGTGAAATTGAAGCGACTTGCGGCTCCGTTGTTTTGTGTGATATCGTGGGAAATAGCCTTCTAATTATAGGTCATTTCGTTGACCATTTTCTTTGTTGCCGAATTAAAAAAGAGTATGTTTGTTCCAAACGGAGCAGAGACGGCATTTCCGTCGTCACGAACAACACACCAAGCTAAATACGTACCAAAGTTGCTACTGTCGCCGACAACACCTACTGTGCGAATGAATATTGTACGACACTTCGCAAAAGCATAACGATGTATTTTGCATTTATAGTCCGCAAATTATATATATATATATATATATATATATATGCTGATCCACGTAAACGCATTTGTTGTTGTAAAAAGGATCGTTTTCCTGGCGGCTGTTCAACACTAGCTATTTATAAAGACGCTAAAACTGCTCGCGGCTCGATAGGGTACTGGATATGTCGGAGAATACTTTACTTGAGGCTGAGCGGAAGCCATATGAAGCGTGAGGATGAAAGGAAAAACGCGAGTGTGGGCGGAGAATTAAGGATTGACAACATGATACAATACAACAAGAGAACTAGTGGCAGAGAAAGCAAGAACGAAAAAGAGAAAAATACGGCAAAGGTACTTAGAGAGAGAGAGAGAGAGATAGATAGAGGGAGAGCGATGATCAGCGAAAAACAAGAAGAAGAAAGCACTTCAACACTGGTCCCGAATAGCGGCAGCGTTTTTCTTTTTGTTTCAGCACGCAAAACGCAGCCCATGACGATAGTGAAGAATAACAGGTGGCATTCACCTAAGGCCAGACACCGCACGGCATCAACTGCTGTTTTAAGCCGGCTTTAGCAAGCGACTGCATTTCTCAGCCACCGTCCCGCGGCCACAAAGTTCAGGCCGAGACAAATACGGCAGCCTATGTTCCGCCCGCCAGTGTGCGTCATAGTTTACGTGTACGAAACCTTGGAAACAAGGAGAGGAAAAGAAGAGAAACCCTCAAAAGAATAGGGGAGGGGCGGGGCGGGGGGTGGGAGAATACCACAATGGTGAACGACCCAAGTCGCCATTGTCAGCGCTACTAGAAACACTACCAACCAGCAGTTACCAGCACCTTAGCATAAATTGCTAGCGCGCACTTCTAACATAGTCACAACGTATTGCCATTCAGTTAGAACAAACCAGATGTGTGGTGCTTTTGACCGAGCGCCGCATCAGCTATGTCTTTGGACTCTCTGCCCTCGCACGTTTGCTGTTCCTTTGCTGTCGCAGTCGTCAACGATAATATGTTTCACATATAAGGTTTTTATTTTGGGCCGTATTTTCTTTGCTTGCTTGCTCGTTGTTGTTGTTGTTTGGCGAAAGCTGGCAACGACAGTTCTTAAAGAGTAACTGGGAATAATTGGTAATTGTTGATTAGTAATCCACGCGTTTGGGCAATAGCATCGATCTGATGTTCGTATCGAACAGTAGTTCACGAGTGCTAAATATAGGGTTATGATTGTCAAACGAATGCCTGATACTTCCTAACCTAGTAGAGGAAAGGAATCCGGTGTTTAGTGGGTTTGTGAATACAACTCTAGTCACTAGCTAGCTGCTGCTGCTGCCAGTATTGCATATGTATTATGCATTGCCCATGCCCCACCGATCCCAAACCAGAAAAAAATAGAGTAATAGTACTTACATTATAGCATACTTCCAGTAATGCGTAAAAGTCGTACATAATGACGTACCACTAACAGTAATGGTATCAGTGTGAATCGGCCCAACAGAGCACCACTAGTGGTCTCCCTTGGTTTTTGTTTGTGGGACACGCAATTTCCCTATTGATCTCAATTGGCTAAAGCCGGCTCCCTGCTGTGCATCTTAGGTGCTCTAAAGCCTAGTTCAAACCATTATACGTACCACGGCGCAACAACTTTCCAACAACCAATTTTCGTGAGAGCGTCAACGAAATAGTAGAACCAGTATGCTATGTGCATGGTCGGGCATGTCAACGGGTTTAAAAAATATTTTATTTTCTGTGGTGTCGCTCATTTTACTGCGATCAAGCAATCTTTCTATTACGGGGTTTCTAAGCCCTACTGTCACAAAGCTAACGATATGAAGTTGTACGCGTCGTGAAGTGGTATAGGATGCACACGCTATAGAGAATAGAATGTCGTGAGTGAAGAGAATGATTTATTGGGTGCGCTGCGGAGCATTCGCCTGCATAACATTGTCGTAAGTGTTTTCCAGACTTGAGGCAATGCGAATGCTCCTGCAGGGGAATAGAAGCACTGTTTAGCACTATGGCGTATGGTGGAAGCCGTGAAAGTGTGAAGTGAAGTGTGGAAGTGTGAAGGAACTTCTAGTTCCTGAGAAACTTAGGTGTAGTCAGTAATTTAAGGAGAAACCTTAGACCCTTCAAGAGAAAGGGGGTAATGGATATTTCCTCTTGAAATTTGAATGGGTCCTCAATAGGCACACATTATAGACGCCATAAATCATATCGCCAAAATAATGAGAAACAGTACGCTTTGCCCTAAAGGAAACCTAGCATCGATCAAGAGCATGCACTTTGTGGATAAACGCACTTGCTTAAGAAGTTCAAAAGTGAGATTTTAATTGAAGCAGTAAACCAAGGTTTAAAAAACATTTAGTGTTGGAGAAGATGCAAGTTTAGCAAAACCGAGCGGTTACTATCAGGAAACAAATTTTCGCCATGATTCGCACATATGCATTTTACGGTGGCGGGCAACCGACAGAACACTAAAAAGTCTTCAAAAGGAATGGTTATTGTTTATATGCTTGTCCGGCCCTCCGTGCATTTAATACTGCTTAGGCCATACTTCTTAGACGAAGTATGGCCTAGAATATAAAACAACCACCTTAAAAAATCTTTTTGTTTTTATTATAGGTGCTTAACTGAACCTACATGATTTGCATGTATGTTTGAATAATTTTAACTGTAGACAAAAACAGCCTAAGCGTTTGCGCATGCTCAAATAACACACATGTTACGAGCTATATTTACTAGGATTGTACGAAGAGTATTTGGCCCAAGCGAATTTAAAAAGTTTAAACATTTATGGGCGTTCTACACGAAAGGGTGTGCCTAAAGTCATAGTTAGCACTCTTTAATATAACTTGGTCATAAAATGGCAGTAAGCAAATAGATAGGTCAGCGGACAAGATCTAGTTGCTTCAGTTTGCGACTCGACTGCAAGCCGTTCAAACCACAAACGTATGTGTTAAAAGTCAGCGGCCATGCTGCCACAAAGACTGTTGGGAAAGCCCTGGATACTTCAATATGGCCGGCCCTCGGTGTACTGAAGATAAGCCTCACGGCGATCTCAAGTCCGTGAATCTAAGAAGACCAATGATATTATAGAATTAAAAGCGACCTTCTTTAAAACATTAATTCTATATACATGTATGCAGGCTAACGGAGTATCTGCAATTCGTTCACGTTGACGTTGATGCGGGCCCAATTGTAAACAAATTGCAGAGCGTTGTTCTTCGCATGGGCAAAAGATGAGTGCAAATAAAACAAAGGCTGCTGCATGCTTTGGGAACAATGAAATTATATTTGACGGCATTCTTTGAAGTCGAAAATCACCGAAATACCTGAGATAGTCAACAGCGAGGTTAGCGTTCGTACGGCGTTTGTATCGACTCCAGGAATTAGAGAATCACACTCTAACAGTTGGGTTATTGGGTTAACAAATACGAAACAATACGAAAATAACTTTTTAGACAGATAGAACATGCAGGCGGCTTCTGGCTTAGATCCGGCTTAACACGTTTCATTCTTTAGAAACAGTTCAGATTCAGTTCAGATAGAAGAAGACTCAGAAGCAGTTTAGATAAGCTCTAAGCTAAGGTAACGGCAGAACTAAGTTTGCACGTGTTAAATGCATACACGTGTGATCGTTTATGGTTACGCAGTTTAGCTATAACGTTTATAGAACAAACGTAAGATTCAGCACTAAATGAATATTCAAGTAGCTTGTGAATACAGCTTGAAATACGTGCATCACAAACAAGCACACACACGCACTATTGTACGGTGGACATCTTTCAGTATCTTCTTTCAGCCAAGAAGGTACACCTAAGAGATCCGCAAGCTTGTGTGTATCCTTTTTTGAATTACGCTTGCATGCATTTTATAAGATAGTGCTGCTCGTAGCTTACCAGTCGCTTAAGGTGTCCTGCAGGCAGTAACTTAGGGTGTCGTGTGCTATTTCTGTTGTTGGGTTGGTCTTTGTATAATTGTTATTGTTGTCGAGCGGTGGTTATTATTACTGCTGCTGCTGTGGATTGTGTTGTTGTTGTTGTTGTTTTCGTTATTATTCTTGCTGCTTCCGATGATATTGTTGTTGTTGTTGTTTCTGTTATTGTTCTTGCTTTTGTCGTTGCCGCTATTGTCGTCGTGGTGTTGACGTCGTGTTCTTGTTGTTGTTGTTGTGGTTGTTGCAGCTGATGTTGTCGTTGCTGTGGATGTCGTGGTGGTTATTGTTGTTGTTGTTGTTGTTGTTGGTATTGCTCTGTTTTGGCGGTTGTTGTTGCCGTTAGTAATGTCGCGCGCCATACATATGGCGATCAGCAAGCCAGTTAGTTATACGCTGCTCGTGTTGTAGACCGGCGTGGCTAGAGGGCGGCATGGTCGCCCGTTGAGGTAAGGGTCGACCAACCGACCAGCGGAGGGTGAGGGAGCCGGAGTGCAGGCCGGAGGCCGGCTGACGACAACGTGTGAGCCAGAGCGAGTCGACGAGTCGTAGTCGGAGCTCACGTCATGAGAGACACGCCGCATGAGACAGCCGTAAAGCCACCGATGTCAAACGGCGTACGAGAGGATCGGTGGTCACGTTGATTCAAAGCGGCGCGACGCGAAAACAGCGACGGAGGACTAGACAAGAAGAGTAGAAATAGACGAAAACACTTCAGGCACGAAGACGACAACGACGTCGAGCAAGGAAGATAAGGAAAAGAAAGAGTGCGAACGTTCGAGAACGAGTAGCTGGCCTTAGGGCTGGAATGACAGAGGCTGGAATACACAGATGAGCCGCGAAACCCCACAACAAATTGCCCAAGTGTTGCCCATTGGTCAAAGCCTACTCGTTGGTTGTACCACACACACACCAAACAGTCATATTACGACAACATACGTGTTCTCTCCTCCTCTCATACGAAGTGTTTCGACGAGAAGTGTCACAGAGTGTCAACAACGAACACGCGTAATATGATTCTGCAATACGAGGCAAATGGATAAATGACTACAGCAGCAGCAACAACAACAACAACAACAACAATAACAGCTGCAACGATAACCGAAACCGTATCAATCACAACGTGAAATTATAGAACCAAAGCAGCAGCATAACCAGCAACAAACAGTAACAGCATCAACCATAAAAGGAGCTGTAACCACACGGCTATTAACCAGACCAACAGCAGCAACAACAACAACGACAATAGCAATAACAGCGATAACAAACGAGACAACAAAAACCACAACAACAACAACAGCAACGACAACGATAACCACCACCACCACCAGCCCAGCCCGACTGCGGCAGTACCAAGCTGTACCGAGTGGTCGCTGGTACTACTGTTGCTGCCGTGGATACGCAGAGGAGTAATGTATGTCCGGTAGAGCGTGACGGTTCCTGCCTCGCTCGGCGTGTCACGGAGGCCACACCACGTACGTTAGAGGGTTTCTCTCTGCGCCCCACTTGGCCCGGGGGAAGGCTGGTCGCGCTGTCGACAATGCGTGTTGTGTCGTCGTAGCAGCCGCAGTAACAACAGCAGCCGCAATAGTAGTAGACTGACCACCGTCCACACACAGTGCAGACTACTGACCACACTGGCTGCACCAGGAGTGTCGTGTTTTTTTTTCGTGTGTGTGACGACTTTGATGATGAACGGTGGTGGTGGTGGTGGTGGCCCACCTCGCAAATACCCGAATATCACGGAGAATCGCTCGCGGAGCTCTCTTTCACAATACTGACGTGCGCTCATTAGCGGATAGTGGTTGTTATGGTTGCTAATATTCGTCGAGTGCTGATGCTGCTGCAGCTACACTGCTCGGTTCATTCGTGTCTCGGTCGTTGCTGTTGTTGTTGTTCTTGTGGTTGTCGCTGTTGTTAGTGCTGTAGATACTGTTGGCGACGCCTCGTCTGCCATGCTTCTGAAAGTTCCGATGAAAAGCCGATGCTGTTTTTTTTTGGGCAGTCAGTTGTTGGCTAGTCAGTTGTAAGGCTCAGTTGTCTTCCACCCATCCCAGACGACGTTCTGGCGTCTGCGTGTCGGGTGCCGGCGGTCGGGTGGTCGTGTTGTTCATCTATGATTTTCCTGCACTCGTCGCGTTCTCGGGTTGGCCACGCGAAGGCTCCCGTTCTTCTTCTTCTGATACGTCGGCCGGCGGGTGTCGCGTCTGTCAACGCGTGTTAGTACGAGAAACTCTCGTGTGTCTCGTGCGCTGCAGTGAATCGGCTGCGTTTAGCTGAAACACTGACACGGCGGCAATGGTGATGTCTACGTTGTCGTCGTCGTCGTTGTCGTGATCACCAATGTCACGATTATGGGCATAAGGACAGACCTCTGTGCGCGGACGCACTGTTAGAATATCACCGGTGTACGATACTATCCTAGCCCCGTCATCACAGGAATTTTCACTGTCACAGTCACCGTTGTTCACCATATACACGTGTACTCGTTACCAGTGTTAGCCGTGCTGATGTTTATTTGGCGTACTCCGTTGCCATTGTTATTGTTGTCGTCGTTGCTGCCGTTGTTAACGGTGTTGGTGGCTTTATAGCGGATGGTCACGATAATCATGGCAGTGATAAAGATGCCGACGAATGGCGAAATGGTTGCTAATTGGTTATTCTGACCGAGCGTCTTTGTCCTCTATATACTAGGAGCTGTCGTCACATTTGTTAAGGTTGTACCTGCCTGGGTGACTGGTCTAACAACAGAACTACCATTAGAAACAGCAACAGCATCAACAAAAACAACAACAATCACAACAGCAGCAGCAGCAGCAACAACAACAACAACAACAACAACAACAACAACAGTAATACCAACAACCACAACAACAGTAGAATTCGCGCAGAGTTTCGCGTGCGACATTTGCTGTTGTTCTTGGCGCCTTTGCCACAGTTGAGTCTCGACGACGGCGACGACGACAGGCGAAGACAAGAGACAACGAACGAGCTTCTTGAAAGACAACTACGATTACAACAACAACTAGAAGAACAGCGGCAACAACAACCACAACAGCAGCAATGAAAACATCAACAACATCAACAACAAGCGTGACAACCACGCCGCTTCATTAGTAGTAGTCGTAGCAACAAAGACTAGAACAACAACAGCAACCTTACCGATCGTGGCGTTTCTCTCCTCTCTCATAAGGCAACTGGCGCGACAGCTACGGCTACAATTTTGACTATTGCTATCGTATACTAAAGAAACCAACCACAATAACAACAGTATTAGTAAGAAGAGAACGACGGCGACGATAAAGAAGAACAATTACAAGAACAAGAACAGCAACAATAACAGCGACGACAGCAACAACAAGAAAAATAGCATCGACAGCTACAGCAACAACAGCGACAACAATAAGAACAACAGCAACAAGAGTATCAGCATAACCATCAACAAGAACAACAAAAACAGCCCCAACTGCAAGAACAACAATAGCAGATACACCGACTACGACGACGACGACAACAACGGCAGCCACAACAACAACAACAACAACAACAACGGCAACCAGAACCGCTATCAGCGGTGGTCTCTACCTATCGGTTGTGGCGCCACGGGGACGCCACATTCACCCATCTGTGTTTCCAGTTTAGAGGCTGCCTCACCACCATCACCACTGCTACCACCATCACTACCGGCGCCTTCGCCACCGCCACCGCGTCCACCCCTGTTTCCACCCTGCTTGTTGTGGAACCAACCGCCGCCCGCTGATTGGGGCGGCTGGTTGTGGCCCTAAGCGTGGCTATTGTTGTTGCTGCTGCTGCTGCTGCAGCTGTTGTTGCTGCCTCTTGGCTGGCCATTGCTGCTGCTGCTGCTGCCGCTGGTGGTGTCCTGTCGAACAGCGGTTCGAGACGAGCGCGGGACAACCCGAGTCGGGGAGCGCTAAATGCCGTTGTTATTAACGCTGCTGGGGCCATCACAGGCCCTGCTACACGGGGAACAAACCCGACCAGTAACCTAGACAACACTATCGCCACCAAAACGATTACCACCACCACCACTACCGTGCTACGTACTTCTCAAGCGTCTACTGCTGTTGCTGCTGCTCGCCTTTGACTGTTACAACAACCGAACACGACTGTTTACATCGACTTCAACCACCAACTTGACCAGTAATAGTAGTAGTAGTAGTACGACCAGCCTTTGTACGTCGAGGTCTGCGTCTACTTCGACTACGACTGCATCATCGTCGTCGTCGTCGGGTACAAGCTCGACAGCTGCCGCCAGAAATCTCGAGTCTCCTCGCGCTATAGGGGAGGAGCACAGCAACCGAATCAACAAGCGAGACAACAAAGCCATTAGAAACAACAGCATTAAGAACAACAACAATATCAACATTAAGAACAACAACAACAAGATCAGCAATAACAATAAAAACCATATCAATATTAACACAACTGTCGACAAAAAAAAGACACGCTGAGATGACAACGACGACGATACTACAACAACAACAACAACATCAACTGCCGCAGCTGCAGCATCAACAACCACCACAACATAGTAGCATATGTAACCGCTAATCTTAGGTGTCAGGGCCCAAACAACGCGGTATACTACGAGTGTTAAGCATTAACAAGTGTGTGTGTGTGAGTGTCTATTCGATACAAAAGAGCCGCTGTTTGCGCCGGGCGAGAGAGTCTCGACCCCACCCAGAGCACATCGGCGACGGACAACGTGACTGCCGTGCAGCTATGCAACCTAAGCTAAAAGTCACGATTAGTAGTACCACCTTAACGAGATGGAGGCTAACTGCTGGTAGGCTCGTGACGCTTGCTTCATAACGCACCTCGACGAACTTGAGCGTTTTAGCTCTGCCAGCTCTGAGACTTGTGTGCCGACATCATTGTCGTCGTCGTTGTCGTTGTCTGCTCCTTCGTCGTTAAGTGTGACCATTTACGACGATTGAGGCGATTCAGGTTCAAAACTCGTTGTCTTCATCTCCAGAGTTAGCTCCACTTCTAAAAAGAAAAGGTGGTTGATCGTTATCAGGTGGCACTTAGTAAGTGCTTGTGCCCCGCGTGTGGCCTCGGCGATGTGCACGTAGAAAGATCAGGCCACCACCGCGCCTACAACCGCCCATGGAGTACTTGACGCCGTTTATGATGGGCGTCGGTGCGGCGACGACGACCACAACGACGATCACGACGACGACTACGACGACGAAAGCAATGACAACAATACAAACAGTGGCAACTCGGGCAGAAGCAGCACCGACAGCGATGTATCGTGCCTTTTTCAACGTCGTTACATAACAGCATACAACAGCAGCAGCAGCAGCTCGCGTGTTCTCGGGAAAGATCTAGCTGTTCGGGTACAACACTGCCCTGGGCGGCCCGTAATACGCGACCGTAGCTACGCGATAACAGAAGCTCTGCGACGGCAAGAGCTCAGAGGGACTCAGATAGACGTCCGAGGGGCATGAAGGAGAAGAAAAGAAAACAGGAAAAGCTTACAGCGGACAACGGCGAGATAACGACAGCGCAGCATAAGAGAAGGCCAAGCGAAGCAAGAGGAATAAGAATAGTACTGCAACTTGCTGAGCTAGAGCAGCAACAATCGACAACAAAACAACAACAACAACGACGTCAACGACAACAACAGTAGCAGCAACAACAACAACAACAGCAACAAATAACAACAACCGCAACCAAGAAAAGCTGAAAGGAACACCGAGGAACGGCAAAACAAATAGACAGAAGTAATGTCGGCGAAACTAAAAGCCATGCTGCGGTATTGGTAGACATTGCAAACATACCAGAGATCGTCAACATCTCGCAGACCAACTTTCAGCACAATTATCACGTGTGAGGTTGGCGAACGCCAGGCGGCGCACTAGAAGATCGCGCACGAACTCCTACAACGTAGAAATGCGCTCTAGAGTTGAACGGGTGGATGGACACATATTGAGTGACGTGTGAAGTGTTTATACCCCCCCCCTCCCCCCAGTTAACCCCACAGGGTAGGGACAACGAAGAAGACGACAACGTGGTGTGGTGCCGGTGGCGTCGTAGCAGTAGGGAGTCAACGAGCGTGGTTCATCGCATGTGAGAGGTGCTTCATCAGACCCCTCAGGCGGGCTGCTAGCTGAGGACGCGTGGATCGCCGCTAAATAGACCACAACGTCGACTTCGGAAGCGAACGACCACGGCGATGACAAAATCTGCTCGTCTTCGGTTGTCTGTGCAAATTGTGCTCGGTGGTGTAGCCATTCGTAAGTTAGGAGTAGCGGGGGAAGCGCGTCATTGAGTCGTTCTAAGTTGGTTCTCAGTTGTTGGCATTTCACTGCCTCGTAGAGTCTGTGATACGAACGTGGTGAGCGGGTGTGTTTACAGTGTCTGTGTTTGTTTGTGTGTGTGTGTGTCTTTGTGTGTGGTAGTATCAGCATGAGTGGGTGAAGCCGCAATTAGTAGGTAGATAGATAACCGTTTAAAACAAGTTAAAGGTGATTTATATCGCTTGTTGTTTTGTCGTTGCTGTTCCTATTGTTGCCGCTGCTGTCGCCGCTGGTGCTTGTTCTTATTATTTCCGATAAAGTGCGTCCGGCCGTGACCGATTGGCGATAGAACTCATTTGGAGGTTGAAATTGAGCCGTCGACCTCAGCCTACCTTGAAGTGCGGAGTCTACGTTGTAGCTGTGTCTGTGCGGCGGCGGAGGAGGTGCGCGTGTTAATGAATGTGCTTGTGCGCCCCGGCCAGGCGTTTGTGCGGAATCGGTGCGGGGCTCGTGCGGAGTTCTCCGGAGGCTGGCTTTACTAAGTGATTATTGGAGTGGCGGAATTCTGGCGGCAAGGTCGACCTGAAGACGACGTGATTATGTTATGAGGCATAATCCACAGTGACAGTGTGTCGCCAGTGTGCAGCCGGCATACGTCTGTCTGTCTCTCTGTCCGTTGTGACAGCGGGAGCAGCGGCATCAGCTGCAGTTGCAGGAGACTGTTCAGGACTGCGGGACGGTGGCAATATGCATTGGCCCAACCTCTGTCGGAATACCGCGCTCTGGATCGTTGTGTGGCTGCCGCTGTGCGTGGCCGTCTTCCGCGACCACAGGCAAAGTAAGTGTCAGTGCGTTAGTAGTATGACTAAGTGACAGGCGAGTATTCTACCACTAAACCACCGACGCAAACATTTTTTAGGAGGTGATTATCCTTCGTCCCCTACGGGCTTGGAACCGCCGCCGTGCAGGCATAACGTCAATGCACCGGAGGGCCGGACGTGTTGAGATATCTAGAGTTTCCCAAATAGTCCTTGTGGCAGCATGGCCGCTGACTCTCAGCGGTATATGGTCTATCATCTATTCTCGTTGAGCATTGCTCAAAGAAAATCCCACCACCGTCAGGGATCGAACCGGCTATAACCCGGTAGATGACAACCATGACTAGCAAACTAGTTCCCTAGACCACGCCACCACATTAGTCACTTAATAGATGAACAGGCAAGCGAAAAATGAAGTGGCACGCGACATCTGGGCTGATACGCAAGTTCAAGCATATTGTCGAACAAAATATGCTTTAGTCTGTCTTTTTGTTGTGTCTGTTTTCGTTCCATTGCTGCGTCGCGCCACCGTCGACGCCAAGTCAACCACCACGGCGACACTACGTCGCCTCGAGTGTGAGGGAGAGCGATAAGGGGTCTGTGTAATTGCAGCTGGCAACCGCCGTTAGATACTCCGCCGTTTGCTCTCTGCCCAAGCGCAACCGTTTGTGATAAACCAGCTGACTGCTACGATTGCTTACGATACGCTGGTGGACCTATATATTATTATTATTATTATTATTATTATTATTATTATTATATGCTTGTATACGAGAGCACGTTTATCGGAACACAATTGTTATGCCCGGAGCAATAAAACAATACGTATCTTAACTTGGCGTCAAACAAGCCGTATACCCTGCTTAGATCTCAGGTTACATTTAACTTGATTAGTACTAGTTGTAATCATTGGGAGAGAACGGTCTTGGTTTCAATAAACACATCGTTACTGTTACCCTCATCAAGCGCTGGTTAACTAGCCGCAGTAATAAACATTTTCGGTCTTTTACTTTTTCATGCTGAGCCTCAGTCAACATATAACGTCCACGGGATTGCTTTCCCATTACTTTGTAAACATAAATGTGCCCTATAAACACAAATGTGCAACGGTGGGGCTCGAACCCGTGCACCTATGTGTCTCGTCCGGTCGCGAGGCACACGCAAATGCACCACGACGAAAACACCTCCTCGGTCTAGTCTGTGCCCACGTTGCGACAGCCGTGAGACGAGTAATATCATACATGACTGTAATTGTTGTTCGAGCTATTGTAAAATAGCATTAAAAAACACCTTTGTTAGCAAACAAAAAAGGCGATTTTTAAGCCGGATAAAGGTTTATGTCATTGCAACTTATATATACGTTGACATCGAAATTATGTGTGTAATCGGCCCTTGTTTCATAAGGAATGCAACAACGTTCTGCGTAGTTGTCTCGCATACATCTATTCACCCGTCTTTGTAGTTCGGCTTCACGCAGACAGCACGCAGATGACCCGTGAATATTCCTGAACAAACAAATAGGAGTTGCGCTGTAGGTTGTCGTTTGATTTGCGAGACAGCATTAATAGCAGCAAGTGACGGCATTATTTCTATGGCCTATTGTGGGGAGTTGTTGGCTTTTTTTTTTAAAGAGAACGGATGCGTATCTTTATCTTGGGCTGCCCTCGGGTAGTTAGGTATTAGCGTACACAGAATATTGTTGGCGTAAATGATGACACATTAAAAACAAGATGGAAAATTTTAAAACAGATACAACAGAGAAGACAACAGACATACTCGAAACAAGTACAGGATAGAGAAAAATAGCAAGATAGACAAGGAAGGGGAAATGGAAGTTACTACAACTACTACCGCAACAACTTTTCCTAAGCACGCGACTGTAACCACACAGACTCAACTTCTGGGTAAACTCGCTCGTCTTCGCAACAGGGCTAATATTTAAAGATTCGTTAGGGGCATTTGGTGGTTAAGTACCTGGTCAGACAGTACTATATATGCATATGTCATCACCGTGTTATGACATTCAGTTTTCTCTTGGATAGAGAAGCAATTAGCAAGCAACATACGCTACGCACACACGTACACCACTGCAGAGGACTCGTCTGCAATTGTGCGGGATTGCTTATCGGTTTTCCAGTCTCAGAAACTTGTGCTAGTTAGAACAAGGACAGGTGCTGTGCTGACTTCTCTATGTACAACCATGATCTTCGGAGCGGCCACACGCTGTGCCTTGCGCAGCATCGCCCTGCCGTTAGCTGTGGACAGTGCGGTTGATGTGGCAGTTTGCCTTCAACTGGCCTATCTTGTGCGAGATCTCGGTGTACCTTTCTGCTGCCAGACGTATGTGTGGTGTGCCTCGTACTTCCATTCCAGGAGTATTACTATGCAGTGCATGGTTATAAGCTTAATGGCCAGGTCATCCAGAGTTAGTTTTAAAATAGGGCACTTCCATAGACCAAATAGGAGAATGGCCTAACTTTAAGTCGGCGCCGGTGTTTGGGCAACTCCCCTCATCTAACCTGCGCGCTCGGCAAGGACGACGTTGGTTCTTAGTTCCAGTTGCTGAGGCAAACGGACCTGGATGACCACGTAGTTTTCTGCGTACGCTAGTACCTAAAAGTTGCTGTATAGCTGTATGATACAAGTTTTATCTGTGTTGTGTGCGTGGTGGCTTCGCTTCTGAGGCATCGCAACACCCAAGTACTGTCGCAATTTTTTCGTTTAATAAGTACTTTGGTGAAGCCAACCGATTGCGCTTGGTCCTATACGTGTGGCCTGCTACTTAACTCTTATTGTAATATTGTGTGTAGTGGGCGCTCTTGTTATATTATATTATAATATTGTGTGTAGTGGGCGCTCTTGGGATTCTGTTTTGAGTCTAAGATGTTTATCGACTGAGCCCGCCGCCCTTGCATTATCTTGTGACTTCCGCTTTAGTCCTGGTTAAGGTGGCCTGTTAAGGGAATGAATTCCTCAACGTCATATTCTGTTTAATAATGGAACGGTCTAGTGTAAGATTCTAAATAATGATGAGGACCGTGAGTTCAGGACGGCCATATCGCTCGTCGCTAGCCATCCTTGCACCCCTTTATTAGTGTGAGCTAAATGCTACGTTGTGGAAGCACCATTAAATTTTCCAGAAAAAAGAAACTACCAGTGGCAGAGAGCAGCTTCCAGCTAACTCTATGTCCCGATTTGACATGAGTGAACATTGCCAATTCCATCTGTGTAAATCTATGTAGAACGTAATGCCGCTCATTTGACTGCGGCA
Organism: Dermanyssus gallinae; assembly: GCA_003439945.1. Lineage (NCBI taxonomy): Eukaryota > Metazoa > Arthropoda > Arachnida > Mesostigmata > Dermanyssidae > Dermanyssus > Dermanyssus gallinae. The sequence continues at coordinate 251,336 of QVRM01006375.1, forward strand.
GCACTGCTGCCACCCTCTCAAACGTGCAGATCTGTGCCTAGTGTCTAGCCATTGTGTTTCACGCCTTTGATATGTGGGCACGTGAACCTACTCTGAAATCGAAAAATCACCTAGCCAATTCTATTTTTTTCTCTCTGTGACCGCTTTCTGAATTACCTTTTCATTCTTGCATTGCGTGGAGTCTTTTGGCAGACGAATCGCTGCCAGGGCGCGTGCAGTGCAAAGTCCGTGGTCGCGCGTCTCTTGAACTAGACACGACGGTTGCCCTGATGTTGATTCAAACACCTAATTACTCCAACTGAAGGAGTTGGCCGAGTTTTCTTCTCGTTCTATTAAGAGATGAAGGCTACTCTCCCTCAAAATGCTTATTTCGGTGCAGGATACGTTGCTTTACGTATCATCTGGCCATTCCCTCGACAAGAGCTCCCTCGGGTAACCTGCAGCTTGGTGGCGTGCCATCAAGTCATATATGACTTCTATCTCTCGAGTGTTTCTGTTGATCTCTTTCTTCACATTTCGCTGCCGTTCGTGCTCTCACTCCTCTCTCTCTCTCTCTCTGATCAAATAACGTATCTTGCTAGGAACGTTACTCGTTTGATGCTTCACTACGGTTTGCATATTCTTGATGCTTGACCTTATATTCGGTCAGTCTCTTCATTGGCTGTTTACCCCGGTCCTTGTCTCGGGCAGAACGCCCTACTCCTTATCCGGCTCTGCACGTTGAGGGAGACGGCGTAGAAACCCCTCGCTAACCTGTGAAGCTAGAAGCTCTCTGTATCCATTAAGAATGTCACGTTAAACCAAGTTCTGGCTGTGAACCTAGGACGCTAGTTCTATAGGCAGGAAGACATTAGCTGCTTGGCTGCCAAGCTCACAACGGCCCTGTACTAATATTCTACGTCAGTCGATGGCAATTTGCCAACGCAGCGTGGAATAGGCTGTGACGTGAGAACATGGAGCATGGTCCGGGTTCAGGCCAGCAACAGCAGGCGCAGTACGGAGTGAAGACCTGACTTACAGACAAAACAACGACGGTCGTGGTTTTATTTTGCCCGCCGGGACACTGAAGCATTTACGCATTATGGTACGCGTGGAATGCTGCAATACGTTGATACGCTCAGTACAGACGTAATCCTGCTGTGACTGGAGAATAGACATAAAAATCGACGAGAAAGCGAACAATATATAAATAGTAGGAGAATTAACAGAACCAACAACAATAATATTCAAAACACCAGCGACGACGACGACGCTAGGTGGCTACAGAAAGTGAAAGGGCGAAAAACGTGTAGTCGTAGTTTGGGAAGGTCAAAACAAAGATAATGGCCAAGAACATATATTATAGATGGACGAGAGAGAAAGTGATACAGCAGCAGTAAAGGCGACCGCAACTGGAGAGACATCAGCCAAAGTAGAGGAACAAAGGAACTAACAGAAAAGCATAACAACAACAATAATAACATAGCAAACGACTGATGATGATCATTATCATCATCATCATGGTAACAACAACAACAACAACAACAAAAAAAAAAAATAAATAAACGCAGTAACGAGGAAACCCAACCATCATGCCCTGTCATCAACAACAAACATTCCGTCCTGCGACGCATATGCGTACAGTCAGGCAGGCCTACATTGAATAGAAGATGCCATGGTGGCGAGGTTGCTTAGCGTTGGCTAGTCGCTATTCAATCGGTGGCTTAATTGGTCAGTCGACTGACACACGAGCCTACTCAAAGCCAGATTTGAGCTACACTCTATGGCCGTCTTAGTCCAAGCTGGCTAACAGATCGGAACCACCTTGTCGTCAGTCAATCTGCGTTCAGTTTGCTTGGCGTATCTGCGACAACGAAGCTGTCTATAGCAACTGGTCTGGTGCCTGTCTACTACGACGTATATTGTTGCCGCAGCCCAGCTGAGAATCGAACGTGTCAGAGTATCGAAAGACCAAACGTCGCTGTACGCAAATGTCCGTGCACAGGTCGGTAATGCCTAGTCTGGTGTTGATTGACGATCACAGAAAATAAAATAGAAACACAGCGACTCTGCGGCTCGGACCGCCGAGTGCAAATATCTCACCGGCAGTCGCTCCGATACAGTCCTGCTTGTCCGTCTGTCCGCTGTCATGTCTGCCTTCTACTGAAGCCCGATACGATATACGGGTTCATTCGTTCGTTCCTTCTATGAATAGACCCTTTTCCCCTCCACGTCGTTAGTTAGTTGGTTAGTTAGTTAGTTAGATGGGCAGTTAGCGATCTAATTAGACGCCTAGTTAATTAGTTAATTAAGAGTAGCTTGTTAGAGAGACGCAATTTAGCTCTAGCTAAGGGCTATGGATGGAGACGCTACGCTAAGCCAAGACACCAATCGGTAGATACACCGGTTGAGAGCCACCATCGTCATTAGCGTCATCCGCATAACGTCTGTCTTCATCTGTTTCTTTCTATCTTAGTTGCCTTACTCGGTTGGTTGGTGCGGCGCGGCTAATTATACATATCGCTTTAGGTATCACCTTAAAAAAGGTCGATGCAGAATTATGATTTAATTCCGTATTTATTTCAGCATAAGATTGGTAGCTAATACCTGCATCTTTTATGATCTTACAATTTTTGATTGATTTTGCATGATCAAAATGCTCCATAGAGTTCGTTTATTCCCCCATTAGCGTTATTATCACATTTTAATGGAAGCTATAAAAGCACCCTTTAACTCTTTTATAGCAGCTTAACGGCATACATGGGGGGGGGGGCGCTCGTGCCAAATTCTTGCGCCGATTGACTATTTTGCGGCGATTCTTTTACAAGGCTCTTTTTAATATCTATGAGCAAGAGGTAGGGCCATCAGTGTAGTTTTCAACTACAGATTGAGTTTGTATTCTCTCTAACGATTTTGAGTTTCTATTATATTACCACTGTAAACGTATACCTCTTGTATGAGAATGCGAATATAATTTCGCTGGCATGAGTAAATTGTCTAAAAATGCATAAGTAGCCATCAGGCTACGCGGTAGATTTTCGAGTTCAGTTAAATGCAAAAATAATAATAGAGGGACTAACTGAGTCCCTTGAGCCACGCCTATAGTTGGATCCATGAGAGTTCGTACCCCAAATCTTATTTTTTAACCCAAACCATATGGTCTGCCGGTATATCATGAACAAAGTGATCCCGCCATTCCAAACAGTGCGCGTGTCGATGGCAGTACTAGGTATAATTTCTAATGGATTTGAGTTTAATAAAAACAGTATACGTGATTTCCACGTGAAACAAATGCAACTGTATTAGACGTCGATTTTATCTTTAAACACTGCGTTGCTCCGCTAGAATTGAAGCAAGAGTATAGTCTATCAGCATTAGCGACGCTAATGGCTTATAAAGGAAGCTCAAGAGCACTATACGCCCTTTTGTCGGTGACAAACTATTTTTTAATGATTATAGGCTGTAATCAGCTTTTTCGCCACACGTCAGGGATGCTGTTCTGCCAAAGATGCTTATTGTACTGATTATTCAAAGTAGGACGCGCAACGTTGATGTTTTTAGCTTAAGGTGTTCATTAAGAATAAGGTCAGAATCTGCCAATGTTTCTTTTAGCCTTGACATACCTATAATTGACTTCAATCTTAGTAAAATCCAAAAATGATTGTATAAAAATCCGAATATTGGCTAGTTACGACTTCTGATATCGCCTAATAATCTAGTAGAGGAAGGCTATGAGGCCTGGGTAGCTAGTGCGCATTTTTCCTGGATGTTCGGGTGACAGTCATCTGGAAACAGAAAAAAATAGCGTGAAAAGTCGTAAACGGCAATATCCGAACAATCTCTTGTCTGGCGGTCTGCAATCATGTATTGCCTAATAATAATAATAATAAGTCTGCTCGTTGCCTGGAGTAGTTACGTTCGCCCGAGGCACTAAAATTGGTAAAAATTTTATTAATATTAGAGTTGTATGGTCGGGGTTGAATGCCTACAAGGCTGTCTACACCCACTGATTGCAACTGGGTGCGTGATAAGTCAGAGAAAAGTCGTTGTAAGGACTTTTTCAAATTGTGAACTGGTGGATTGCAATGAAGGTTATGTAGTGTCGCGGAGAGTGTTCGTACAACAGAGGACTCACGCTTGTTATGCATTATCATCCGTGCTGTCTCCTTGGTAACGAGTGACTCGCGCTCGGCGTCGCCTCGGTATAGGCCTCGCCAAGGGTCGCCCGTTATCTACGGTTGAGCGGTATGGATTATTCACCGCAGTCATCACACACGTCATCACCTCCGTTTTGCTGCAAAGACGGCGACGATGAACAAGTGAGCAGAATCACGTGTGTTTTGCAAAGTGTCACAGGTCAACGACGTTATCGAAGCAAAAACGGCAGCAGCAAAAGAACGCCAGCCTAGTCGAGAAGCCAGACTATCGGAAAGAATATTGGCTTGAGAGCGACGGGGAACGATCTGATTAGTGGAGAGAGCAAGTGTGACAAAGAGCCGTCCAAAAACAATTGGTAGTACGCCTCACGGCACTGGAGATTACGAGGGATGAAGCCCAGATCCAACTCGGCAAGAAACGAGGGCGAAAAGGGCCGTAAAGAAAACACCCAAGGAGACTGCGTCTACAAATATTCGAAGTCCACGAAAAACCACTCCTACAAAGACCATTCGAAACTATTGTTTCACTGCCCAGATACTCCCGAAGTACTAAGATCTTTTAGTGGTTCAAGCATAGTCGTAGAACTCGGCGAGTATTTTCCGGGTACCGATGCTCAAATTAGATGCAAAGAAGATTGGCGGCTTGCCTAAAAAGTGTGTGCTGTGAGTATAGAGCAATTGAGTCGATTTATTGGAAATAACTCTCAGTCCACCGAGGATGGTATTTTAAGTCGTCTTGAATGCTAAAGCGTCAACGCGGTTAACTGAGCAATATACACGGCACGGGATGACAAAGGGAATTGCAACAAAAGCATGGAAAATTGCAGCCAGAGTCCGACTTCGTTTTGGCACAATGCCTGTATCGGAAATGCGCATGGCCGCTGAGTTCCTGAAGGTCATATTGTGTGTAGGGTTCTTGCTGCAGTGCTTACTAACTATAGACATAAGATCTCAGAGTGTCGTAAACGAAATACTGGAGACGCGGTTATCTCATGCACGAGGCATGTGGGAGTGAGACTCAGTGTGTCAACTGCGGAGGTGCCCACGCATTCAATGATAACAACTGCAGAGTTAGAAAAGTATACGGAAAAGCTGAACAAACCAAGGTCTTCCAAAACCAGACAATATTCCATCTCTGACAGAAAACCATACAATGTCAGCCTGACGAGAAACGCAATTCTTACGCGGATGTCGACCAGCCGCGCTGAACGGTGTTCTGCAATCTTTGTCTATCTATTAAGAAAAATGGCTTTCAAGCGACTCTCCTGCAAGCAGGGGGCCCAGCAAGAGTGTTAGTTACACTAGTTTTTCAAATGCGATATCTGCAACATTTTTGACGAAATGCTTAAAAGGCTCCAAGACTCCTACCGATGCTATTGCGGGTCTACCGATATCCCCCAATCCTCGCTTTGATCACAGATGTAGCCAAAAAGTCAAAAACCAGTATTCAACAAGGAAAGCTAATGGGTCAGCGTTGTTTTGTCATGGTAATTCTGATCTGGTGTTAAATCCACGAAGCCCATTGCACGTCTGGTATGTAAATAATGCATTTCTGGGTGGTCCCGCGGACTTCAGGGCGGATTATTTGCAAGCCGCATTGCACTTTATAGATCCTTGTGAGCCGTTCTCATGTGTGCCGTATGGCAAACTGGTCGACTCAGATGGTCTACACCCGGTGAGCTGCCTGAACAGTCTCTGTGGGTTCACAAGACACGCGAAGTTAAATGGAAAAGTAAGAAGAGCACTGGGATCCATCTTCATTCGAGCCCAAAGGTCCGAGTGGAAACCTGACGGGTTTACCATACCTCTATGGTCACATGAAAAAAGCCTTAAGTTGTCAAGGAGTTACCGCTTCGTAGTACGAGTAAGCTCTCAAATTCTAACTTCTAGCAGCCACATAGGCTATGTTCGGCCAAAAACAAATGTTTTCTGGTGTGCTTTGCGTTTAGCTTCATCCGATGGCCGCCACAAACGGTATTCGTGGTGTTATGTATTACACCAAGCTTTAAACCTGCAAATGATAAAAGCGATTGTTTCAAGATTAGAACATGTTGCGAGCCGAGATTGGAACCGTGACATCTTTGAACCGGCAGGTTTCTATATTTAGGTAGGCATTGTGTCAACTATCCACGGATAGGGCATCTGTGACTGGCTGTGATTGTGCCAGCAAATTCAAAGAGAGAAACGCACAAAACAAAAAGAGAGAGAAGAAGAAAACAAAATACTATTGTGCTGATTAGAGTCGTGAAGCACAAGAGACCTGTGCACTTTGACGGTGGCAATTGGTCTATGCAGAACTTCATCATTCTTTTGCGTCACCTCCGTCTAAAAGGCTTTGTCGGTGCGGTTGTTGTGGTTTTGTCCTACAGTTCCTGTTGTTGCTTAGTGTTGTTTTTGTGACTGACAAATCTGATATTTTGTTTGAATTTAAAATTTTAAAAATTTGATCGATGGCAGATTATCATTATTATCTGCTAGTTATTTCATATTTCACACATTACCATTTTTATCGTGTTGCGTATTCAGTCATTGGGGCTCTTGCAATCGCCGATTTAGTGAAGATATATCAAGATAGAAAGCTTGAAACAACAATTTTTGGTAATTTGGCTCTCACTCCACGAAGACTTTTCCGCTCCTTTGATCCATTGGCAAAAAAAAACATTTCGCCGAGTTATCCTAGACACCAAGTTGGACGAATTCTGGCAGACCCTGTTCATGCGTATAAACAGGGTATGCGTAAAAAGGCTGTTTTCCTGTTGCATCGTCATGCTGCGACTGTTGCCGTGCTTTGATTCGGTTCGACGCCGTTGTCGTTTGGATTGCATGCACACCTACAGATGAAATGTAAACACGGTCGAATCGCCCTGCCTACAGACGCTTGGACGAAAGTAGGCCTGAAAAATGCTTCGCGTTCTAATGACCTATCCAATCACTACATTGCTTACCCGTAAAGATGGAGTGAGACACCCAAGACGGTAGCGGCGGTAGAGGTAGTTGATCTTACTGCTTTGATAGTGTTAGCTCGTATGAAATTGGAGCACGTTAAATTTTGATTCTACAGCTGAAGCAAGACTAGACCAGCTCGGTTTACCTACCTTATGGCTGAGAGAAGCACACTTTGCGAGTTGTGCTAGTTACCTTTAGTTTATTGTTGTCAATTTGAACTCCCCTTAAATTACAACGTGGGTGCGCTATGTAGATGATGTATATATATATATATATTTATATATATATATATATATATATCCAAATCAACTGCGAATGTCAAAGTACCTTCACAGTATAGCATGTATTCTCTCATTTTTAGCCCTTGTGCTTATTGAATTGAAAAGTTTCCCTAACGTTGGTTTAACTTGTTAAAACCCGTCCGGATATAGTTACTCGCCAGTTACATTAGCACATTATGCATGATACGCCGTACCACAACGTTTGTCGACAAGAACCTTACGCTCGTAGAAGAACGGCTGGCTATTTTTTTTTTATATATTGAGCTCTTTCAGATCTGGCGCTGTTCGCCGTCGCACGATGGCCAGTTCAACATTATCAGGATCTGGATTTCTGTGAACTTTCCTCATTATGACTATGGCCTTTCTCCTAGCTACCGTTGCATGTTTTTCGTTAGGCAACTTTAAGGAGCAGAATTTTTGTTTACTTCTTGAACAATATAGTTTTATAAGACATTACTTTCAGTTTCGATTAGAAACAAATGTCTATTTTAACGTTGCATTTAAATGACTGACGTCTTCATATATATATTTATATATATGCACACAATTGTGTTTATGTCGTGCGTATGCTGCACCATCAACGAGACAGACAACGGCAGGGGCCATATATGTGATTTTATCTGTTGTTTACCTAGAAATGAAAAATTAAGAGAAAACACAGAAAAAGAGACTCAAGGGATGTGCGTTCTCACTTCGTAGTACGAGAAAGCATAATCATAGAATCAAATCTTGTACACTAAACAGCTCGCAGTTGTTTAGTATACCAGATTTGGTATATATATATATATATATATATATATATATATATATTACTTAATTTTATGGTTTTAGGGAAATGTGAGCGTATATATATTTTTATTTTTACATATTTATTTATTGTTCTCTCAAAATTCGACGATTTCGCGGAGATGGCCGATATATAACCCTGGTACAAGAAATGTAGGTTCGACCTTGGTGCGACGCATACCATTTCGGAGGAATTTTTGTTTTTAATTTTAAAGCAAATTTATAATAAATTAGAAAATATATTTATATAGTATTTCTTCATTTATATATTCTTATATTATATATGCGTATTTAATATTGTAAACCAACCATCGGTTAATAAAGATATATATATATATATATATATATATATATATATATATTAGGCGAGCACTGCCGAGTGTGCAAACGTATTGTAAATGATTAATAAATCATCACAATATTTTCTATATATATATATATATATATATATATATATATATAGTTTAACTATTCTACTTTCAAAAACCAGTTTGCTAACTTTTATTTTTATGGCGTGTTTTGGAAATGCATACACGTCTCCGGCAGTTATCAGCGCCTTGTCTATGTTCCTCCGGCCTAGTATAAACAACATTTTTGATAAAGCTGTTTTTAATTATAGACCATACTCTGTCCCTTATGAGCTTGGAATCGCCCTGCGGCATATCTCAGTGAACCGAGGGCCGAGGTGAACCGAGGTGTGTTGAGATACCTAGGATTTGCCCACCGGACCTTGTGAGAGCATGGCCGCTGACTCTCATCGATGCATGGGTTATCATCTATTCTTAATAAGCATCGCTCCAAAAATTCCAGCAACAACGATGATCAAACCAGCAGCACCCTGTAAATGACAACCATGACTAGGGAACTACTCTCTTAGACCATGCTGCTTCGGCCCAAGGGGTTGCGTCAACATCGCGCTGAGGCCCTAGATGCTCCTTCACCCACTTCTACCTCAGCCCAAATTACTCCGTCAAGGCGTTGACTATGGTTCTCCTGTTGTTCCGCTCCAACCTTATCTTTAGGATCAGGCTGGCGTCACCCTGACCATCTGCGACTCCCGACATCCACCTGATTGTTACATGTCATCGTCACGTACCCGGCTACCAAACGGCGAAATCACAAAAAAGCCGTTAGAAGCCTTCGTTGGTTTGCCATATTGCATATGACGACGCTGAAGGTCATATTAGCCATCTTCTCCTTCTTGGACTTTTTACGCTCGAATTTTATGGCCAAATTGCTACAACGACTACTGGTATTTTGGACGGGGAGATGGGGGTATTCATCAAAAATCTTCAAAATATATTTATATATATATATATATATATATATATATATATAGAAAAACACGTTTTTGTTTTTTTATGGGAGGTCTTGAAAATGCATAGTGGACAAGCGTCTCCAGCAGCTATCAACTTTCAGTGTAGGATTTATATGCTCGCTCGACCCGTATTCCTTCTTACCCTACGGTTCAAAAATCTTTCGACATCGTGAAGGGGTCTCATTTCTCTCATAATGGAATTAAGTGGTACTCTTCCTCCTCTTTCGAGGCGTCATCATGTGTACCATCACCTCCCTCAGGCGGAGAAAGAACGCGTATCGCTGCGATAGCGGCAGCACTTAAGCAGTTGTTATCGACGCCTATGCTGATGTTACGCAAACGCGAAAGTACGGCACACGTTCGGACTATGCCGTTTTAAACCACAAACTTGAGTTAAAGGCCGCGGTGATGGTACGCACATCAGCGCATGCAACGAATGGAGCTAAGTGCGAAGAAGTGAAAGCGGAAACGGCTACAACGGCTGCTGAGATTCGGGAGGAGTGGAGCAGATACATCTTAGCCGCGAAAGGCTTTCGCGGTTTTGGGGGTAGTGGAGATGATTATCGTAGTCGCGTTGAAAGTGTTGAAGTCGATGATGATTGTCGTGATGATGGTAATGATGGCGACGGCCAAAATATGACGGCACTAATCATAAACCAACGTCAGATCTTATTCCCATCTCATGTCAAGTCAGCTTCAGCTACGACAGGCTGAAGCCACAGATGACAGACGCATCACATTGGACGGAATTTTTGACGTTCGTATACTTCGTATACTCAATCTAAGAATGCACACACAATATATATATATATATATATATATATCGTAAATACATACAGTGTGCATAGCTGAAGCCAAACAGGTGACAGACACATTGCAGTGGACGGAATGTTTAGCGTTCGTACACTCAATATATATATATATATATATATATATATATATATATATATATCCTATATATGCCTATCACAATTTTGTATTGATTCCATAGCATATCTTGCACGCTCGCTCTTCTTCCTCGTGCATTTGTATTCATTGCTCGGTTTGCCAAAATCCTCGCGGCTATACATAGCGCAGTGAAGAAACCTGTGACCTGCGGGGAAACAGCCTAGTCAAATATATAGTCTTAAACCGTATTCAAGGCGCCTTGCTGCTATATGATCTCTATATTGACCCCGCTGTGTCCAAACCCTATTGCATATGCACTTCTAGTACGTGGTCTGTCCCCCGAAAAAAGTCAGCCGCGAGATGGGCATTCGCGCTCGTCGCAAAATGGTTGTTATATATATATATATATATATATATACATATATATATATATATATATATATATATATATATAGGGCATCGGCGACAAAAACTAACTTCAGTGTAATCTGCTTTGGTGGGAAATGGCGAGCACAAGCCACGTGCAATGGAAAGGCCGGCGAGGCAACTAAGTGGCATTCGCAACAGCAGTCGCAGCAGTAACGCTATGTGTGTAGGCTTAAGAAATTGCTATTGGTCTTCTTGTTTCGCCCGCCAAGAAAGTGATACATAGGTGCGTACATATACATATATATACATATATATGTTTTATACGAAGCAAGAAAATTCCCACTAACACTTACACGTGCATTGCCGGTCGGGCAGCGTAAGACATCAGTAAGAAAGGATATATATACACTTGAAAATAAGCACAAGTTTTTATCTGGTGCTACAGGTATATGTCTACACTTACACTTACTGCTACCGTATTAAACCATTCTTCGTCCCCTACGGGCTTGAAATTGCAATGAGGCCTTTCTGCAATGTACCGAGGGCCGGATATTCATTAAAAAGGAATTGGTGGACAAGCAAGTGCTTAGCTTGTGCATTTGTACTTTTAGATTCCAAACAAAGCTAGAATATTGATATAGGAGCTAAAAAATCTTCGTTGTTAGAATAGAGCTAGTTTCAATATTTATTAATCTGATTTGCTCCCAATTACTGCTAAGCTGCTGCTGCGGCCACACAGGAATGTACAGGAGCCCGAAGACATAGAGGTATGAGTGTTTTCTCCAAACGTCTCCAGGCTTCAAAAGAAAACTTTGAGTTTAGTTATCAAGGATGGTCGAACGTGTACTATTCTGAGGAAGAAGTTCCTAACGCTAGTAGTAATGAATCACAAGGGCTTTCTCAAAACAGCAACTGCGAGATAAGACGGTGTTCAATATTCGACGCGTTACGGACATGACTTATCATATGCGCAACGTGTCGGTCTGTTTGGTATGAACGCCAATTTAGGAAACACTTTGAGCGTTGAAATGCACCTAAATAGCAGATGTAGACTTGTAGGTTCATGTCTGTAGTAAAAGGTAAACGGACATAAGAACCTCTCTCCATCAACAGTGGTCTTATTTTAAACTAGGTATTTCAATGTCCATTCAATGACCCTTACCTCTTCAGTCAGGCTGCATGAACTGCTGAATAAAATGCTGTAGCTGTTAGAAGAGCGTTAGCGCACGCCAGATACAACGTGAAATTCAAGCAGAGATAACAGTACTTCTTGTTACTAATTTGTATTACAATATGTGCTCTCGGTGCAAGTTTCTAAAATAATAAATACTAAATATATGCATATGTTTATATATGCGTACCAATATACATATATATATAAATATATATATATATATATATATATATATATATATATATAGCAGCGATATTAGAGCGTCCTTTCGGCGCACAATGGCTACTAGCCTACTAACTAAGTGCCTTAGTAAGCCGTATCCAATAGCAGCCGGGCTTAGTTGTCAGGGAATTTTTGTTGTTGTTGTTTTTGCTCTGTTGTTGTCGTTTTCGATCTCTGGCGAGCGACGTTAAAAATTCATCCAATCCGTGTGCAGGTCTTCCACGCGATAGCCGCGTTGTTCGTTCCGCGGCGGCACAGCGGCGGCATTCTCACCGCTAGAGTTGGCCGCCTTGTCCAGAAGACAATGACCGGCCGGCCAGGCCGGGCAGCCAGCCGCTGCCTGCAGCCGAGCCAGCTATAGGCGGCGGAGCAAAAGGAGATCTGGCCGGCCCTGGCAGAAAGCAATTTCCAAAACGGAACCTCGTCCCGCTCCCTGCCTAAGCCGTGCGCACGCTTTCCGCTCGCCAAAAAACAACAACACCGAAAACAAAGAACAACCTGCTCCCTACGTGCAGTTACCTGTTGAAGCGAAGAACGTGGTGTTCGCTGGTGGTGGTGGTGATGACAACAACAACAACAATAGCAACAGCCACAACAACAGCAACAACAAGAACAATAACTACTACTACTACTACATTTCTGCTACAGCAACAAATGCCGTAGCTCGGCCGCAAGAACGTCCCCGAGCAAGCCTAAAACAGGTTGGCGGTGGCAGAGTCAACAGCCGCTATCTCGGGATGCTCGCTAAACTCAAGTTTATGGTCTCGCTGTAATCGCCGTTGAAGCGACGACAACAACAGCATTCGCTGCAGCGGCAGTCGCATTCAAGTTTAACTTCTTCGAGCGGAAGGCACAGCTTGTTTGTCCGTCGTTGTCGTCGTCGTCGTAACTTGCACGTACTGCTAGCTGCGTACGGTCCGGCAGTGCCTGTCAGCTCGCTCGGTCAGTGTTCGTCCATTGCCACTGCCATTGTAGGCGGTGCGTTCACCGCAGACTACCGGCGCCGTCCTAACTGGGGTATATATCCCCCGTCAGAGCTTCTATCGGCCGCCTCTGTTCTAACATCGGCCGCAACAGCAGCAGCAGCATCCGCAGAAAAAGAGGAAGAATAAATAGCAGATGCAGTGGCGGTAACAAAAGCAGCGGCAGCAGCAGGTCGGTTGTCTGCTTAGCAAGAAAAAGGGGAAAACGCCGAAGAAGAAGAAGAAGAAAAAGGAGGAAACCCGAAGCACGGAGAATATGAGCAAGGGGAACAGGTGAGCAGAATGAGAAAGGCGGCATGTTGTAGCGGTGGCACTAGAAGTGCCAGTAACAGCAGCAACAGCAGCATCATCGATGGGCCGCGCTCGGGTCGAAGGCTGGTTAGACAACCTGGTGGCCGACGCAACGGGAGACGAGCCCGAAACAAGCGAGTTGTGCGGCCGTCTTCCCGCCTGCTGCCCAGCTGCCTGTCCCGGCCCAGCTGGCTGTGAAGTGAACCAGACATGAAGCGGCTAGACGACGACCCTAGACGGGAATCTCCCTTCCCGTCGTTAGCTTATAGTAGCACACAGTATCGGGGACGGCGAGCGACAAGAGCGGTGGCAAAAACAGCAGCAGTCGCCGCAGCAAACCGGCCAGAATCACTACCGACTACTACCTAGATTCCCAAGCTACCCGATTCCCGTGCTTCCTGATCCCCGAACTCCCCGATCCCCGAACTCCCCGATCCCCGAGCTCTCCGATCCCCGAACTCCCCGATCCCCAAACTCCCCGATTCCCGAACTCCCCGATCCCCGAACTCCCCTATTCCCGAGCTCCCCGATTCTCCGACCAACTTGAAGACGAAGAGCAGCAAGAACGGATGGACGTGTAGGCAACGTGGTGGCGTAGGCGGCGAGCGAGCTACCGTGCGATCCGTTGCTACGAATGGACAAAAGGTCGAGCGAACGACGAAGGAGCCAGGGTGGTAAACGGCGAGAGCTGCCTCCTCACCGCGGGCGGTGGACGTGATTCCTCTAAGACGGAGTGTCGGACAGGTATTGAGACTACCTGGCGAGGCTGCCTGCTTGCTTTCCCGGGCAAGCAGGCGTTTTTCCTTGTCAAGGATCGCCCTAGTCGTCACGTCGTCGCCGTTATCGGTTCGCCCCTTGCGAAGAGAGAGAGAGAAAGAGAGAGAGGAAGACGAAGGGGGTAGAACTCAAGAGAAGTTAAGCTTTCAGAGAAGAAGATGAAGAAAAGAGAGCCGAAAAAGGGAACGGAATTGAAGAGAAACGAGCTGTACTTAAGGCGAGTAGTGTTTGCAATTGTAGCAATGATAGTAGCCGCAGCAGCAGCAGCAGTAATAGTAGTAGTAGTAGTAGCGGCATTTGTCTGTCTAGGCAGCACGCAACGCGCGATCCACCGACCCTATTCCAAGTAACTGACTGCATCAACAATCTAGCTCGCTAGTGCTCTGGCTCACCTGTCGTCGTTGTTGTTGTTGTTGTTGCTGTTAGCCGATCGTCATAGTCCTCGTTCAACGATCTGTTGCTGTGAGAGCATCACGGGACTCCATCAATAACGTAAAAGAAATGTTTGTCGTTTTCTCCTTGTTCATGTCGTGCGTTGCCCTTTCCTTTTTGTGCGCATCCACCTCCTTCTTTAAATCACCGCCGACGTCAGTGTCATTCTAGTTGACGCCAACGTATTACCGTGGCCTTGCGGCCCCAGCTGTTTCTGTTGCTGCTGCTGCTGACGCCTGTGACGACGGCGATGAAAGTCTATCGGCCATCTACGGCGTCGCAACGTCGTCGTTTCTGTTGTTGTTGAGAGGTTATCAATTTCGTCATCTTTGCATTCCCATCTTCGCCTGTTTTCGTCGCGCTCGGCGTCACCTTCGTAGCCGTGGCCTTCCGCCCGATCAATGAACGGGTAGCGTTCGCGCCAATAGCTTTCTTAAATCCAGTGAGAAGGATAGGGGAACGTGGATAGAAAGAGAGAAACCTTTTCACCGTTGTCGCTGTGTTTGTTGTTGTTATTATTTTCTCTCGGTGTCGTTTCGCGTGGGTCTGGCTTGACGGTGTGTCCATCCGTCGGGGTCGTTCGCCGTTGTTGAACTGAGCGAACTATCGAGAGTCGGAGGGGCTTAAGACAGTCGTACAAACAGACGTACAACGAGATCTAATCATTCGTTGTAAAGCTCAATTTGTCAATCCAAATGAGCGACACTTACTGGCAGCGATGTGCGTCGTCGCTGTGTCCCCACTATATTGGTACGTCACCCTTTTGGCCCCTCGGCTTGCGATTGCATACCCCCCCCCCCCCCCTCCAGTCGTTCACCAATTTCGCCAGTGGGCCTGTGGCGGATCACTGCAGGACTGCACTCGCTGCTCTTCTCTTGCTCATCAGATGTCGTATCAGAGATTGCTTATATATATATATATATATTAACACACATACAAACATACATATGCATTTATATGTACACACATTTGTCTCGAATTAGCAACTGCGCGTTGTGCATTGATCACCGCTCTTACGAAGAATTTGTTTGCTATTGACGGATCCTCCTAGGTAAACGCGTTCGTTATTACTCTAAGGTACTTGCGTAGAAGTGTCTCTGGCAAAAGCTCTAGTAGTATAGACCATAAGACGGTCTCATACCGTGGCCTCATTTTATTCCTACTTTGGGGGAGAAAATGAGCAAAGCTGATATTGGATCATTCGCTGTTGCTTACCAAGTGCAGACACACCGCGGTAGATTCTGCTCCGGCAAGGGAGCCGCCCTCATGATAACGCTGAAAACGATAAACGACAATGATGATGCTGTCGCCGCATTACTTATTTACCGGTTGACCAAAGTAGCGTTGCAACACATGCTCAATGCTGAGCGTCCCTCTACCGTTTCTCCTTTCGTTACCCTTAGACACGTCGGCTTCCTCCATGCCCTGCTTCTGCCCTGTACGCAGCTATATGCTTGCTTCTAGAATATGCAGCATAACCACGCCTGAGCGCCGCATGACCAAATGTTCATCGTCCATCAGCCTTTTCGTTTGACGGGTCTTTCCTCGAGTGAGAACTGACGTCGTGTGCGAACCTCTTGCGTTCGTGTCATAACATAATATACAGTTGTATTAGATTAGAATGCGCTCTGTGAAAAACGATTTAGACTGGAACGTCTTAACAGTACAAATCGGTATTACACGAACGGTCTAAAGGTCACAAAAGGAAACGAGTCGTTTTTGCTCGCGACTGGCGACTTGCTTTGTAACACATACGAACGACGTAGTTCTGTCCATTTAAAAAACGTGTTTGACTATCGGCGGACTACAGAGGAGAGCGCACTCCTTGTGCGCTCTCCTCTGTAGTCATCATACACACACGAAGTAAACTCATAAACGTGCAGCCGTTAACATCGGCGCGTTTACGTAAACAGCAAAACACGCTTTTTCTAAGCCTAGCGAGTTGCGCCGCCAGCGTCGCAGGACAAAGACGACGCCAAGGTTCAGCTAGTGCAGATGTCTCCGCGTGTTTCTCTCTCATGTTTAGTTACCGCACGTCTGAGGTTGTAGAGCGGCCAATAACGTTGTGACGTTGCCAAAGCATTCGCCTTTCCTACAAAAGAAGAAAAAAGAATACCGTGCGCTTCTTATGTCTACCTACCGTATAGGTTCCGCTGAATGGAACAGTGGCGGTGGTGGTCGTCCTTAGAACCGACAGTGTCGACTAGTCAGTAAACCAGGCCAGAGAGTCTGTCGACAGCCTGCCTCAGTCGCTCAGTCAGTAAAAGGCCCAATGCGACACAGCGACACAATGGTTCGCTTGGTGTGTCGGCCAGACAAATACGAAGGTTAAACAGGCGTTCCATTGTTTGGGCAACACAATTCGTCCCCGGCCGCCATGTTGTATCCGCCTTCTGTTTCCACCTCCTTCCATCGCCTGCATTTAGCACAGCAGCAGTAGAGAGAGCCGACGTAAAAACACAAGAACTAGAGCAGTGTACTCGCCCACTGTACTAGTGGGCACCACATGTAAATATTCCAGCAGACCGACTTGTAGTCCGAGAAGAACATGAGCCAGTGAGGCTGTTCTCCATTTGGTTCATTGCAGACTTGTCACGAACGTCGGCTACGTCTTAAGAGTTAAGACTCTTAAGTTCTTATATAAAATATATAGTGTGCATATATACAGTATTTATACAAAAACACGTACATATATATACATGTATATATATATATATATATATATATATATATATATGTAAACAGCGATATTACAAAAACGTTTGTACTCTTAAATTAGATCCTCTTTTGAGGATTCTTTGAATTGAAATCACTCTTATATATATATATATATATATAGCGAAGGCCTGTTTAATCGGGCACTCGTGACTGGGCACTTGCCATCCCCTTACGGTAAGGAGAGCTTGTGCTTCACTAAGGTTTTGCATGCAACACGCTCCACCATATCTGGCGTGTGTGATAAGCAAGCTGTCTCTTAAACCCGCCGCTTGCCGCGGCTTTTCGCAGCTTTGCAGGCCCAGCTTGCGGGTTGTGTCTTCGCCTGCCTGCGTGGACTTCGTCGTTTGGCCTTTGATGGCTGCCGCCTTTCCGAGCTGTTGGGTTGAGTCATCTTTCAAGAACAGTACAGTCTCTTCTCTCTATTGGAGTTTGCTGCGGCTCTAGCCGACGTCCTCTACGATACGTTGCTGTGGCGCCACCATTCAAGCGAGTTCGTTGCGGAATCTTATCAACGACGGTTCGTCATCATCGTCATCTGTTTTCAGTTTTGCTCTTTTTCGTTGCCTCGACTGTAAACAGTTTTGCTCTTGTACTTATTTTTCTTTTTTTCCACACGCTTCTTTTTGTTTTTCTTCTTTGTATGCGCGCGGATGCCGGGCTGCGGTCCTGGTTGATACTGATATTCACGCAGACGGCCATCGATGCGGTCAGGCGTCAATTGCAATTCGCCTGGCTCGGCCATTCGGCCACTTGTAATCTCTTATGGGACGTGTTGACAGTGCTGACAAAGAGATTTGAGTATTATTACATCACTGTTCAGTATTTTCGCAATTACATTATATTACACGGGTTCAGTTTCATTCGCGCGTGTATGTCTCGAAAACGGCATTCGTTTCAATTGATCTTGAACAGATATAGAATATGTTGAATATGTATCTCCGAACAGATCACCGACCCAATATCTAAATATTTTACGGTGGTCAACAATAGTCGTTAATATCTTTCGTGCAATTGAGGCCGCAAAAAAGTACAGCGACATTCATCAGAAGAGTTATGGAACTTAACGCGATGGCACAGTTTGTGGTGGAACCCATGAACAGAGAAACGGGTGAGAACGTGGCGCTGCTCGAAGAACGGTTCCATCTATGATTTGCAACAAATATATTATCGACTACAATGACGAATGCCACAAAGGAATGGGCTTATTTGAAATAGCCAGTTTGGTCATTGCCAGTCGGCCAGCAGTGCTTCACTGCACATCGGACCTAGAAGAAGCACTGCTCACGGTGAAGTAAACATTCAGAGGCATGGCACAAGAGTGTCTCGATAAGAGAGACAAGAGGGGAAAAACGCGACCTGACGAAGCCGCCGGCTGAGAAATTAAAGAGCATGTGGAAGAAGTCGAGACGTTGTTACCATTTGCACGAACGGGCTTAACTTGCTTCTATGTGGAGCACGTTGAAGCATCAACTTTACTGTATTGCGAGTGTGGTGCGAAAATCCCACAGGACCCTGCTTAATGCTACTTCCTCAGTCGGGCAATACCGGCACGCTCCTGAACGATAGTGCCACGCCAATATGCGTTGACCTTCGTCTCGGTTCAAGGCTTGTGACCCCTCCGCAAAGTTCACTGCGGCACGGAAGTCGTCGGCCTATCAAGACACCTTTGGACTCGCCAAGATCCCATGCCTGAGAAAACTGCCCCAACGCCTATTTTTTAACATAGAAGCAAAACACTGATGAAAGTTGGCTGGCCACGCTGCTGCACTGGCGAAACAGACAGAACTACGCGAATATGCCGACTTACAAAAGACTCCTTCGTATTTCAACCGGTGGTATTCGAGATTCAAAGACCTCGGCCATTTTCTGCAGTTTTTTTGGAGGGATTAGCTTTCCACCTGCCTCAAAACAATAGCCACTACCAAGCAAGGTAGGTTCTTAAGCAACGTCGGCAACATGATCTGCATTGCAGAGACGTATGTCAGGGTTGACAACGCACCGTCTGCCATACTCGAAAGTATCTTTAATTATATTTACGGAAATAGGTCTAGGAAGAGCGGAGGTAGTGTCTGTATCATCGTTGCCTGTGTCCGAGCTTGCTCTGATGTTCCCGGTATGTAGCACAAGCAGGCCCCAGCTAACTGCTATTTCATTGGCTAATACCGGCACGCTTCCGATATTCTCCAAGATCATAGCCATTGAGATATTCTCCTCAATATATATATATATATATATATACAGACGACATCTTTTCCAGGATTGGTATTAACTATGATGCGCCTATTTGAATCGCTTACTGGAAAATTGGTGGGTTGGGCGGCTAATGCCCCGTTATGCCCAAGCTGAGGCGTTGCTATGCATAAAATGGAATCCTCCTCGGGCAGAATTAATTATTTTTCATTGACTGGCTGATTAAATTGTGTTCAGCATTTCCATGCTGTGACATTCTTCCAATGGAGAAAAACCTAAATAAGTCTTGTATGAAACAATAGCCTTCACGACCGCACATGGAGCGTCACCTATAGCGGGCTCGCGCTGAGAGTTTTTAGCCCGGTATAGCAACAACTATTGGAAAATAAAGAAGATAGTAGTTATCAAGCTTATGTAGATGTTGTTCGGCTTTAGCCTAGGCGGCTGCCGTTGATCGCAAGCATACTGCCACTCTTTTTGCACAGTATATTACCGGTCACAGAGACGACAGAGTAATGCGCTTATATTGTTGTATTCAAGCTTCACAGTGAGGGACTAACCCGGTGCACGCAAGCTCTGTAATCAGCTACAAGTTTTTTGTTTTTGTTTTCTGATACCACGCTTGTGTGCAATATATTTGTGCACAACTACAATTAAAGACGATTAAAATTTCTTCTAAATTATAATGAAATAAATCTTTCAGAAAAATATTGTGATACATGTACATAATGATAATAATAAACTTGTGAAGTGTATTTATGGTCATTGAAGACGATGAATGAACATCGCAACAATGACGAGAACAACAACAGCACCAATCTATGCGTCAGAGAAATCAATTAAAGCAATGCTAGCAGAACAATGCATATATATATATATATATATATATATATATATATATATATATATATATATATGCATATATATAAAACAAGATGCATAAAAGTTATTACAGAAATTACAATAAAATAAAGCAGGAACAACAACTACGTCAACCTTCGTTTCGGTGCTGGTAATCGTCTTCGTAATCTTCGGCGGTTTGTTTCAACATTGAGCCAATAGGTAAATAAATGCGTGCTGGGTGGTTTCTGGTGTAGAGGCGCTCGCGACCAGATCCCATGACCAGATCTTTCTTGGGTTCCTTCATTCCGCCTCTCTCTGTTTGCCTCTCTAGCTCCTCTCTCTCTCAGTGTCCCGTTATTGCCATTGTCGGACGTTCCTGTTCCGTCTAGCCATTGTCTGTCAGCTGTATCACCAAGGCAACTTTTTGACCAGTGAGCTGTTCATTATTGTCGTCGTGGGCCTCTGTCGTATTGCGGCTGGTGGCTGTCGGTTCGCCACAATCTCCGACCAGGTGACCGCTGCTTTAAAAGCACAGAAGTGTGACAATTTTAACGATAATGCTGATGCGATTGACGATGACGACAACGACGCGAAAGCTCGCCTGTGCCTGGTGATAAACCAACCCTCAAATGACCCCGCTGTTATATTGTAGTGACAGCAACCCCAACAACGACCAAATTATTACATATAAGATGGGGGGGGGGGGCGAACGGATGCAGATTGACAGCGACAACAATTAGAATGATGAGGAGAATGATGATCACCAAAAGCATCAAACGCGGAGAGGGTAGATGACACGAAAAGCAGAGAGGGAAAGAAACAGACAAAACAGAAAGAGCTAACGCACGTCACGCGCGAATCAGGCACAATTTTCGGCTGCGCTAAAGCCCGAGTATGTTCTATTTCTGCCGCCCTTTGTCATTATCAATTTCTTACTGAAACACAGGTGTGGGTAGCCATTGAACAAAAGTGGATATATATATATATATATATATATTTATACACAAGGAAAGAGAGAATGAAAAAGGGCAAAGGAAAATAAAGGCAATCCGAACGACCTCACCGACGGAGCCGAACGGGCACGGTGGCCTCTTGTTCGTCTACAGTCGCGCGCCCGCAGAGGGTGTATGTGGGCAGACGGACTAAAAAGATATCGGGAAGGTGTCCAGAGAGCCTGGCTGGCTCGCGACGATCGCCAGGCGGGCGCTATAGATACGAACCTCGTTGTAGCGACACGTCGTGGCGCTTCTGGCTCGCTGACTGTCTTGTTTGCTTCTGCCTTTTCTTCTGCCTTTTCTACTCGGCGTAAATCCGGCTCTTCTCTCATCCCATACACTTTCTTTTCGTCTTCTGTGTTTTTTGTTTTTCGTATTTTTCACTTTCTATATACTTCTCTTCAACGTCCACTACTGCCCTTTGCCTCCACGGTTTTCTGTTCCTCGACTCGGTCTCCTTAGTTCGGCAACACTTTCTCGTTTCTCTCTTTCTATCTCCCTTCCTGTTTCTCGGGCTCCTTTTCCTTTCCTTCGTCTTCCTAGTGACTACTTCTTTTCTTCTTTCTGCTCCTGTTTCCATATGTCTCTGTATCCGTTTGCTCGGCCTCTTTCCCTTCTCCCCGTTCCCGTTCGACCTATCTCTCTCTCTCTCTCTCGGCCTCCCGCCTTCCCCCGGCCTTGTTTTCTTACCCCCTATTTGGCTGTCCTGCTTTCTGTCTACCCTCAGATTGCCTGCGCTTGCACTACTGCTGCAGCTGCAGTGGCAGCGGCCGCCGTCACCGTCACCGCCATTAATAACTTTTATCTGAACGGGAACATCACCTCTTTGAACATCGCAGACGCCCGCCACCAGCAGAGGCAGGAAGCGATGAGGAGCTGCAGGAAAAATAGAGAGAGGTCTGAGCAGGTCCGACATACACGACAGTCGCCACGCCGTCGGGCCGAAACGTCCTCTACCCTTAGCCCTTCCAGCTGCCGAAGTGGGCCTCTTCCTTAGCTCGAAAATCGTCACTACGTCCATAGACCCACATAGAGACAGACACACAGGCAGCACACGGAACGAATGGCCAGGCGATGCGCAAAGCCACACACCTACACACACATATATATATATCCAGACACGGCCCAAATCTACACGATTTCTGCCATTACTAATTTCTACTAATGTTTCAATTGCTGCTGCTGCTACTGCTGCTGATGATGATGATGATTCTGCTTCCATGGTTACTGCTATTGTTATTGTTACTACTACAGCTATAGGACCTCGATGAACTGGTGCTGTTGCTACCGTACATAAAACGTGTGCTACTTTTTGTGTACCTTCTTTCGATATATATACATCTATAAAGTTCGCAAGATATAGGTGTCTAAGGGACTGCCACACGTCTTTCAGCAAGATGGTGCTCCAAATCGTACCAGCCGTTTAGTATATCAGTGGCTGTCTATGACTTCGGGGCAAGGACGTCTGGCAGCCGAACAGCCCGATTTAAATTCGTTGAACTCCTACGCATGAAGCGTGCCTGAGCGAGAGTTTAACCATTTATTTAGCATGCTAACGTAGACTCACTTACTGCCGCAATTAAGAACGCGTTCAAATATGTAAATAAGAACATTTTGAAACGAGCGATTGTATGCGAGTGACATCCCGAATTAAAAATGTGATCAGCACAGGCAAGGGTTAGATTGAATACAATTGTTCGTCTCGAGTTCCCCTGTAGACCTACGCAAACCAAGCGTCTTAATATCCGTTTCCATACAGGTATGGCTCATGGATTGGGAACGTCCTTTTCAGTTAGATATATATACATACACATTGTTAGACAATTTGTTCCGCTGCGTAGGTCGAAGTGTGTTTGTTCGCCGACCCTTTTAATACGTATGTATTTATCGCTTATGAGAGTCGTTTCTTCTGATTTACTTCTGATGACGATACGGTTATCCCAATAGGATTGCCGTCAAACGTTTTAGATATAAATGTGCATAAATCCCATAAGGATATTCGTACTGTCGTAAGCCGAAAAGTTGAGCCCAATGGCGTGGTGCATTCTCGCGCGCCTTGCGATCGAAGGAGACACATAGGTGTACGGGTTTGATCCTCATTGTAGCAGATTTGTATTTATGGGGTCCGCCTTACGAAGCAATGCGAAAAGCAATCCCGTGGACGTTAAATCTTGGCTAGAAGCTAGCCTGAATAAGTTTTAAGTTAAAACGGACGTGTCTGAAAAAGAAATCGATATTAAAAAAGGTCCGCAAACACACTGGTTTTCTGCCTACGCAACAAACAAATTGTGCAAAAGTGCATATATATATATATACATAAAGAGTCTATGTTTGTATTCACAGACAAGTGACAAGACGTATACAGGTGTGTAGTTTTGCCGGCTGCGTAGACCTAGAAGTGATGCTTTTGGCAATATCTTTACCTGTTCTGTCGGCTTTTGAATACCAGGAACTGCATTCGTACATCCTGGGAGGGTAGGGAAGTGTTTTCATACGTTGCCAGGGACCCCGCAGCCCATCCATTGAAATTGTCTTATCTTTGTCTTACTGGCCTTGCCAAAGATCAAACAACCGATGTATGAAACAGGAGCTATCCAGCCTAGTAATATATATATATATATATACATATACATATCATACTTATGCTATCATCAGCTGCTCTCGGCATATCATTCGAGAGAAGCAGCACGGCGATCTCTTCGAAGCGGCTGCTTAGCGTCGACAAGACAAAGTTCTTACAGTATGTACATTCTAAAACACCTTTTAAGCAGACCAGAGTTTGCCCGAGTGAGATGTACTTTACTCAGTCAAGTTTATACATCCTTTCAGAACATTCTTGAGGTGTAAGAAGAGTGTCACTGCAATGGAGATGAACAGTCGCCGGACGTCATCTGCCTTCCCATAAAGAGAGACTCCATAAAGAGTTATCCGCGCTGTCTCGAGGACGTGCACCGTCAAGGTCGTTCCAGCCCTAGATAATAGAACCAAAACTCCAAAGATCCCAAGAAGTTGACAAACTCTAAGGACTGGCTGCCGTCTTTGACAGCCAATCGAGCCCCTTGTCTCAATTCCACAGTCTTCGCGTTCAATTTTGCCCTCTTAAGACAAATAATCTCTCTGCCAGAAAAGTGATGGGCGTGATGGCACCCAGGTCATGGTGAGCGACTACTATGTCATCTGCGGCAAGCAGAAGAGTGAAGAAGACTCAGTTTAGTGGGTCCCCTTGCGGTGTTCCTACATTTTGACTCACCTGGAACATATTTTGCTTATCCTGTTCTAGTAAGATGTCCTCATTGCGGTATATATATATATATACATATTTATATGGTTTCCGAAACCAATTTGGCCAGATTTGACGGGGTTTTTATATGGTGAAATATGAATTGGGAAAATAGGAATTGTTTTTACATAGAATAGAGGCATGTTTTATTTAAGAGTGACAGTGAAATTAAAACGTTTTGTTATTCCGATGTAGCTGGCCGGACATCACTCTACAAAATGTCGGGAGCGAGTTTATCAATGCGAAGTTCAACATAGTAACATAAACATACCATACAAACATGTACGGTCTGCCGTTTTTTTTAAAAATCTTATTTTACCGAGTTTGACAATCTCCACAAGTCTTGCAAAACTGGATTTGAACACTATATACTTTGGTACGGTCGTAACAAGTCATCGCATTAAAATGTGCAGAGAGATGCTCGCCCCCGCTACGGAATAGCCCTTCTGTGGTTGGTTTTTGACAATGTTTCGAATTGCTGATGTATACATGTATATATAAACACCAGTATTTAAAAATGTAGTCGAATGACGATCTCTTTTGGGGACAACAACAACAGCCATAACAACAACAAGATTGAGCTATACTTGGCATGGTAAATATAATTCATTAAATTCTGTCCAAGCATATATACAGATATCATTAGCTAAGCCCTTGGCAACAAGAGAAACAACACGAAACAGTGTCGCTGCGAAACGAACCTAAGCGCCGATTCCGGCTCTGTCTGGCTCAAGAAAAGGCCGAGAAGTAAAAGTAAAAGACATTACGTTCGCGGACTTTCGCGGAAGCCGCCGAATAGGTCGCGCGCTGGTGGTGGCGATCGAGAGGACGAAGTTGAGCTGGTTAGTTACTGGGTCTGGTACTGGGTGAGGACGGCACGAGAAAGCGAAGCTTGTGCGTTCACCAACCGCCCGGGAGGGTCACTGGATAGGCGCGGCGGTGATTGTGTTGTGGCAAGGATGACGCTCAGCCAGCAAGGACATACGGACCTACTCTTAGACCTTAGACGCCCAGGGCAGCGGATTTCGGCTCACACTTACACACGCGCACAACCCATTCTCAGCCTAGCATACACGGGCTGGCTGTAAGATGGGTTTGTGCGCAAGTGTGTGTGTTTGTGTGGGCTTATCCGTCCACACAGAGACACACAGACACCCACACATCAAGAGAGGACTAAGCCTATCTTCTCTACACGTCGACTGTTCTTATTCTCAGCCTATGTTCCCGACCTTCAGATGACCCCAATCGCCTCCTTTGCTTTGCGTGGCTTTTATCCCCGGCAAGCGCCCTCCTGTTTGTCGGCCCGACTAGAAGTCAATGCTCCTCTCTCTCTCCCCTAACCTCTCTCCCCCTCTGCATGAGGGAGCCTTTGGTCGTACAAAGAGAAGCGGCTCTTCTCTAAGCAGTGGCACTTTGGTGGCGGTGTCCGGGGGTGTTGGAAGGCTGCGTGCGTCGCTGCCGACCGAGACAGCCTAGCCGTTCATGGCGCACGATTACAACTGCTTTCGCTTCTAGCGTGTCGACGGTACGTCTACCGTTGTTACCCCACATCTACTGCTACGTCTTCTACTCTTACTTCTAGTATATACCTCGTCTGTAGAATGACGTAATTTCGCTCAATGCTAGAAGTCTCTATTCTCAATAAATAGGTAAGATGGTTAGAACGGTCTAACTTCGCTAGGCAGTTAGAGGCTTGCTAAATCATCTTCGCTAGGCTTAAGTCTTGCTAAATCATTAAAATGATTAATGGAGTGGTTCAGTTCTGCTTCTAAATAGCTAGAATGATCAGTATAATGGCCTAGTTTAGCTAAATAGTTAGAATGATAAGTCGTGTGTTATCGGGCCCCTAATCAATTTTGATTCAGCAGACGCTGAAATAGTTGGCGTTTTTTGTCAAACCCAGAGAAGACCTTTGGGCATATGATTATATTCAGCATAAATAGAGCTACTTTGTTGGCAGATTGCCTTCAAATTGCTGCTTTGTAACACGCTGGATAAATGCGAGCGTCCTGGCACTATAGATAACAATGAGAAAGAAGAAGAAAAGAAGAATTCTTAGTTGCCGAATGCCAACAACATCTGGAGTCATGGAAAAGCTGCTTATAGGTCAGATATAAGAAAAATGATAGACCATATTCGCACGCTGGATTAAAGGTAGAATTGGAACATATTGACGTGCAAATATGCCTGCGAATGCATTGGAGGCAAGACCACACAAAAGTCGAGTATCGGTGGTCGAGACCTATCCTCGAAATGATGGTCACAACAGAAGCAAACTCGCATGCTTATGTAGGGGTAGAAGAGTTAGTAAAAGAATTTGCTTGCGAAGGCATAGTTTCACCGACAATAGCTTGAGAGACCCAGAGCACAACTCCACAATCGTGAAGCCAGTGTGCAAGTTGCAGAGACAGAATTAGTTGGCTTCAATGGATGCCGATGCCACAAGAAAGAGCCTGGGGCGTGCAGAGGTATCTATGCGATAACATCCAAGGCTCTGCTGGCTATGTGCAGGACAGTTAGGTATGCGGCGTACAAGAAGCCAGAGGGTGTATTTGGAAACATGACACACGTCATCTTTGAATGCAACAATTGATATTTCTACAGGTGACCAGCTTGTGGCAGTCCTAGGTTTGGAAGAAAAAACAGCGACATAGTTCAGAACACTGGGGAAAGGAAAGTGGATTTATTCCCTGAGGCACGCTCGCCTCTGAAGTGAAAGAGTGATTGAGTGACCATAGTTATTAGAGCAGGTTTTATTATATATATAGTCCCTAATTCATCAAAATCTACGAGCGCGATGGGTGACGCAGCAAATTCAGTGAGCTAATTCATTCTCCCGCAAATGCAGATGTACAGCTTCCCCGGCCTACACGAAGCATCCCAGAACATCTGCAATGTGGGGAATTGTAGAGCTAGAGTGTTAAACAAAATTTTGAGAGAGGTTTCTGTTTTGGAGCGAGAGCAAAATCACTAAAATTTGTGACACACTAGAACGATTGCAAATAAGGAACACACAATAGGCGATTACGAGAGAACCAATCTTTCTATAGATAAACTAAGCACACCGTCGTATTCCTAAAAAAACTGCTTTGAAAGACCGTATTGCTTACTCGGAACTCTTAAAACTAACACATTTAAATGCGCAGGAAGTGCGCAAATGCACAATCCGTAGTTGTAGTGTAATTCAAGTTTTCCGGCGGACATGTCGAAATTGAGTGCATGCATAAATGACCTACTCCATCAAAGAAATAATTTGTCATAGATCTACTAGCACACACAACTATTAAGTTACCTTACAGTAACTGCAGAGATTTTGTTGCGCGATTTGAAATATGCCATGTATTGCTTGAACGATCTCAGCGGCGGAGGTTACTCTGGCGACCAGCTCTTCACGTGACTCAACCGGAGTTTCGCAGACGAGAGCCTTTAGGTAAGCCCAAAGAAAAAAAAGCTTATACTTGTTAAATCGGGTGATCGTGGTAGCCAAGCGATTAGTCTACCTCGGACATTTTATTGAATCTTGAAGGTCTCGTTTTAATGATCGCGTACCGCAGTTTCGAAGTGCGGCAGCGCTCGCGAGCAGCTTCTCGAGCAGCTAGCTTTTCGTTATGCTAGCCAACACATTCACGCAGAAATGCCTTTGTCGTCCACGCTAGCGAGCCATATGCGGGTTCTAGCTTGCCGCCCTTTTGAACACACCATCTTGTTCCTTTTGAACACACCATCTTGTGTAAAGTAAAGCTTTATCGATAGAAGAAAAGCACAAGGACAAGAGAAATCCGCATGGGCTTCTACTGGCCGCGGAAACCAGCCACAGTAGTCAACGCGTAGCTGGTAATCTGCATTCCGCAAAGCTTGAGCTAGCTGCCGTCGGTACAGCTGCAGTCCCACGGCTCTTAGTACTACCCTTTAGACGGCATTGCGACTCGCGCCATCGCTTCGGGCCACAACCCCCGTGCTTGCAGAGGGGCGATCGGGTACCGCAAAGGAACGCTCTGCCATAGCGGATGTTCTTGCAGTCCTCGGTCTTCTAGCGTCGTAACGACGACCACCGTACGATGCAGTTTTACGTACATGCCGATGTGTGTTCACAAACGTGTTAGTAGTAGGTGAGCGTCTGCTTGGAAGATGCATCTGATATAACCGCCGGCGCTCCTCGTATGCGTTACTCCGTGCCTCAGCTAAATGTGAGAGAGACGTCTATCTCCTCGGTCTCTGTGTACCGGACTATCGCGACATAGTGATCATAACGATTTCAACAGAGATACGGCTTGCACGTATCTCCACAGCCGCAAAGAAGACGGTACGGGACCCATCGCCTCTCGGTCTATTTATTCACTCGAAAAACACCGCGCGACGTGCTGGCACCAAAACGATGCCCGAAGACGCTCTCAAAATTGGTGGTCGAAGTTGCATTGGCGATTTTGTGTTTGTTTTGTATTGGAACACTGGCAGCAATCGGTAGATTCGGCGGTCGTCTCGAATGCTCCACCAGTCCTCTGCGCTGAGTGGTCGATTCGGGCGCGCATCGTGGTAGCGTAGGTTGTCTCCGATGTTTACTATGACTGCCGTGGAACGTATATGGAGAACTGATTGTGATAATGGTGACGATAGTGATAATGCACATGTTGCTGTTTGGGCGCGGCATAGAAGCGATATCGAAGATGCATATATAGTTATGCATACGATGTAGCAACATGTAGCTGAGCAACCTCGTCGGTGGTGTTGTTGTTGTTGTTGATGATGATGCCGACGACGTTGTGGCTGTGGAGGATTTCTTGGTCGTTGAAGTGCACGTCCGACAGCGTGTTCGGTCGGTTGTCGTGTCATCTTACTGGCGCCGTCTTGTATCAATATTATAGTAGGTGATTGCTCTGCTCTTGTGTTATGGAAGGCACCGTTACAATGGGGCGTTCGATCGAAAGAGTGGAGCAGCAAAGTTAAGGGGGGTAAGCTCGTCAAAATATAGGCGTTGAAATCCCAGCAAACGCGACTGATTTTGCCGAATGGTTCGCTTGGCACCTTCAACCAGTTACTGTAGAACAAATTATTAGTTGTGTATGTGCTTCTGGAACCATGACGAGTGATTTCTATGTACTAATGGAGTAAGTCAT
Source organism: Dermanyssus gallinae (assembly GCA_003439945.1). Classification (NCBI taxonomy): domain Eukaryota; kingdom Metazoa; phylum Arthropoda; class Arachnida; order Mesostigmata; family Dermanyssidae; genus Dermanyssus; species Dermanyssus gallinae. Next base: position 281,079 of record QVRM01006375.1, read on the forward strand.
CTATGCATGCACTTTTTCTGACATGCCTCCCGGAAAACCGTAAGTACTCCATGACCACGGAGCGCCGTAAACATGGTACAAAAATGATCGCAAGACCAGGTTCCAGTGAATAACATTTAGTTAATTAATAATTTAATATTAAAAATATGCGATGCATATTTTTATCTTCTAAAGGTTCCATACCATGTTAGGGTCTCCATGCTATCAGAACCAGGTCTACGACCGTTGGACAAGCCGCAACATCTATGGATCTGAAACTATAGAGCGGGGATCTGAAAACATGGCCGACATGCACTTATAGCAGGTAACCGCTTATTTTGCTTCTTAAATAAATATATATATATATATATATATATATATATATATATATATATATATATATATATATAGGTAGTTCAATAAGTTCTTAGAATGAAAACCAAGAATTTTCCAAATCATGTTTTTAAATTTATCTTATTCGATATACTCCCCGAGATGCTCAATACACTTTTCCCACCAAGATTTCAGAGCTTTTATACCTCTTAAGTAGAATTCCGCGTCTTTACACTGAAAATAGGCATTGACAGCAGCCTTAATCTCTTCATTGCTGGAAAAACGCTTTCCACCGAGACTATTCTTCAAATGTCCGAAGAGGAAATATTCAGAGGGGCCAGGTCTGGAGAATAGGAAGGTTGTTCAATAAGTTCGAACCTCAGTTGGGCCAGTTTTGCCGATGCTTGCCGGGACTTGTGTGCAGGAGCATTGTCCTGGTGAAACAGGACAACCTTTTTCTGCAAAGCGGGCCGTTTCACGATGAGTTCTTGCTAAAGGCAGTCTAACAGTCTTGCCTAATATTCTCCTGTGATCGTTTTACCGCTCTCAAGGTAGTCGACCAGCATTATTCTACGTTGGTCTTAAAAAACTGTAGCCATCACCTTTCCGGTCAATGCCGTTGTCCGCACCCTCTTCGGAGGTCCTTCATCAGGTGCACACCATTGGCAAGATGCTTCTTGGGTCTCGGGAGTGTAGTGATGGACCCAGCTTTCATCGACGGTCATGAAAAATCCGACGGATTGTTCGACATCTTGGTCAAATTTCGCTGTGAAGCGAAAACAGGCGCGTTTTTTGGCCTTGGTTGAGCAAATGCGGCAGCCATTTTTCTCTGTGCTCTTTCATCTTCAAGTTTTCGTGCAGGATGAAATGCACACTATCCAAACTGATCCCCAAGGCCTCCGCTATCTCCCTAATGTTCACTCGCTTATCTGCGGCAAAGATTTTCCGCACCTTTTCCACGTTTTCCTAATCAGTTGCCGTTTTTGGGCGTTTTGAACGTAGTTCATGCCAGTGCTCCTGCGACCTCTTTTTAACTCATTAATCTAGTTGGAAACAGTGGCAAAACATGGCGCAGAGTCACCGTACACCTCGTCTAACTCAGTTTTCACTTGGGTCGCATTCCAACCTTTGAAATAAAATGCTTGATAACCACTCGAAACTATTTTTTCTCCATTTTTCAAAATCACGCCGATACGTTGCACGGGAAAAGCGATTAAACGAAATCGCAACGACCAATCACCATCATATTTTGACTGCTGGCAGTCGAAAAGTTGCAGTTCCTAATAGCGGTGGAAGCGCGCCAAAATTCGAATTCTAAAAAGCTCATTCTAAGAACTTATTGAACTACCTGTATATATATATATATATATATATATATATATATATAGGCATTCACTGATACGCGAATATTCAAATGGCGGGCAAACGCTGCCGCCTGCGCTCAAGCCTAGGTGGTCGCGCGCATTGGCCTCAGTGGACATAGGACGACGACTCGACGAATGGTCGCGTTATCGAACAAACAGCAATGAGATTGGCGTGCTACTGGTTACTGTTGTCAGGCACCACCTCTGCTCACTTTCTGTTTTCGTGCTCACTGGTGCGGACCGGCCCGATACATGGCATTATTGATGTCGCCGACGTTCATGAACCTTGAAAAGCCTTTGACTACCTACGATCAATACTGATGACTGCACAGCCGCCTAGCCCTACATATACTGTGTGACCGTACATGTGTGGGTGTGTGTGTGTGTGCGGGCGTCTCTCTAAGTGTGTAAATTTAGTATCCTTACGCATAGTATTATTGCGGCACGATTCGACGATACATCGCAAATGATATCGACACTCGAGACGGACGAAACAGCCAATGCATCCGACCGGCCTCGGCAGACGCCCGGCAGCGGCGTCGTCGTCGCAAAGGGGCGCTTAGGGTCAAGACAAACACGACGCAGATGACAGGAATATCGAGAAAGCGGAAAGGGGATCAGAATAGTACCACCATCACCGACAACAACAATAACAGCAACAACAACAACAACAAACCAACAACAACAACAACAACGAGCGAGCAGGCCCGGTGGCCGATTAGACGAATAGGACAGTAGACGAACAACACTGTAGCCGGGGCGATCCTTCGCACAGCCCCACCGCCTCCCGTGCCGCCGCACTACACAGACAAACCGCCGCATCCGAGTCTGGGACAACGACGAGGCGGCCAGAGCGCAACGGATTCCCCATCCTTTCAGCGTTTGCCATCGGAGCTGCCGTCTAGATTATGATTGCCATTCGTCTGTAAGCGCTGTTGTTGTTGTTGCTGCTGGTGTTTGCCTAGTATTGCTGTTTGAATTTGTGTACATGTCGTATGCGTGTCGTCTATGAACTGTGTGTGTGTGTGAGTGTTTGTCTCTGTGTATTTGTATTGAAGAGAGAAACGAGATAGAGTTAACGAGAAAAAGAGAACTTGCATCAGAGTTAGCGAGGAAAGGAAAGTTTGCAGACGCAGTTGCACGCAAGGAGCACGAGAGCAGGGTCGCAGTGGACGGATGCCTGGGAGGAGGGAGGGACGGGGCATCGACCAGGCGGCATCAGTGGGGTTCTCCAACGTTGTCCGTTCGTTGCACGAAACAGGAGCAGTCCTCGGTTCCGGGACAATAGCGGTGGATGTAGAGACGCCTCAGGGGGTGGGGGCTGTAGAAGGAGGAGAGAGGGCGCCCACGATAGCAACACGCAGAGACAGGCTGGTCGTGCATTATTTGCACAGGGCGGTGCGACGAAGTGCAGCGTCGCGTCTCAAATCAATCGTCTAGACTCAACTGTCCCCGACTATACTATATATGGTCAACAGTGGCAACTATACCTAAAAAAAGCTCCTCGTATATCAACAAAGTATGAAATATATATATATATATATATAATAGGCAGTGGTGGTCGCAGATAGGGGTCGATCATAGGCGGCGGATTGCATTGCAAGTAGTAGAGCATATTTTATTAGATTAGAGTCATATAAATTACTGCATGCTCAGGCTATCAATAAACATAAAACGGGCCAACCCTTTGAGCGTGCCCAGAAAATAATCGACTACAGATTAGAACAGATTGTCATGCTGAAACTAGGGTAAACTACGAATTACATGTGTATATATACGTTGTTCCATTGTTCTCCCTAGTTTTAGCATGCGGACCTACTCTAAGGCAATGAACTGCCTATGATCGACCTTATTTCCTAAAGGCTCGATTGTTGGAGTTTAAAAAGTTTAACGTGAACGATTGCTGCGGTATGCCACAAAAGCCGTTATGGCTAAACTTCACAAACTGTCTGCGTAGTCGGGTTTTTACACATCTCCAAGCATACCTACGAGCCATATCGTTGATTGTTCTCCAAAGCCACTAAATATTGGCACCCAGCGGCATACGAGATGCACAGTTAGGCCAGTCTGGAGTAGATATCGCCTTCTGTCTGAAGACCGCCTTTGCATGCTGTTTCCATGCGATGTCCTGCAATTGGCTATAATTGTAAGTCTGTCGCTTACAATAGATATCTGTAACTATCGTGTCTAGTTCGGCTATACTGTATGTCCAGTTCGCATTCCACGTTCCCTCTCGATGCAGAGGAACTGGCCGGCCATGACGTCGCTACTGTAATGGCGTGGGAAAACGTCAGGCGAGTTTTGACATTCCCTTCCACCAAGCGGTGTGGATAGAGAACCTTTAATTTAATCGCAGGCAATGAAGCTCGTACATTGTCCGCTGTTTCCATGATGAGCAGTGCTTACGAAAGCAACTTCTACTACTTGGACAATCCAATCCACGGCCACAGTAATATAGCCGACCTTAGCCGCACCGTGCGGTCTCCATTGGATTCGGTTTGTTCTACTCTATACGGATTCTCTCGATGCGCTTTGAAGAACAAATCTATTGGGGCAATCAATAGCTTTGACCATAAACATTGGTTTCGACTAATATATATATATATATATATATATATATATGTATATATATGTACATATATATATATATACACATATATATATATATATATATATATATATATATATACATATATATATATATATATATATATATATATATATATATATATACATATATATATATATATATATATATATATATATATATATATATATATATTGTGATCCTGCAAATGCACAACGTTCGTCAAAAGTTTCGCTTCTCCCAAATGTATAACGCTTCTTGTTCGGTTATAAACACTCTATACGTTTACACCTTTCTTACTAGCAGGACGGTGTCGGATGAGCCGGCAAAACGTTGTCAAAAGGCCTTTCCGCAGGAAGACGCAATATGCTGTCCGCGTCGTCGTTATCGTATGTCGCCAGTGGCCCTACAGCACGTCGTAATCTTGAAAGTCACTGTCGAGTGGGCGTTCATCGTGCCTTCCAATAACGTTAGCGGCGTCGAAAGGAGCACCGACCAAAGCCGTTCTAGACTAAATTAATATCCAATGCTGCACAATACACGACGTGGCGCCCAGATGTCGGTGGCGTCAACCGTCCAAGGGTTCAGGTGCTGAAATGCAGCTACCCCCTACACTAGCCCAATGACAGGACGTTGACAGGTAGCCATGCTGGGGCAAGAACAGCATCGCTGTCGCAGCAGAGAAACGTGTGCCACGACGGACCACGATATCAGAAACACTAACAACAACAACAACAACAGCAGCAACAACAACAGAAAAGCAACAGCCACGAATAGTCGTGTCTATGATTCATGTTGACAACATGACTTCTAAAAAAGCCCGCCTAAGATAGACAAGGCCCCAGGTACCAGGCGCATGATATGAAAGACAGGCTATTCGTACGCTGTGAGGCATTGACCAATGAGCAAGACTAGCATGATTAGCCTAGGCGTCTACACAATAGTCCCCGATTTAAAGCGCCCCATCAGCGCAAGTCGGACCTTTATTTTTGAACAAGGAGCTTTGGCGGTCCTTGTCATCGGTTACGTCGGCGTTGCATTGAAAATTACGGCTGTACAGACGATAGGAAACTCATCGTCTCATCTGCAGTGTGCACCGAAGGTGAGGGCCCTGCCGTCCTCGACATAGACCGTCCATCGCGTGCGCACGATACATTCTACAGTCCGTCTCCACGACAATTCCCTCTAAAATTCGGTCGATGTCGCTGCCGGCTGTGGCCGTGTTTTCTTCTGAAAAGAACGCGAGCACTTCCCTTCCCAGAAAGACTGCCGATACAATGATTACGAATAAAGTGAAAACCAAGGGAGCCGAACTAGGCGAAGGGTTTGGATCGTGACACGCCTAACGTCGCTCTCTGTAGTGATGATGCTGGTAAAGATGCCTGTGGAAGAGGAGCACTCCACACAACATGTTACGACTCATAGCCAAGCTCCACGGAGGCAAACCAGCTCCAAGACGTGACTAAACAGCTTTTCCCTATGTTGAGGTAAAGCAGTATTTCCAATTGTTCGTTTGTTCGTTCAGTAGTCTATTTTGTTTACTAGTTTGCCTGATATCCATAGCATAGCAGAGGCCAAACTGTGGACAAAGCGTAGGCCGTTCTTCAGCCTGCCGCGAAAACGGCTTCCGCTGTTCCGGCCACAGCCGCTGCCGTCCCTGCCTGCCATAGCCCAAGCCACCAAGAGAATGGTGGTAGCCCAAGAAGCAAGACAGTTTTACGTCAATGCGGCATAGAATATCAATGCCTGCTTCCCTTCAGCGCTTTCTTTTTCTTCTGCCTCTCGTTGGTGGCTACGAAAGATGGAAGCTGATAGTTTCGTCTATTGGAGCAGCTAAAGGAAGCCGACCTCGTTTCCATAAGATGGTCGGTCTACAACGCTGTTTTGGCTCTATGTGTGTGTGTGCAAACGCATGCATGTTTGCATGCATACATAGTGAAAATGATCAACAACATGATCCTTAAACTTTTGGCCTAAAGTTTGCTAGAACAATATTAGTAATCAGTGTTTATGTATACGCTGCAGCGTTATGTGCCCCTGGTATGATGATGTATGCACAAACATTTGCCAAGCAAATTACGTATCAATCAGAGCAGTACTAGCTGCATGGTCTGATCTAAAAAAGAAGACTGAAATTTGAGAATTGTTCCCATGGTGGCAAGTTTTTCAAAATGTTACAGTTGCATTCCTAAATCCAGGAGGTCTACACACGATGTCGAAGGATTAGGGGAAATCATTTATCTGTTCGCCCAAGAAAACGCAACAGACATCGCGTAAAACGTAACGTACGGGAATTAAGGCGAACGGTTATTCCATTATCATTATGGGAAATGTTTATTTTATCGCCAGGCAATCGTTGTGTTACCCCTGTAGTACGCCCACTCTAAGTTGAGAATTTTTGATGGGTCCAGCAGCTGAACTCCTTTTTTGAACTTAATTTAAACTGAGTGGGGCTGTGGACTTCCAGCAGTGTAGCTTGACGTCGGTTCGTTCACAAGTAGGTTTAACCTAAGCACTGTATACGCTCAACTTTACTGCGGTGCTTTCGCTAACACATTGTGACAGCGTCTTATTAGTGAATGAAATACGACTACGCAGAGTACGTCTGTAGATAGACCATATCCAAAAAGGTCGCACAGAAATGTTACGAAAATTAAAGTGCTTTGCTGAAATTCGTCGTCCTGTACTTTTGTTGGGGCCATTGCTGGGCTGATAAGATTAGATACGTTCCTGCAGTTTGCACGACGGGCCTGAGAGAGACAGTTGCAGACCGTTAGTACAATACCATGGTTGAGCATTGGCGTGGTTTAAGACGAGCGTAGTTTCGAGATGGGCGGTAGTTGCATCATCTGTTTTTTGCGTTTGTCTAGATGTTGTTCCTCTCTCTTTTTCTCTCTGCTGCCTCATTCCTTGCTCCTTTTTTTTTCTCACCCCATATGTGTATTTTTGTTGCTGTCCAGTCTGTGTTTGCTTCTAAAAGCGGGGCGAGGAAGGGTCATGAAGGGACGAGGTGGAAATTCGCAATATTATGGCTCGTGTCATTTGAATGTAGGAGGTTGGCCAGGTGAGAGGCGGCGGCGAAGAAGGAAGAGGTATGGTGAGAAAGCTTGATATGAAACTCGCGTAGAAATCGTCGGCGTCGTTCCTATAGGCACACGCTCGCAAGAGGTGAGCAAAAGCATCCTATAAGCGAGAAGTGGAGATGATTCAGTCCCTTGGTAGTATCATTCGGGACTTCGGCGTTGACCGCGACGTCGGTGTGATCTACCCTTGACGTCGTGGTTCATCCTCATTGAGATCAGCCGATGAAGGCAGGCAGGCTCGCACGCATACACATGACGCACCACCGTCCAACGAGGCTAACATACGAAGCGCGACGGGTCTCCCGTTTCTACCGTCGCCCTATGGTATCTTTTTCTCGAGCCAATCGGCTAATGTATGGTGTTCGCGCTGCGGAAAGATGAGAAGCCGACACGTGCCACGAATCGCGCGAGTAGTGGTGACCGTCGCAGACCGAAGCAGTTGGTCCACAGCTGCTACTACGCCTGTCATGATGGTGGTATGGCCGGTGCGCTAGGTGGAACACAAACGACGACAGTCTCGGCGGCTATACGGATGCGTCTTCGTCGCACATCCTCAAATCCTTCTCAAATATATATATATATATATATATATATATACATATTTATATATATATACATATTTATATATATAGGCGGGTATTCTACTTCTTGTTGCTAGGCAACCAACCTGTCCACCAAGCAAGCAGACAGCCAGCCCTTGCGGGCACACAGCGGTGCAAAGGAAGGGCAGTGTCGGTCGATAGGCGGTGTTTGTTTTCTCCTCGTCCTCCAGGTCTCCTTCATCTTCGCGTCATCCATCCTGGCGGAGGTGGCGGCGGCGGTAGTGAGGTGCTCTCGTCTGGCCAGCGCACTAGCGTGACCACTGATCGCTTTTTCTCCCTTCACCTTTGTTCTGCCTAGCGCTCGGTCTGTTTCTATTCTGCTTTGTTTTTGTTCTTCGATCTCTTTCTCTCGCTCTCTCTCCCTCTCTCTCTCTGTATCGCTGCCTACATACTGAACCTCCGGATCCCCGGCGCGCACACGGGAACAATCATAACGACAAGGGCTGCTACTGTTGCCATCATCCAATCACCCGACTCGTCGGTCTACCTATCGTAGGTTCTACAGCAGTCGCTAAATCTATAATGACTTAAGGGCTGGTTGAGAAAGGAGACCGCCGTAGAGGGGCGCATGCGGAAGGACGATGTGGGTGAAGCGGATGGAGAGATCTTCGTCTTCTTGCATCCGTTCCAGAAGACAACGGTCGTTGGCGGCTTTTGGTATTGCGTGTACCACCTGTACTGTAGATAACACTTAAGTAAAGATATAGTTTTCGGGCTGACCTTCAGCCAGGATTTAACGTCTACGGGACTGCTTTTTGCATTGCTTCATAGACGGACCTTCATACATTCGAACCCGCGCACCTGTGTGTCTCCTCCGGTTGCGAGGCGCAGACGATTGTAGATAACACTCTTATTTCTACCGTTTACTACTAATCAACTCCACCTTAAATGATCGTTTTCAATTAATCACCGTCAGACTCTCTCTAATGTTTGTGACAGGCCTGGCATTACGTCTTACTTAACGATGGGAGAGAGAACCAGGGATATATGAATTTTTCGCCAGTTCTCGACGGATTTAACCATATAGGACTTTCCACGTTATTTGTTTCTCTATTTTTCCTAGGCTGCGGGAGCAGTAAATTCTGTTTTGTGGTATTTGCTCGGAAATGTTGCATTTTTTGTAAGCCTTCTATTTAGCAACAAATATTTGTGACAGCGCGAAGTGACCGAGCGCAGAACTTCAGCGCGCACCACTGAAGTACGTCATCATATTCATGCTGGTATTTAGCTATTGATACACTCTAGACATCTAGGTTCAACGACAAGATTCAATTGATCATCACATCCGGGATGAAACCTGCGATGGAGCGGTAAACCAGAAGCCAGGGAAACATAGCGCAGTAGCTGAGCTGCCCTGGCATTTTCAACAGCGTGATCTACCGCTGCAGCTAGCTAGACTTCTATTTGTATTACACTGTTTACTACTTCTATGGCTACGTCGACCGTGCCACGCAAGGCTCGTCCGGAAGCAAACAGAGAAACATGTAGTCCAGTTGTTTCACCACACCGCAATTGAATAGGTAACGTAGCGATGTGGCAATAATGATAGCTTCGACAACCATTCTGGTTCTTCTGTAATGGCTATACCAAGGCTGACGGCGTCGGTGGTGATTTTGTCGCGCCGGGATTATGATGGTGATTATGAACAATAGATAGTGAGGGCACTATCTATAGTAGAACGTCGCTGAATCTATAATCTGTCTAGCCACATATCAATTTTGTTTGTCTTTCGGTGTATTGATTGGTTAGGATCAAAACTAAGTCTACATGAAAGTATACCGAACATACACAGTTTGCGTTGCTGTCGTCGTCATCCTTCTGTTCAGAATGTTCAAACTAAAACACAGAACCTGTACACACGCAGCTTTCCGACTTGAATGCTCAGTACGCATGCCAAGTAAGATGAATCATCGTCATGTGACAAGATCACTGTGCATTTTGTGAACGTTTGCGTTTGCTCCTTGTGGGTATGCGTGTCTCACGTACCGAGAAACGCCCAAAAATGAGTTTCGAAGTGCTTTACGACGGCTAGCTGAAAATGTGCCTCTAAATAGCGCCGGGACAAACATCTCATTTGAGACAATGATACGGCCCCGTATTTCTATGATAGCGGCCCTATAACGTAGAGCAAATCCGCATCATTATGAACCCGCAGATAGTTGTCGCACCCTCCCCATTTACATGCGCGTACAACGTGATAGAAAACTGGTTACCGACCTGAACCATAAAATATGGTGAAAGAAAATGTTTTAACATCAAATGTAACAAATTATTGTTGAGAATGGATAATTTATGCTCATCGTATATGTGAGCACTATGTGCTATTTAACTTAACATCACCTACTGAGTAGCACGGAAATAGGGGAAAATCCTGAGGAAAGAACCTCCATGGGATCTCCCTATGGTAGATGAGTCCAGTGACGTAAACATGTCCATGAGGCAACCGGAGTTCGGGGACCCCGTGGGCTCACACCCCGAGGAAGCCAAAGCATCTACAGAAATTCTATATTACGACAATCTCATTGGCTTCAAGAAGTACCAGCACATACTTTTTGATGCACTAGAAAAAATAGACAAAGGCTGATTGCGTGCAGTCGTCTAGAAAGAAGCCAGCAGGTGGCTTCAACCCATCTCCTCCTCAATTGGCACTTTAATTGATCACGAAAGCTTTCGCCTGTGCATCGGTTTGAGGCTGGGGGCAAAGCTAGCCAGGGGGCATCGTTATCTGTGCAAAACACAGGTAAACATCTACCTACGGGCTCTTCTGTAGCAGAAGCGAACCACAGCTAAGCCGTCAAAGCGAGATGAACGAGACAGCTTGGGTCTTCAGATCAGCTGTAATGCCGTGCATGCCCAAACGTCACTCCATCTCCTAAGAAGCGATAGAAAGAGACTGGACGGTCTGACCTTTATATATTTTGAACGAGGAAAGACGCTTGCTTGGGATGCGACGATCACCAACAGTTCTTCCCCATGGATCTGGGGGCTAGTGCCGCCGGCATTGCGGCTATTGCGGCACTCAAGTCTGAGGGATTCAAAGTTAACAAATATGCCCAGCTGGCCATCGGGTTGTTTTTATCGCGCTACTCGTATTCGACACACTCTGGGACTTGGACCCGAGGCAAGGTCGTTCGTCCGGACGACTAACAAACGAATCGAACTGGCGACAAAAGAGAAAAAACCTCTCGACTTTCTATCGCTAGCGGTCTAGCGCTACAATCCAATTGGCACAATGGGGGCTACCTCGAGGACAAACTCGACTAGTAGCGCCCAGTCTTCCATAAGCCCTCTTCGACCCTGTGTATATATATATATATATATATATATATATATATATATATATATATATACATACATACATACATACATATATACAGAGTCTTCGATAACCGTATGTAGATATTTTAAAGTTTGGAAGAATTCCGCAAGAAAATAATTTTCCTAATGGAAGGATGGGGCGAAAACGTTTTGTTTAGGAGCGAGAATGAAATTTATAAGAGTAGTTATTTTGCCTTGTATCTCCAACTGAGTAACGCAAAACCTACACGTGCGGAAGAACTAGTCAACGTGTGAAAGTCATCATGCGCATCAAACCGATCATACCGGCGTGTTCGGATGAAAATTCTGCATAATCTGAATGACACCAGACACAGACTAGCGAAAAGCTAGATTAAAGAAGGTCATAAAAAGTCGTTATGTTGTTTATTTTACGTTAAAGCTTTTACGTGTGAAACTGTAAAAAATTGCCATTACCGCTAAAAGTTTACGCTCAAAAGACTGTTCTCAGGCAATCAAAAATTAATCTTATAAACAAAAATGTAGTTCTTGCCGAGTTCTACCAAACCAATATGCACCTAACTTTTTCACACACCCTATGCAAGTATGCAGGTTTTTACATTCGATATGGCTGTCGAAAACGCTTAGTTACTTGGCAATATTGTGAATTTTGGGCCGTACTGGCAAAATGTTAAGGTTCTGCACGTAAATATTTTTATTCCGATTTCTATCAGACCTTAAAATAAGTACATATAGTTATGGGAGACCCTGTTTATATTTAGACGTAACAATGGTCTTTATTTTGTAGTTATGTCATTATTCCCACATAAACCTATCTACATTTATTTGTATATACTACTGTAGGCACTAGCGTTTAACAGATTGCAGTATGGTCTCTAATTAATACTGCTCGTAGAGCTGTCAAGAAATGCGCCCAGACAATCAGTCATGCGGCTGAGCCTATCATTGCATAAAATATTGAAGCTGTGTTATGACAAAAGAAGTACTCTTTAGTATTTAAAATGCTTACGCGGAAAGTAAAGATTCAGCAGACTTCGTCTTAGTAGATGTTTTCATTCTTGTCTTTATTTCCTTTTTTCAGGTAAGTCTACAATATCTGTTCCTCGCAGCATCTGTTCAACGCCCAGGGACTTGGCGGTATTACCGGCGGTAACACGACTCTTACCATAATTGAAATAAAACCTTGTTTTTATTTATTTAGCTTTCTCATACGTAAACCTTCCCTATATATATATATATATATATATATATATATATATATATATATATATATATATATATATATATATATATATATAGGCATGAATTATGTGTATATAACATCGCTATGTTTGCACTTTGGAGTGACACTTGTCTCCGCGCGAGCGTGTGATCACAGGTTAGCCTAGTTCAACCATATGCCTTGAACAGACGCTGCATTTCCTCGTTGAATGTCGAGCGACAGCTTCTGACGCAAGAATTCGGATGCTTACGAGTCTCCCGTCGAAAGATTAGGGCTTCTACCTACGCGCTGAATCAGCTTGAGTGTAAAGGGGACTGCAGCTCGCATAGTCTCAAACGCCAACGGACAAAATTCGTGCGGATAATCACCGCTGAAGTATGTTCTGTATTAGTTAGCCTGAGCTAACCTGGAAGCATATATATATATATTTAATATAGAAACGTTAAACTTCTGTAAACAAAAAATCGATCCGCTAGAGGAATTAGCGTTTTATGCACTTTATTTAAAAGGGCTCTCTCTTAGAGTATATAGATTAGCTTGGGCGGTAGGGACGCTCCAATTTCCGCGTGTAACCGTTTGTGTGGTAGGTAGTGCCCAACATCACATTCTCTATAGAATCTACAGGCAATGTATGCCACAGTGTTAAGACTGTTTTTCTTTCATACATGTGTAGTAGTGGGGGTACTCAGGGCATTTTATTCGGCAGGCTATCAAGCGATTCCCTTACAAGGTCCTCTTTATCACGTCGTCCGCATTCTTGCACGTGCGCCCGTCTTATTATGGTTATTAATATTACAATTATTGCGTAAAACTATCGGAGCTAACAAGCTTCGCCCCCGCGCGGCCGGTTCGTTGTCGTGAATACCTCTGGCTAATTGCTGGACACGCATTAGCAGCTGTTGGTGCGGGGTACCTGTGGTTGGATTATCGATGGCCATGCAGGATGTCGAGGCTTGGCCCTGCGGGCTGGGCCGTACGGGGCTGTGTGTATCCAATGAAAGGGGCGGGGAGACAGGAATTAAGTATAATATATGGGTTTGGGGTTATGTATGAGGGATTAGGGCTTGCAGGATGTGGCAGACACATGCTACTTGCGGAGGGAGGCGGTAGCAGCAGCGGTAAACGCACGTGAACAGCGGCTCTAAATCGTGTGGTTGCTGACAATAATATAAAAGCGTCGTGGGCTAGTAGTAGAGCCCTTCTTAGACAAGGTCCCAAATGGGTCAGCTAGGTCACGGCGGAGGTCGGCGAGCTGCCGTACAGTCGCCCCTTCAGCAGGCCGCGTGCACTTGCCAATCAACCAGATAGTAATGAATAAATGAATTGATGCCTGAGCAATAAAATGAACTAGTAGTCGAATGGTTGGATCGATGGATGCACTGAACGCATTGTTGCAACAATGGCTGGTTCGGCTGCTTGTGCGAACAACGTAACGCGAGCTTCCTGTCTTCCAATGAATTTATGCGTGTACGTATGTCTTGCAATAAACTTATGCGTATACGCATATTTGCGCATACGTTTTCCAATGCATTCATGTGTGTGCGTAATAATCTTCTAATGTGTGTACGTCTAGATGCATACATGTGCGTTGGTATGTGTATTTGCCCTTAGCAATAGAGCTTCACAACAACAGAGAAACCGCATTGTCGATCTAGTTCGCTACAGTGTCTATTGCAGTGTCGCTAAAATCCGCTTCATAACCATGGTAAACGTTGCAAGCAGGCCCGATTAGCCGCCGTCGTAGTGTTGAATGCCTGAACTTGTCACTATCGGCAACGCTGACATTAAATGGTAGCTAACCGGGCAAGATGTGTCGTGATATATATATATATATATATACATATATAAGGTCAAGAGACGGGCATAGGCATCCCGAAGAACAAAAAAAAGATACAGGAAACATACCCACGTAAACGCAGCAAGCGGTTTTCATGCGAATAACAGAGACGGTGGACGGAGAAATAATATGGCGTGGTGCAGAAGGCTCTGCAGGCGGCTGGCTGTGGTTCGTCGGTCTATCCGGTGGCCGGCCATGTGCAGTCATCTATGCCCACAGACATGCAGAAAAGCCGTGGCTTGCTTAGTAGCAACCTCGAACAGAGAATGCGATTAATCAATTTTTGATGAGCCTCGTCGCCTAGCCTCCTAATGCCTGTGCTTCTGCGGCTGCCGCCCCCTGGTGCCGCTACACTACATGCTATGTGCCTCGGTCAGTGCGGGCGAGGAGGCCCCCGATGTACTGGGGGCGGGCGTCCGTCCGTTCGTCCGTCCCCAGTACATCGTTCTTGCCAGACTCACATCTTTCTCCGGTTCCTCGTCTTCTCACGATGAGGTTTCCGGTTCCCCGGCGCTGCCGCAAAAGTCGGCGTCATGTCGCAGCCGATGGGACTCTTACTTATCTCGTGCCCATTGTTGTTTGGTGACTGCGTTTCCTTTGTCGTTGTTGCTACCGTTGGTGGGTTGTCGTATTGTAGTTGCTACCGTTGGTGGGTTGTCGTATTGTCGTCGGCGCTTCGTCGCGTTGGCGCGGCATCTAAGGGCTCACCGTTCCTTCTCCTTCGTCTCTGTGGATAACTGTTCTCTACTGCCCTACTTTACTCATACTCTTCAGGCTTCAAATAAGTGCGGCGTCAACGACAACGCCTACGATCACACACAACGGCAACGAGCTTGCCCGCGATCACAGCGGCTATGAGGGCACGACCACAGCGGCTATGAGGGCACGACCACACCGATTACTGGCCGACCTTGGCCTGTACAACGGCGCGCCCCTTACTGCCATGCAACACGGCCCGTGTACAACTTGTTGTTGCTCACTTGCTTGTTCGCGTGTGACGTGCGGTGGCCGCAGACTCAAGAGGCAAAGCCAGCTAGCGAGAGAACGAAAAAGACCTGAGAGACATAAAGAGAAATAAGGAGTGAGAAAGTGAGAAAGATAGGGTAAACGGCCAAAGAGAAAAGGTACGTGGACCAGAGGGGGCCACCATCCAATGCAAAAGCAGGGCAGCCGAGGAAACCGCTCAGCAGTTTACACCCAGCCATGCACGAACAAAGACGTGCATAAAACCTGCTACGACTACTAGCAAGAATTGCGGTAGGGAGACCGGGATCCGAGAGAACAAGAGAATTAGTAGAAGCCCTAGCTAGGAGACAATGAAATACAACAAATAGGGAAGTCAGGATGATCAGGAGAGCTAGAACGGTCTTCTCAGCCGCAGGCATCAAACAGATTGGCAGACTTAGGTGAGCGGGCAAGATAGTGAAAATAACTAGAAGGAACAAAATAAAACATAGAACAGGAAAAAGGGAAAATAGGAGAATGAAAGAAATTGCTTAGAAATCAGCGAAAGCTCTCTTCCGTGCCAAAGATGAGCTGCCGAGACATCGGCCTGCATCCTGTTAGCTTACTGCTAACATAGCACTAACTATAATAATCGCCAATATCTGCACCATCACCACCTACAGACCTACTCTATGCACCGCAATCGCCCACGCAGGAATTCTCCCGCTTTGCTAATTGCATAGAAAATAACTTCACTAGAAACTTCAGCACTCTTTCCACGTGTATACATCATTATATATTATGTTTAATATCACACATTTTATGTAAAAATCGTAACAGTTGAAATATATGCATATGTATACATACACACATTTGGACATAATATATATATATATATATATATATATATATATATATATATACAGTTATGACGCGAGCTTGGATATCTAGACTGGCCAAAGACGGGACTTGGGAACAAAAGGCAGCATAGTATCTACCGCATGGAAGTTTACAACGTAGGCACACACATGAGACCGAGGGATCATGGAACTCGGGGGTCGCGCACAGCACGTGGTGAAAACCGTGCACGACAAACCTAGTCACCACATTGTGGTTAGATCGGCTCGGCCCCTTCTATGTCTGGTTTTGCATTGCTCCAGTGCTCAAATCAGCATCGATTTCAGCAAACTTGCACTCCCACGTCTTGAGGATGTTGACGTAATTGAGAGACGTCGGCAGGTCGAAGCGTCGTCTTAGCTCCTCGACGAATAGGGGGGTGTCCGTGAAATCGACAAGTCGGTTGCGGGCTAAGCGATAGAGGCCCAGGACTCGCTTGAGCTCCGTTGCCTTCAGGTTATTTAGATGCCGGTTGTTTAGATGCTCGAGGCAGGCTGAGGTGAGATCGCATCAGATTACTTCGTTACCGTGACCGGTGGCCATTTGAGCAATCTTCAGATTGAACAGCCTCTATGTCGTAATGTAATATAATTAACAACACCAAAAAGTGATGTAATAAAAATAAATAAGTAAATAATATATAAATAAGCAAAATATGAATATCGTAAACCGTGTTTTTTATATTTTAAGTTGCGCTCTTGACCATTGTTTTCTTTTGCATTCGCACAATTTATGAACTAATATCCGATAAGCCACATCGGTATGTGATTGGCTCAACAAAAAATAACTTCTAAAGCGGCATATATATATATATATATATATATATCGTTTTCTATTTATTCTACACATATCTTTCTATTTTGTACAACTACTGATACTCTAGGAAACTTTCCTAGCTGCTGTTTGCAAACCAGCCTTAGCCTCCACATACTTGCTAATCGTCAGGCGTCCCTTATTTGCGTCTAGCCTTCTATTGTATTCGTTCTTCCTTTCTCGTGAGGCTTTCTCTTCAGCCTTTTTCCTCCTATCGGTAACGGCGGCTTTTCTGCGGCCATCGCTTCTGTGTTTCACCCCCTCCTCCAACCACCTCCAACAACCTCCTATCCTGCCTATCTACATCTGCCTATGTATACGCGGGCGGTGATGGTGATAGCGTGCTGGAAGGAGATGCGTTTCAACTCGGGGCTAGCATAGACAGGCGATTATTACCCTGGAGGTTAGTTGGGCAGTCCGTCAGCCAAACAGACAGATATCATCTAGTTACCCCCCCCCCCCCTCCACTAGGTCCCACGGACTGCGGGGGGTGGGCGGCCCGAGCTGGTGCTGCGCGCCGGCCGTGAATAGATCTCTCTATATGGTGGCTGCTGCTGAAGTCTGTCACTGGATTCATTTCGGCTGCATTATGCTGCCAACCCCCGACCCCCATCCCCCCCCCCCCCGCCTGCAACCCTCGTCCGACGACGACTGCACTGAACATTGCTTGCCGTCTGCGTGCCTGCGTAAGTGAGTGGGTGGATGGGTGACTCGCTGACTCAGTGATTGATGATACCCCACCACAGACAGGCGTCGTTGGCAGCCCGACCAGCAGCACCGACCACTCGACCAACGAAAGGCGCCGACGCGAGCTAACGGCCGCCGCCAACATCGAAGCGACAGGAGAGCAGTAAGCAACCCAACCTGCACGGTAATGTGCTTTCGTCGAGATACGGCTGGAAACAAAGGTACCAAAAGAGAGAAAGATATATATATATATATATATATATAGAGAGAGAGAGAGAGAGAGAGAGAGATAACGATAAAGCACAAAAGAGACAGCGTAGATGAGACAGGAATAGAGAGAGAGAGAACGCGCACAAGAGAGACAGCGTAGTTAAGTTAGAGTGAAGGACTGTGTAGGAGATATAAAGAGAATGAGAGCAAATTAACTTTAAGAAAGCGCACAGCTTCTGTCGGTCGATCTGGCTTCATCTGACAAGTCGGATGCAACCAGCAGCTAACTGTACAGCCATGACAATGTCCGTCGAGAGATTTGCGCCAAACTGCAATACACATCAACACGTGTTCCGTAAAAAACGCTTCCACATGCGGGAGAGTGTCTATTGTTCGCGACTGTCCACACTACGCCATAGGACCGTGGTGTCGGACCACCGGCGCCGGGCCCACGCACCATAACTCAATCCCTACCCCGACCCGGTAGAACGACGTCTCGCCACGCGGTCTCAACGCTATTCTGGAAACACTTCGTATTCAACTTACGCATTACTTTTTGGATTACCTGGCCACACATGAAGAAGAAAGCCCCACATATAAGACTTGCTGTAGCCGGCGAGTTTAAATACAGTGTCATTTAGTCCGTGATTTCTATCGCATGGCTTAGTCAACGCAACAGATACAGGAATAGCTACTAATTGGACGGTCTAACGGGAAGCCATGACACTCTGAAAATGTAAGGTCCTGTTGTTTGGCTCTACTGGGTGAGTGTTAGCGACTTTCGTGCGACGGTCGCCGTGGTCTCTAAAAAAGCTTGCATCGTTATAATCGACGGTTACTTCTACTCAGGCTGAGAGTACTGTGGTGCATTCCGGCCGGACATGCGGCCTTCGAACATGGCCAGACCCGCGAGCTAAGCGAGCCAGAACAGTGAATACTATCAAATTGTGTTGAATGTTCCTGCGCGCTTCATTCTTTCTTTGTTTGGATAGTACATACATGCATACGCGTCACATCGCCTTCCTTGATCTAGGTCATCCGGCTGCTTTCTTTTCCATCTTGTTCCCTCCGTCTATCTTTGGTCTCTCGAATTTCCCGCTTCTCTCTCTCACACGACCTCTCTCTCTCCCCGCCTCTCTAGGTTTGCGCGTCTGTCTAGCTTTATGTGTTTTCTGCGTTACTCGTGGGTATATTTCTATGGCGTGCTGCGTCACGTTGAAGCAATTTGCACCAAGTCGGCGCCAACAACCATGCCGTACTGTTTGTCGGTCGGTTCTTCTTTACACAGTTGCGGTTCTTCTTGCAGCAGCAGCAACTGCTGCTGTTGTTGTTGCTGCTGCTGCAACCGCCCCGCTTTTGGGCGTGTATTCGTCACACCGCCGTTGGTGTTGTTGCCGAAGATATTGTTGTTACCGACGTCGTCGCCGCTGTCGTCGCCATCGTTCTTCGTTTGCTTCTTCTGCATGCCGGGCAACAATGGCCAGGGCCGCGTGCAGCGACCTCTGCTCCGGCCTGCCGGCCCCCGCCAGGACCTGGCCTGCCTCTGTAGCTGCGGGGCACTCGTCGACGTGCCTGCTACACGCGGTGTGCGACCGGTAGCGGCGCCCAAAGCATTGTTCGTTGTCGGTGGTTGCCCGACGTCAACGGGGACTTGAACCTCATAGTGGGCGTGTGGGATTCTTAGATGCCAAGCGGCTTTAGTGATACAGAGAAATATGAGAAAGAGCAGCAAAAGAGAAAGAGGGAAGAGAAGAGCGAAAGAAAAAGCTAGCGCGCGGGCATGGGGCGCGATAGGTAGAGGCGCAGAGAGACGAAAAGAAGAACGAGGAAAGCTAGAGAAAACGGAAGCGATTGGCGTGCCAAGAGGGGTCAGGTTGGGATGCCTTCCCAACACAGAAAGGAATAGCGACGAAGCATCTGTCGACGACGTTGCTCACTCTATGTTTTCCCTACGTCTGTCTCTGTCTCCCTCCCTATCTCTCACGTTGTCTGTCTGTCCGTCTGTCTCTTTCTCCATCACTCTTACTTTGCTCCCGTGCGAGCGCCTTGCGCACCAAAGGTCGACAACGTTACGTGCATGTGCATGCGTGCAGGCGTTTGGGTGTGTAACTGAACTGGAGCTTCGACGCAGAGGGTCCCCAGGCGAGTGTGGATAGGGTGGAGAAAGCCCGAGGAGACAAACTGGTGTTCTTGGAGGAAAACGAGAGCCGACCGAATGATGCGCTCCAAGACCAAGGGGGCGGCCAGCGCTCCTTCCGTCGTCGTGGATAACGCAGCTGTTTCTACTGCTGCCGCCTTTCTCCGCTCAGCGCGGCTAAAGAAGGCCGACACGCCCGCTCGAGCGCTCAACTGAGGGCAGTCGGCAAACCGGGTAGCTGCCAGCTACACATGCAGGTCGACCACGATCGTCAACGCGGTCTCCGTCACGCTGCGGATTGCACACATGCTCTACTACACTGAGCATGGTAGAGAGAACAGGCGGCGGTTCATATTTACAATCGCATTCGTGTTGTAAGTGAACTTACGGCTAGTGGTCTACGGAAGACGGTGACGACGGCAGTACGGTGGGTCGAGCCGCCAAGCAATAATGAAGCATGGGCGCTTTGATATTTTCGTAGTGGCCGTTTTTTTTTATCAACGTCGTTATCGTTCGTATTCGTCGTGCTATTACTGATGGTGGTGGCCGTTTTGTCGAGGGCTACGATAGACTCAAACGTATATGGTACAGCACCAGTATGTTTGCCTCTGCGGTCCAGTTTTCTACCTCCCGCTGGCTGGCTGCCGTGGCATCGCCGCTGCATCACGTATCACTCAGGGAGTCGGTCTGTACTCTCGGACGTTCCAGCCGCTGTTGCCCTGCTTCCTTCCCTGTCGTGCAACGACGGGTGGGGTTTCCAGAGCTAGCACTCGCCATACTAATTTTTTCCTCTGCCTTGTGGTGCCTGCCCCATATGAATGTATGTGAAACGTGAGACGCTGCCTAGGCTTGCTTTCATACGCCGTCGCTTTGCAAGCACTCAATTTGGATGGAACTGTTTGGTCGCGCATTTTCCCAAAAATAATTTCGTATCGCCAATAATTTAGGGCTGCCAAATTTCCCGGCTCGACCGGTGGACTACACTTAATTGTTCAACGCACGTATGCAACAACAAAAACCAATACCTTCTATACAGTTATCAAACAGAGCTAGGCTCAATAAACATAGAGAACAATTCAAGCCCACACGCTCCAGAGCAGTTGGCATTGCAGCATTTAAGCTAGCTACTTAGGTAAGCATATGGTGTATTATATCAGCGGTTACATCGTATCGATGAACCTCGAGTAGACACAAGGTAGACGATGCCTCTCTCTCTCTTTATCAATTAAACAATCATTTATTACTCAAGCTGCGTGTATGTTACATATGAAGTTGCCGTAGTGTTGGTGGGTTCCGGCAATGCAATAGATGGTAGGTTGAGCAAGTTTCTCCACAGTGCCGACAGGTACACTGCTCGTCTGCCTCATGGAAACCAACTTTCGTGCACACTGCATGATGGAAACCGTGCATTGCATGACGCATAATAAGGTGGCGATTTTTGTATTGGGCATTCTTCTACGAGTTGTTCATCATAGCTTGCGTCCGATAGAAATCCATGTTCACTCTCTCTTTATACGAAGCGTTTACGAAAGTACGGACGAAGAAAATAGCACGTCTCTGGTACACCTTTAGAACGGTAGTCTGACTGTGATTCCAGCATCGTCTATATCTGCTTCTAAACTTCTAACTCCTCGAACCCTAATCCATTGAATAGAGGGCCGAGTTGTAGACCAGTCCGTACCGTAAAAGGGTCTGCAACGTACTTCCCTTTAAAGAAACTACTGTTAGTATGATTGCTAACAGTGTTGCTACATGTCGTACTATTTATTTGCATGATTGCTATTTGTCGTACTGTTTCTTTTTATTACTGTTATTTGTTTCATTATTTCCTTTCATTATTTTTCCTGACAATGCTATTGCATGTGTTTGTTTAGTCCTATTGTATCCAGTTGTTGTGTTACACTGGTTGTCGAGGAGGTTGATCAGTTGGCATTACCGGTGGCATTACTGTTTTTGAAGAAAAAAGAGGCCTCCACCAGAGGTTTGTGGCAATTGGTTTAGCCGATGTGTACACTATCGCCCCGCGTTTTATAGGAAATTATTTCGCCCACTGATATTGTGTACATCAATCTGAGGGTATGTCGATACGAAATTATCGCAGGATTTGTGCCAAGTTAGTTTGAGTAAGTAATTTTAATACAAGTAGAGCTTTGCAATGGGCGTTGGAATACAATGCAAAAAACGTGTATATTATATATTGTACGAATGATCTGTATCACCAAATGGGTATTCATTATTATCTGTTCGATCTCAGCAGCGCACTTACCGCCAATCGCTACCAGTCGTATACTAACAAAACCTCATTTCTTCGCGGTTGGATGGGTACGATTAAGGTATTTGCCTATTATGTATAGTCTCATATCCGTCATACATAATCTCAGTGCGCAAAGCCAACTTAAGAATACGTCGGTTAGTTGTGGTTCGACCAAACGTTTTTTCGGGCTCACTCTCAGCCAACTTCCCAAAAATACAAATGTGCAACGGCGGGATTCGAACCCGTGCACCCGCGTGCCGTGCACCACACCACCGGACTCGACTGGTCGTTTGTTTGACCAGGCGGCCGCATACAATATATCCATATATGCGTCCCCTAGAGAGATGGGCTTCTGTTCTGCTAACTCCTCTTCACGTTGCTTTCGCCTGCCCTTTCGCCTCTACCCTCTTTCTGTCTCGAGGAATGGGCACTAAACGCATCCGTGCTTTGGGGCAACATCTATGCGGTTGCTGTTGTTGTTTTATCGAACGCAATGCGTTTGAATCACTATTTCGCCTGACGACTCACTGGACACCGTTGTTGTCGCTATGAAGCGCGCTCATAGTGGGTGTCTGCGAACTTAAACATCTGGTCGGAATGCGGGCTGCCCCCTGTCCCGTTTACGGGTCATAACGAGTACAGCTCATCCAACCGCAGCAGAAAGCCAGCGAGCCACCGGCGACACTGACCCGCCGACCGACCAGGCGACTGGACTGATAGAGAGCTGCTGCTGCTTGCGGCGTGCTTAAGCGACTGGAAGAAACTATTAAATATGCTTTGGAAAGTTTTCCTAACAGGCAACTTCTGCGACGGGGTCATAGCGGACTGCTTCCAGAGCGGCATCCGGAGCGTGGGCGGTTATGGTAGCGCCGGCTGTGAGGATGAACGTCAAGGCGCAGCACGGGCGCGGAATTTGACTGGCGTACAAGTCGCTCATTCTCTTGCCCTTGCCCTCCCGCGTTCTCTTCCCCCGCGTTCTCTATCTATTTCTCTCTCTCGCTGTGTCGCTCTCGGTATGCCAAACCCGGTAGACGTCGGCGTCTGCCTCACGCGAGCAGCCAGCCAGCCCGCTGCTAGATAAATGTCGCAGCTGCAGCATGTATACATATATTCTAGTATGGTTGCCTCTTCTACGGCCATCGCGGTCCGGAAACGACAGTTTGGTGAGCAGAAGCATAGACTCCTGGCGATAGAGTCGTGGAGAGAGACGGAGTAGTGAGCGGCAGAAGGAAAACTAAGGGTCGGGGTACGGCCATCTATATATATGTATATATATATATATATATGTAGTGTGTATAGCATTTCGGTTGATATATAAGACTACAGCAGGGGTCTAACGTACAGGAGTTAGGCGAAAGAAGACGAAGAGAAAAGCTCTGCAAGATTTTTCATCAGGAAAGACTTGCCTTAGACGATGATATACCATTTGATGGCGGAGCCGTAGATATCGTATTTAGGGCGACCAGAAGTAGAGGGACAAGCCTCGTGGTCGTCCCTCTAATTGAAGATCGAAGGTATGTCGCATTTGAACTATCGAATCGCTCTGAAATGTAGGTCGTGCCGCTTCGCGTCGCATGCTTTATCGATGTAAGCATGCTGCTGTCTACGATCAGAGGGTGGTACTCTGGAGAAGCCTCTGGCCGACATTAGAAAAAGGTTGCAAATATCTAGCATGTTTCTCAGAAGTTTCCATAACTATGCCTAACCACCTATTGCCTAACTTATATGCAGCAGAGCTAAGCGTTCATAAATCACGAGTCAGTAAACACACTGACCGGCTGATTGTGCCCCTTGAGTAAGTCACGACGAGCTGGCCAGCTATTCATGTCGTGGCAGTGCTGGACTCAGTGGAATTATTTATGGATTGTTCGACGCTACGTTGATCATACTGAGTACGCCGTACGAGCAAACAAAACATTTCTACCTAGAGTTTAAGTCGTCGCGTACGCGCCAAAACACGACGCAGTACAACGAGCGTAGTAGAGTTTCTGTGTTGTATTCTTCGTGTTATTTTATTTCTGTGTACGTACTTCAATGGCGACCAAACTAGACCCAACTACACGAATTGTGTGGTGTACATCAATGTTACGTAAATCACATACAAAACGCATCATTGACCTTCTCACTGCGGTTCTGCTATTTGGCTGAGTATAATTACCGAGACAGTGAAGTAGAGACGCAAGTATTTTAAACTAAGTGACGACGACGACGACTAGAAACAGTGAAGACGACACGGAGCTGTAAATAGAGTTATCGAATTAGCCCGGTGGTAAGGCAGCTGGTGTCAACCATAACTGATGTGAATTGCTCAGTTGCTGGGCCAGCAGTAAATGGGCGCATGTCTCTTTCACAAACAGACGCAAAGACAGAATAGAAAGCATAATAATCTAGAGTCTGGACGTCCACCAGCCACTACGCACCGTGGCCGGTACCCAATCCGCTCTGGGAGTCCGCCGGGAATTGCGTTCTCGGATATAATGTCGTCGTAAACACATGGGTGAATGGCCTATGCCCTTTGTCCACAGCTCTAATAACCAGCTCCTACGTCTCGTATGCATCTTGTTGATCTGACCAACATGTCGTATTGGAGTCCTGATATTCCATTCGTACCCATGGACGGATACACAAGCAACGCAAGTGAATACCCTTAGTCAATCCTCGGGGTGTTGGGTAGGAAAATCCGTCACGAAAATGAGCTTCCCCGTACGTATATATATATATATAGTAACAAGAGATA
Organism: Dermanyssus gallinae; assembly: GCA_003439945.1. Lineage (NCBI taxonomy): Eukaryota > Metazoa > Arthropoda > Arachnida > Mesostigmata > Dermanyssidae > Dermanyssus > Dermanyssus gallinae. Next base: position 306,063 of record QVRM01006375.1, read on the forward strand.
GAGAGAGAGAAAGCCAGATTTGTTACTACTTGGACGTACGGCGGTGGGATTTGCTCGCAGCTATTGCCACCAAGCCGAATGGCTGTCTGCCAAGCGCAGACGCAGACCAAGCACGTATTTACACCTGACGCGCAAGACACTGCACAGCCATACAAGGACGTTCAGCGTCTCCGCCAGAAGGGACCAAACGTCTGCTGGCCTTTGTCATTGCCACAAGGTATGTGTAGATATATATATATATATATATATATATATATATCTACATGGGGCAAAGTGGGATGCATTCTCCATCCTCCCCATATGCAGGCTGTAGTTTATCGGTTGCGGTTGTCCTGAGCAATATGCGGTGGGCAAGCCAACGTGCATGAAGTACATGTTCGTTTGTACACGTTGGCAAGCCACCGAACGACGAAGCAATGAAAAAGATGGGCTGGTGATATGGCTAGTAGACAGGCAAACAAATACATAACTAGAGTGCTAAGCTATATGCGTCCAAGGGACTAAATAAGAAAGAACAGTTTTGCCTATTTCCATAGAAGAGTGCGTACGCAGTAGTATCGCAGTAGTAGGTGTGTGAGTGTTTATAAATGCCGGCAAGATAAGAACGAGATAGAACAGGGGTTTTTCGTACGGCTGTCCGATCCGGCACGAAAACCAGAACGTTAAATAAGAAAGTATTTTTTTTGCGCCCGTAAGCGTTATCGGTGAACACACTCGATCAATATCTAAACGACAGGTAATGCATTTGCAAAAGGCTGTCTTGGTTATGTTTCATATCACGCAATTCTTCCAATAGGATTTTATTTAGAAAACGCAAATCCGAACGAAATTCCGCAGAGTAGTGGCAATCATCAACAGCATCTTTTCGTTGTGACTTTGTTGCTGCGCTGATAGCGCGTAACGCGGCTTTGGTTTTGCACCGCTGTATCTTTCCACGCGCCGGCAATACAACAGCCCCACTAGCATATTAATTAGCATGTGTTACAAAGTACTACTCTGCTCTTGGCTATGCTGGCTTACGCCTCCTGTGTAGGTGGGTGTGTGTACGCGTATATGTATGTTTGAGTGTATGCGTACACATATGTATGACAACCCACCAGCTGACCGGACAAAGAACCCAGCAGAAGAGCAAAGTAATTATTGTTGGCAGACCCGCATGACCTACGTCATTTGGCAACAGCCAACCGAACAGGGTTTGCGCGCAGTGATGTGTATTCCACATTTCGTGCGCTCGAAGCTACTACGTGCCGCTGTGTAGCGCTTTTGTAAGCAACCCGGCGTCCCGACCTGTAGGACGTGGGGACAGATGGCACTCTGTCCGAGGCATCGAGGGCACTAACGGAGCGCCCGAAGTCACCAGCCCCCCCCCCCCCCCCCCCCGTTCATCGAAACGCACCGTGCGAGGTACGGTGGTGGGGGGGAGGGGGTACTGCCGTCGTGACGCCCTATGTGGCGTCTTAAGGGTGGTCACCATGATTCTGACGATATTGGGGCCCAAGACATACGGAGGGGGGAGACATGGAGACAGAGGAAGGGGGAGAGAGAAAGAAATAGTGAATGAAGAATAAGGATGGAGAGGGAGAGAGAGATGGAGTTGGTGTAGGACTGCTGCTGATGCAGGACGGCGCTGATGCAGGACAGCATTAATAAGTCAAACGGTGTCATAGATTTGCCGCTATCGCCAGAGCTGCCGCTACAGCTCGCGCGACACCCGTTCTTGTTCGGAAAAGGGTTCTGTTATCGCTTATTTCAATCAGTTTTTCGAGAGCTGCACCGGACTTTTACCGATTCCCGATGCAGATCCAATTGCCCACTTGAAACCCGGTCGACGAGGTGCCAACAGAACGTAATGTGCATCTGCTCGCCGGAGAATAAGAAATGTTGTTGTTGTTGTTGTATTGCTGCCTCAGCTGCTTTATTTGCTGCTACGACAGTTGTCGATGCATACTATGCATCGTGGTACAAAGAAACAACAAAACGACATATATAAAGTGACGCTACCAAAGCGACGAGGTCAAAACGCACGACGCTACGCTAGAACGTCAGCGTAGTGGACGTTAATGGAAATTATTATTTTATATCCGGCTGACCTCCCACTGAACCCCAATGAAGAAGGCTAGTGGGAGAGTAACTCAAAACCGCCGGTTAACGGTTAGATCGAACTGCAATTTGGTTATCAATATGCGCTTCTTTTTGTTCTTTTCATATGTTTATTCAAAATTTTACACACACAAGATTAATAGGATGGACTAATAGGATGGCTGAATGATGGTAGTGATCATGGTTTTAATTCAACTAACAAACCCGGACAGCAGAGTTAGGAAGCCAAACAGAAGAATGAGCTTGCCTTTAGATTAGCATATAACCATTTCGACCGACGCTCTATATATACTACGTTCACTCAATGGTATTTGGTGGTCGGTGTGATGAAGGGGGTCAAGTTATCTACGTTACGAATGCACTACGACTTGCGCGCATGGCAGACGATTCCCTACGAGCCCACTGAGACCGCATCACAATAAGAACTCCGAGCTAGAATACTACTAGACTACTTCTGACTTTTATTAGTTCTGCTACATCGACTACCAAAGCTACTACAAAGTATGCTTATGTTGGCCCGGCGCGGCATAATTTCCATTGCAGTTTTAACAGTGAAGTGCAGTGAGCTGGCATGCAGTAGCGAACGACGCCTTAACATATTCTGGGGTTCCTAACGTTCCTAAGGTTCAGAGCTGCGGCCTTTCGCTGCGGTTGATAACAGTGTAAGCAAACAGGACTTCTGAGGAGGAGAGAAGTCTGTGAGAAAGCGAAGAAGACTTTGAAGCATACCTCAAATAACAGAGAATCAGAGAAAAACAGAAGCAGAAAAACACAAAAACAAAATCATGACGAGAAGTGGAAGTATAAAAAACAGTAGAAATGGCAGAAACACGAAGAAAAACAACACAACAATATAGGAAGTTAAGCATGCGGATTAGACGAGGCCAACGACGTGAAAGACGACGCACAAGGAAAAGCACAAGAAAAATGCAGATGAAGAAATACGAAGAAGAAAAACAAGGGAAACGAAGGAGCGGAAGAATAAGAGAAAGAAAACGAGGAAAAAGCAAAATAGACGCCGAACGCCAACGACAGCAATACCGACCTCAATTACGACGGACAACTGACTGATTGATTGACCAGTCGAAGCAGAGTGAGAATGATTTTCTTGTTAAAACGACATGTTTATCGTTGCCCTTGTTGCTGTTGTTGTTATTTTTGTTTTTGTTGTTGTTGCTGCTGCTGTTTCTGCTATTGTTGTGCTTGATCTTATTGTTCTCGCTGTTGTTTGACGGGTAGCGCCCTATTTTAGCTGCCGAGACGGACGCCGAAGGTCGTTAAACCGCCCACTTTCCTTGAGGCGCTCAACCGTCGTGGAACGCACCCGCCGACTAGTGGCTCCTCTAACATACAAACACTCACCACCCACCCACACGCATGCATCCATCCACGCGCACACAAACAAACACAATCTGCACGATGCACGTTTCGGCATCCATTGCAGAATGCGCGGGTGTGTCTGTCTCTATATATGCTGGCCCGTCGTGCACGAACCACCTGCACGACGTCCGGAGTTCGTTCGCCGTAACGCCGTTGTGTGACGACTCCTGCGCTCCCGCCGGTGTGCGGCGTCGTATCGGCGTCGGGTGGCAGCGACGGCGGCGGCGGATGGGAATAAGGGTGTCGCATTTGGATAGGCGATTCGCCCACCCTTGTTTCCATCCATTTGGCTATCATCGTTCATTCATTCATTCATTTATTCCTTCTTCATTCATTGGCGCAGTGAGCGTGAACGAAATCCTCCGTTCACTGAGTGACAAATGGTGCACTGACGCCCGCAGTGACAGAGACTGCTGCTGCGACAACGACGACGACGACGACGACAACGACAGCAGCAGCAGCAGCAGAAGCAGCAGCCCGTTGTTGACAGCGTACGACAAACAACAGGCACGAACGCCTCCAAGGGCAGGACTGTGCTGCCAACTTGTGACAACGTGACAACAGCAGCACCGTGACAACAACAACAACAACGACTACGACTACAATGGACGACGATTTCCGCACTTCCACGCAGGGGTAACACGGCGGCAGCAGCACCGTGCGCGTCAAGAGTTAGCGACAGCCTGGGGTGTGGGGGCGCAGTGCCGCGGTGAAGAAACTTGCTTTTGGATCGCTATCACGTTTTCTGATACTGCTACTACGCCCTACCGCTTCTACTGTTAGTATTGCTATTGTTGTTGTTGTTGTTGTCGGGCCTACTGTGCGTCCGTCCGTTCGTTCGTGTCTGCCTATCCACGATTGTGGGTCACACGCGAATAGTTCACTTTGGCCAAGAACTCGGAACGTTGTTGCTATCCTGACTTGCAAGTGCTTTAAATGCTATATATATATATATATATATATATATATATATACATATACATACATATATATAAAATTCCAAGAAAGTTCTAGTTACTGTCAATTTTTCCGCCAGACCTAAACAACCAGAGTATTGCGGTTTGGTTTGCTTAGTTGCGCCACTTGTTCTCTACGCGGAGGCCAAATGTTGCGCCAATTGGTGGCGACGGTTATTCTTTGAGCTTAGTTCAATGTAAACAAAACTATGTTAACCGATTTCAACAAAAATAGAGGTGTAACAAATGTGCATTAAATCCAGCTTTAAAAATTAAAATGGAAATGTTACAAACTACTTATGGTAATTAAGGATTGTCCCAAAACACTCTATATGCGTGGCGCCGTCAATTTCGCAGCAGACGTGATGAGACCAAAGATGACCCCCGTTCAGGAAGGGCTTGAACGTCAATAACAGAAGAAAACATAAAACAAATTGTGATATCGTACTTAGCATTGGCCGAATTACTATCAGGGAGATAGCTGAGTAGTTTCAGTTAGCTTAAGGATTAGTTGTAACAGTCTTGACCGACACTTTATGCATCAGAATACTGGCAGCAAAATTCGTTATAAATATGTTGCATTTCCAGCAAATGAACGGCTGCCAAAAATGTCCGATCTGAACCCTCAAGCAGTAGCAGAACCCCCTGGATTGCTTCAGGGAGTGATTACAGGAGACGTGTTATAAGTGTACGGTTCATCAAGACCAAAGCCCAATCCTCTCATTGGTGCTTCCAAGGAGAGAGTTGATAGAAGAAATTCAGACAGAGCAGATTCAACATTATGGTTTATTTTTTATTTTTTTTACTACAAGGCAATTATTGTTCACAATTTTTGCCATCTGGTTCAAGGGTCAATAAGTTGTCTGAGCTCTGAGCAAACAACTTTTGGATCCTCTATCACTACAACGCATTGGTGCACATATCGTTACTGATTTCGGATAGTTTGACGAAAAATTATTTTGAATTTCCGCAACCTCCTTATGCGCTAGACTTGGCTCCGTGTGACTTTTCCTGTTCCAACGAAACGTTGTCTTGTGAAAAAAAACTCGATTTTGAAAAACGCGTTTAAAAACGTTTCGAAGAATGGGAATGAGAGTGGTACACGTGCAGCTCAGCGGGCGGAAGCCACTGGGGAGGGAGCAAAAACACTTTGAATAATTAAATAAATATTTCATTTTATGAATACATTTCAGGGCTATTTTTATCCTCGTATATATATATATATATATATATATATATAAAGTTTACGACAGTCAATTAGTAATAAATATAATTATCAAGTGAGGGATCTGTCGACTTCCAATTAGGCGCCTCATTCTTATACGGTGACTTAATATAAATAACGTTCGCGTCGCTTGGAGATTAGAAGGTCAGTCAGTGTAGATACACATATGCTACACAGATACGAATACATACAAATAGTACGCATCGACCTGACCAGTTCATCCGCTGTGTACTGGGCACTGTACTGTAGCAATTGCTAGGAGTTTCGTGCGTGCTACAGTCTTAAAACGACGCGCTATTATACAGATGGCAAGCATCTCTGTAAATGACTGCTCTAATGAATTAGAGTGAATGTACCAAAATCATTGACCCACTTATATATGTGTATATCTATATGTGTGTATATATGACATTACTGCTTTCTTTCACAAGTCTATTTAGTTACATCTGCCCACTGCACAATAGTGCTAGCTCTAGGTAGGTATCATATATATATATATATATATATATATATGAGGGCAGACCGAAAAATTCAGACACATATTTGTTATAAATCATTCTGATATATACATTCTGTCATAAATTATTCTGACACATAAAATAATAAGTATTTAATTTTGCAAAGTGTTTGTGTTCTCTTCAAAATAGCTTCAACCCGCTGTAATACACTTTTGCCACTGTCATTTCCACTTTTCGAAACTTTTCTAAACGCGTCTTTCGGAGTTGAGTGGAGTTTCTCCTGCGAATCTTTCTTTACCTCCTCTATAGTCTCAAAACGTTGCCCCTTCAATTTTCACCCGAGGAATACAAAAAGTCGCGGTCGTGACTTCCTTGTTGCCCGTAAAACCAGGTGGCAAAAAAGCCAATGTCCTCGATGTCATAAACATACACCCATGACCCCTGTTATCACTCTCCAAAGCAATCCAAGAGTCTTCAGCTACCGCCTGATGGTTCAATTTGGACATTTCCCTACGGGCGTTCGTTCTCTGGAAATTCAAAATGTTTTAAACAAATTTTAATGTCAGTCTAGTGACGCATAAAATATCGGTTAACTTTTTCAACGTCTTTTTTGTTATTAACGTCAAAAGCCTTCCTGAATGAGGGTCACCTTCGGACTCTTTATGTCCGTCGCAAAATTGACAGTACCACATATGCAGAGCGTTTCGCGACGACTGCTTGATAAGTATAAATCATTCGTATTATTTTCACCCTTTTACAACATATAATTTTCTACATAGAACTTTATACAAAATCACGGCTTTTATTTCCTAAATAAATCGCCTAGCCTTGTTTTCTTCACTTCTTTCAACCAAACTTAAATAATAAACGCTGCCATTGGCGCAACATTTTACCTGTATATATATATATATATATATATATATATGTAGGTTAGGCTGCATGCAGATGTTCTTCTATATTTTAAATATTGCTGTTATTATTGTTGTTGTGGTTCTTGCTGTCGTGGTTGGTGCAGTTGCTGTGGCCGTCGTCGCCTCGGTTGCCACTGATCGCTGTACTGTGCGAAAGGCCAGCCAACGAGTGGGCCATGCCTAATGAAATTATCATCATTTATAATATACGTGTACATACACGTGTGCCATTTGTTGATGTTGCCGTTTCTGCTGCTGCTGATACGAACCGTGGTCATCTTAGCAACGATACAGGTAGTGGCAGGTGTTGTTGTTGTTAAAGTAATGTAGTAGATGTCGTGCTTGGCCACTGCAAACAGAGTCTGGTGTCGACCACGAAGTCTGGGGTGGCGGCGGCGGCTAAGTTTGCCATCATCGGTCGCAGCAGAAGAGTCTGGCCGAATCTGGCAGCGGCGGAGGCAACGAGAGAACTTCCATACTTGTTGTAATGCGACCACCACCTGTGCTCATCGGCTCACCAATGAGGTGCCTCGTCGTCAATCTTCTCTTTCTGCTTCTTTTTCGTCTTCTCTAACAAACCGAGCTAACTGTCTGCTGTTCTCATGGTTGTGCATCTCTTCGTGGTGTGCGCGAGTGGGACGAAGACGACGACAACGACGACGACAACAATGACGGCTACAATTGCAGCAACATTAACAGTAACGAAGACAACAACAGCTAGAATAGCAGCAACAGCAGCAGCAACAGCAGCAGCAACAACAACAACAACAACAACAGCAACAACAACAACAATGACGAAGATGACGTCGGTAACGAGATGGCCAAGCGAAGGGCCCGATGAAGGTCGGGCATGAACATGATGATACTGATGCCGACGAGGACGGAGCGACAACGAACGAACGAACTCACTGTTGGATGGGTGTGATACGTGGCGACTTAGTATGCAGCGCCACGTTGTCGTCGTTGTCGACATCACCAACGGCAGCGGCAGCAGCAGCAGCAGCGGCATCAGTAACATCAACGACGGCAACGGGAGCAGCAAAAGCCGGCGCTAGCGACCGGCTGTCGGCCACTACCATTGTACACGTACGATCAAGGGTGGTTTTCGTGCTCGCCCGCTAGTCTGCCTCGCGTTTCCCGCCCGGGCTTGGCTTGATGAAGACAAGCAGCAAAACGAAACAAAGAAAGAAAGACGGAATGCTGTTTGCACTAATGCAACTTGCTGGGCTGGTCGGAGTTGAAGATCCCCATCAACTGCCCTCCATCTGCCCTCCATCCATGCACGTAACTCTCGTCTCCCTCCTTCTGGCATTGCTCCGCCGACGAGTGGCAGTTGTTCGCACCGTTATCGTCGTCATCGTAGTTCACCACTCGTCATTATCATGGGCGGCCAGCCTCAGATAGCCCAGCCAGCAGCGAATTAATGGCCGTTTAGCTTGCTTGCTCTCATATCGGCGGCGGTGGCGGCACTACACCTGCCGGAAACCCTTCTTTTTTCTCCTTGATCTTCTCTATTTTCTCGTCTCTTTTTTCTTTTCTTCCCCCCTCTCCTTTTTTCTCTCTTCCCTCCTCTCTTGTTCCCTCTCCTCCCCCTTTTCTTCATCCTCTTTTTCCCATTTTCTATTTCCCCCTTTCCTTCTTGACTCCCCTTCTTTCCTTCTCTTCGCCTGTCCCTCACGTTTTCTTCATCTCCAGCATTTTTCTCTATATCTCTAGCTCTCTCTCTCTCGTTATGTCTTCCTGGCTTCATCGTGCTGCCCTTCTAGTCTAGCTTTGCCTGTGGCTATGGCCGTCGTAATTTGTTGGTGTTGGTGTTGCTGTTGCATAAACCGCGAGTCAGGAAAGTAACTACTTGTTGAAGGAGGACTTGCACTCTTTCTCACGAACATACACTCACTCTCTCACAGTGCGTCGCTCTGTATCTCAGTCTGCTTCGTCTGCCAGAACCGTAAGCGAATGCCCGGCTATACTGCGGGCTGGCTCTCGCCGGCATCGCAGAATGTGTATGCGGTCCCGATGGCTGTAAGAGCAATAGCAGCAAGGTAGCATTTGCTGCCGCTGCTACAGCATCGATTCTCGACGTTAGTATCTCGAGGCTGCTCTAACTCGTTCCGACCGCGTCCATATCCGATATTGATAGTTTACTCGCCGGTCCACTGACCCGCCAGGTCATATTGGGCTGGAACGTTATTCCCTGTACACAGTGCACTAGCTAGATAGGCAGTTATACAGGTCGTTCATCTACAGTGTCTGGTACGGCGTATGTGCACAAAAAGAGCAAATAGGCTGGTCAATATCGGGTCGGGCATCCTTCGCGGCCTTCGAAAGGCGTTACACTACATAGGCATTGCGTTTCCTACGTCTAGTTAGTCTTAGTTGTAAGCGCAAAGTATTGCGGTCAGGGTCAATCGGAACAAGGAGTACCAACGAAACTTTCTTGTTTGGGCCGCCGTTCTTAATCGCTGCTAACGGCCGAGTCGTTGTCGCATTACACTTTGAACCAGAGCGAGCTCAGATGCATACAGGTTCAGAACATGGATAACGTAATGACACGTAGACAACGACGGATTGAACCCGGTGCCTCTGCAAGTTTGTAATACAACATTGCATTTTTATAACATTATCTCGCTATAGAGGCTGTAAGCGCTGAAGCTTCAGCTCCTCATGCATATCCATATCACACACATATATGAAAGGCACTAGGATATTCTTATCTTTCTCTACATATAAAGGCGTATTTCTCCCTTCTCAGTGCTTTCTCGGCAGGGTCCTCACAGAGCTCGGGGCTGGTTTGGGAGCACCTACGTATCGTACGAGCGGACACATCGCACTGCACTGTGCAAATATGCCAGCAAGTAAACGAAACGAAAAAATCATCTAGCTGGCTGTGTTGAATGCCCATGATAATGAAGCAGCCCGTTCGAATGGAAGATGCGGGTGTTGCTGTTGGTGCCAGATGTACACACTGTTTGTTGACTGGCTGTCAGTATGTAAAGGCGAGACGTGTGTGTTTGACCTCGGCGAGCAGGGCACGTGGACAACGCATGTTTAACGGCTACGCTAGACAATGTAGAAATAGTAGTAGTAGCAATAGCAACAACAATAGACACAGCAAAAATAGGTCATTCGAGATAAAGCAGGGCTTTTCTTTTCCCGTTCGCCCCTTCCACCCTTGCCACTACCCGGTTTCTCTTCCTCCTGGGTTTAGTTGTTCCTTGGCAGGTCTAATAATAGATACAGGCCAATAATAATTGTCATAGCAATCGCTGCAGCAATAGTCTATAATAGTCCTATATTTTTCAGAGCTAGTGATGTCGTTGCCGTTTTCCCAGCACGGGTAAACGAGTACGGGGTGGTCGTCTTAATAATGGTAGGCCGGCCACAGACTTTCCCTTTCTGTCTCTATTGCAGCCCGAGCAGGAAAATCTGTAGCATTTAGACTTACTTTATCATATTGCATTTCTGGTCTTCTATCATTTATCGTAGCATCGGGTCCAGCATTGCCAGTAACAGCATCGCCATGACGATCACCGTCAACCCTCACCCTCACCGTCAACACAAACAGCAGCATATTGTAACGCTTGTCTAAATAGTAATCATTATTATGATTATCGTTGTCGTCATCAGTTCGTCGATCGGCTCCTTCTGCTCGGCGGCCGTGTCGCTTTGTGGTTAACGGCTGTCTTTTCTTGTCTCGTCTTTCGCTGCCACTATTAACGCCGTCCTTCCCAGGAGTCCAGCTCGAGGCGACAGCTCGAGCTGCGACAGATGAGCGTTGGCGGCGTATACGTACAGAAACGACAACGGCGATTTTTGCCCTTTGAGGAGCAGATCGCCTAGCCACGCTGCGTCAGGGTTAGCAGGCGGACGGGTAAGCAAAGCGCCGAAAGCCTCGGAAAAGATGTCTTTCACGTCCGGTCTGCTGTGGTCGTCGGCTAGCCGTTTGGCTACCCAAGGCGTGGCAGAGAAGAGGATGAGCTCAAGTTTTGTGGGGGCGCGTAAAAGACGATCGTGTGGCAAGTCCCACACATTCGAAGAAGCTTGGACCCTACCGGTAGCTCTACTGACGGTCCGGTGTCCCTGCATTTCCCTTCTCTTATCTATAAAAAATAGTACAGTAGGTGCCGTCGAAGACAAGGCGACAGGGTGGTCGTCTCGAAGTAGACGTTTCATATTTGGACCCTTTGACGGTTTCGATCGACCACCCCTTTATAGGTGCTTCGATTTTGGACAAAACACACCGCCCACATACTCACCAGGTACCAATCATCAGCCAGCCTTGACTGTACGATTCTATCTGGTCATTCGTTTACGTGGAGGGAGGGCAAACGGTTGTGACCGTCGTATATCTATAACACAACCAGGCTAGCATCGCAAGATTTTGCGGGTACAACGAAATGCATAGGGGATGCACAGCATACAGTCTATCGGCCTGCTTGCTACATGAACTCGGCATTTATAATAACGACCTATAATTCTATAATGTCTGCCATCACTATTGTTTGGTTTACATGTTGATTATGGTACACATATACCTATCTCCTTGTCCCATAGTAGGTTGTTGATAGCTAAGCAGTACTTTGCTAAGAGAACAAGTGGGCTTATTAAGACAACGGCTGAAGCACAGACTTCTTTTAAGAATCGTACTCGAAAGCCTTCCGGCCTACTTCTACAGACACACCCGGCCTCTCAAATCTATTTCTATTGTTGTTTTCAAGGGTGTTTTTATATATAAATATATATATATATATATATATATATATATATATATATATATATTATATCTATATATATATATTATATATCGATAATTATATAATATATATACGGCAACAGAATTTCCTAGTAGGTTTCTTTTGATCGGTGTTTAGCTGATTTGCTTGCACAACACTGACAACCATAGTTACGGATGAGCTAAGAGTGTCCCAACTGTATACCATTGAAACATCGTTTGACGCTAACAATAAAGACGCCTGTTGGAAAAAAACGTTAACGCAACCAACACCGGGTTCCACTTAGTCGGTAGAGTCTCTTTTCCATATGGTATCATATTTTAAAAAATATACGTGTTTGTCTATATAAGTCGTGGCAATTTGACGTAACACTGATCTCAACCTGTTCAGGCGATGGCACACGAATCCGAACAAACTAGTTTTCGGAAAATATAAATTCGTCTGTTTCGCTCGACAAACAGCTCTTAATAAGTATATTAAAAGAAATTGTAGGGACGTAGTTAAAGGGTAGAGATAACTGTTTACTGGGGGTTAACAATTTTGAAAGATACTTGGTTCATTATAGAGGGACTCCCTAAGGCTAGAGTAAGTGATGCCAAATATATGCCCACCTGTTTATTTTCTTGAAAAAGGCAATTATAGCCGTTGGTTTAGTTGCCAGGTGTTCAAATACCAAAACGCGTTTCGTCTGCTACTCTGGTTTTGGCAGGCGCCGTTCGTTAGCGTGCTAAAACATAATGAGCTGTGGTCTTTGCAAAGCAACAATGGTACGAACCGATCACTACAATTTCTAATATTTGCGGTCCTCATGGTATACGCGTAAGCGTCTTGGATCCGCTTGCCCAGTGGATTTCTAATTAGTAGAACTACAACCAGTAGCAAGGCTATCCACGATCTATAGCATCTAGCCATGGCAGAACAGAAAGACACTTTCTGTTGAAGCTCTCATATTTTATTTTATTAACATCCGCTTCGTCGTTTGAGCTGTCGAACGCCGTACGCCGAGTTGAACGGAATCCCGCAGGGCCTTAATCTCAATATGCTTGGCGACCGTCCTTCGAAACTTTTCAACAGAGAATGGCGAGGGCGAAATACACAGGGTATCCGGGTCGAGCTGTCGGGGTGGGAATCGAATCTTCCGTGTCGCGTCGCTGAGACGGGCGGTGGTTAATGTGCACACCGCTGCGGTACATAATAATTTAGCTTCAGCACCGAGAACTGACTTGAAATTCCCTCGAGCCAGCGAGGATCCCAAAGGCTGGCCTTTGCGCGGCCCGTACGTACTACATCACATACATGCATCTTAGTTAGCCGATCATCGTGACGTTTCCGATTGGCCCCCGCGAGTGGTAGCGGCAAAACACACGCAAAACCGCACTGTACGACCGACAAAGCTTCATTCACTAAGCGTGAAGCCACCAGTCGAAGTCTGAGCAAAGGCATCATGAGCGTATGCGCAGATACGCGATGGTAATATAAGACGGCGCAGATAAATAGATGGTGCAACAGGTGGTTCGACTTCTAGGAGTCTGCTAGGAGTGTGAAGAAAAGTCATTGATGCTGTCGCCACAGAGGCGACGCCAAAAACAACAACAACAACAACGACAATAGCCACAACAACAACAACGACAAGGACGGAGGATCATACGGTCACAGGCACCGTCCCACCCGGCGACTACGAGACGAAAGCTAGCGGGGCAAGATAGAGACCAAAGCATCGTCGACATAACGGTCGGACGGGCTCCTAGATCACCACCGACAAAGAGAGCGCGCTCTCTGCAGTAGTCTCCGCGCGGCAGGAGCTGAGAGCCAGCCAGGTTGCGGAGCCGGCACACGGAGGAGCCGTGTGATGTATGATAGTGTAAGCGTAGCCGCGCGCCGCCCCGCAGCGTTTGAGTTGCGGCCTACGCCGCTGCTTTCTGCTGTCTGCCTTGGCAGGCCTGCCTCTTTTTCTCTGGCGCTGTTTGGTGACGCTACAAAATAGGCCGCCGTCTCCTGCTATAGCCCCATGCCTTGGCCCGGACTCTGTACCTGCTGCTTGAGGTGCCCCGGGAAAAAGCGGACGGACTCGCGGGCGGCCGGGCTGGTGGATGGCCTGTTGGTCTCTTTTTCTGCCGCTCGTTCTGTAGGTCCTGTCGCCGTGTGCCGGAGGCGGGAGCGCCTATTTGGATGTGTCGCGGAGCGGTGTGGCGCACCGAGGCTGTGTAGGTCTGACTTCAAAATCTTCTTCATTTCGATAGTAGTACTCCCGATCCCGTCTGCCCCTTCTCCCCTTCCCTTCCTCCCTTCCCGCGGCAGACTCGTACTGCTTCGCGCCAGTTGTTCTTTATGGCCACGTCTGGCTCTCGTCGCCAATGCCGGTGGCGGCAGGCCGCCAGAACATAGTCGTCCACATACGAACCCGACTGGGGCTACGAGGGTGGTGGTCGCGCGCATCCGCTGCTGTTCGTCGTTGTCGTTCAGTTTAGCATTTGATATGCTTGCACTAGTACAGTGCACTAGTACAGTGCACTGTACTAGTGCACTGGACCAGTGCGATTATGACGTGGCACTAGTCGTTGTCGCCGGCTCAAAAAGCCTCGTTGTCACTCGTGTTATCACGTTGAGCGCTATTTTCGTTAAGGTCTATAATTGGTTTCACACGAAATGAATTACAGTACATCAATATATGCACTCTTCTTTGTTTTTCGGTGGACTCTTAAGAAAGCAACGACTATGATTTAATATATGGCTAGAGTACGACACTCTCTACGAATGTGTGCAACATCCTCAGCTGAGCAAGGGATTTAACAACTGTGTCGTTTTGTAAATAGCGAGATGAGCAATAGTTGCGGAAGCACTGGTATAGCACAGACGAATGCTCCGGGTACACTCTCTACGAATGTATGTGACATCCTCAGTTGAGAAAGGATTTAACTACTGTGTCGTTTCGTAAATAGCGAGATGAACAATAGTCGGAAGCACTGGTATAGCGCAGGCAAATGCTCCGGGTGGACAAGCGCTATTGGTAAATAAAAGGCTGACTATCAGGCTGACGTCGGTTTTCTTGTTGTCAACTAATCGTGTATAAAAATGATATTTAATAGGCACGTACCGCACGAGAAAGGTGTCAACTAGAGATGTCCCATGCTTTTATACAAGCTGATTTTGCACAGTGTCACATAGCACGTGACATCGTCTCGATCGACGCTTTCGTCCTGCCGGCTTCGGCTCAGCAGGAATGTCTGGGTGTGCCGCCGGCTTGTGTGAGTTTGAGAGACCGCTGGGCTCTCGAGCTGCTCGTATTATGTATACCAGCCGAGTAGGAACGCAGGCCAAGTATACGCCCCAGCCGTAGGTTCTTGAGCCATCACTTTTCTTGGCCACTTGGTTTAGCTAGAAGTCTATAAAGTTACGAGTGTGATAACGAGAGAGCGAGCGAAACGTGAAGGGAGGCGATGCGCGAGCAAAATGGGCACAGATACATATGGGTCGAAACAGTAACGACATGAATAAAACGAAACGCGGGGAGACGGAGGGAAAGGGGGAGGGGCAAACAACATGAATGAGGGCGAATTGGACCACTGGGCCATTCCGGAATTTTAGTGATGGGGCCCGACAGCGTCTGCTGTGCTAGATCTTGCACGTTCACTCTCCTTCTATCTCTCTCTTTCTCTCTCTCCTTCTCCATAACACGCTGCCGAACCGTTGCGCACAGCAGAGTCTGTATTCAGCGTTTTCGCTTCAACGCGTACTGGCGTCGATGTGTTGTGCTGTGGTTGGCCTCGCCGTCCTCGAAAGATGACTGGTTGTGCGTTCCCGACCAGCCCCGACCTCGTCCCCGCCGTACTTCTGTCGGAAATCGTGTGCGACTGAGAAGTGCGACCGGATGTTTCGCTCCGACTGCGGCGAGATCAGTGTACCTTGGCGGGAATGGCGGGTGGTTTGGCAAGATACGCCCCTCTCTTCTCTCGCCCGCCCACCATTCAGACCCGTCATCTGAGTCAGCGGCGTGGAGGGACGAGCAGCGCTTGAGGCCCGGACGTTCGTTCCGCTCGACGATGAGCACTACTTCCTTGGGTTGGCTGTTTCGCTGCCTAGCCTCGCTTCAAGCAGCACCAGCAGCAGCAACGCTGTTGCAGAACCTGGCCATAACAATTATGACGTGCTTCGCATACGTGCTGATAAGCTGTTGTCCTGTTGGACCACGGTTCATCCAGCGTGGACAGCGATGGTTTGTGTCCTGCATCGCTTTACCAGCTACTGTCCTACCTCGCCTTACCGGCGGAGTGGCCTCTCTACTCTTTATTCAAGCATATATATATATATATATATATATATATATATAGTCTATCCACCTGAAAATCCGTCGAAGCCTCGCATGAATTACGAGTACTCACCGCATTTGCCCATTTCCTTTGACATCATCCATAAGCACTGTCGGCGGAAATGCCAGTCAGACGACAGAGCACCTTCGGCTCTATTGCTTGCGAAAGAGGTAATGTGGAGAATATTTGCCCTAGTGTTGCTACGAAGTGAACTTTCTGCGAACAGAAATACCCGAGAATCCTAATCATGATCTCATGCCTTGACGCTGGGGCCAATAGCATTCAGCATCTGTTTGCCACAGGTCGGTGGCACTGATGACTAACATTTCCTTCGTCGACTCGTTACGATGCGTCTTGGCTAAGAGAGGATAACGCTACAACGAAGAGTTCATTTAGTGCAAACGACCTCCATTTGACAGATCGATATGCGACTGCGACTGCACTTGTGCTCTATACCTTTCATTTATTTCTTTGGTTTTATATTCGAGTTCATATCATAATCCTCACTCATCTGCCTCGATAGCTAGTCATTTAATTAGCGTTTTAGAAAGAACATCCTTAACTGCAGCTACAGTACCGACGTTCAAAGTAGACGGCATTATGTGTAGGCCTGTTTTTCATGTTCTAGTTCTGTAATTTGCCAGACGCGCTAAGAGAATGTGCGTGCTGCACTTGGTTTGTCACGAAGAACAATCAGGACCTTTGTCAGAAACAACGTTGTCCTTGTCGTATTGCTGGAAACTACGCACCAAAGAAGGCTTTTCTCGATCGAGCAGTCCTAGTCGGTACACCACAACATATATTGATAGATGCCAGTTGATTGCGTTGTAGAGAGAAAAAGAGAGGAAGAAAGAGGGAGAGAGAGAAAGAGCCCAGCAGAACCCTTCCGTTTATTAGGCTGTTCCTATCTTATTCTGTGAGCAGATGATTGAGCAGATGAATGACCGATAACGAGCGCCGGGACCCTGCGTAGCAAGTCGTCGCAGAGTTGTTCTCTTAATAGAACTAGTAGTAGTCGTAGTAGTAGTAGTAGTAGTAATATTGTCGTCGCAGATGTAATGTGCGACCCTAGTGGCCGTCAAAGTAATAATATCTGTTGTTGTAGGAGACACAATGAAGTCTGAGGTGGAGAGACGATATGTGTTCGATGAGCGACAGCGATGCAAGGCGCTCCTTGCATACACACATACATACACACATACAGAAGGCGTCCCATCTGTCGTCGGCCAAGCAGCCTCACGCCGTCTGGTGAGGTGAACAGGCAGTTGGCCAGTAGTGCGAGGGAGCGCTAGCGTTTGAAATGAATTAATTATATGGTGGTCGCTGAAGGCGTTTTACTCGAGTGGTTGGCGCCGCCGGCTACTCGGAATGACGGGGCCCTTCTATCGACATTGGAGAAGGAAGTAGCGGCAACAACAACAACAACAACAACAACGTCGGCAACGACATATTGCAAAGTTCGCTTGGACCTGCGGCCGGACCTCCTAGGAACAAGGGAGTTGGCTGTACGAGGTTCCTCCGGCTGCGAGATAGGCAGCCCAAGATAAGCAGCTTAGCTGTAGCGAGCAAGGGCTGTGCCTGAAGGGAAACGACAACTGGCCGGAAAGCGGTCTGCTGATGCTGCGACAGAAGCTTGCATGCGGCTCGCCAGCAAGACTTGTACAACGACGATACGACGACAGCAATAACAACGACAGCAACAGTAACACCAATAACAACGACAGCAACAGTAACAACAATAACAACAAAAACAGCAACAACAACGACAACTACAAAGACTCGCGTTTGACCCCCCCCCCCCTGTGACCCCTTTAGAGCCTGCTTTGTTCACTGCCCGCATACCACGACATTTTCCCCCGCTGCCTGTCTGCCCTTTTCGAGCCAGCTTGAATTAAAGATGTCTGCAAGCGCTAAAGCTCTTCTGTGGAAAAGATAAGAGCTTTGCGCTCGCCCTTAGTAGGGCGGCACCGACGGCGGAAGACAGGTTTTCAGGCTTGAAAGCATATGGCCTACCGGCGAATCCGGGAGATTACTTCAGGCGTAGTGTTTGTTTGTTGTGTTTAAAGGCGTGTTTGGCACCATCTGTAAAACAAACGTTTGTCCTCTCCAGTTGGCAATTTTGAAACATACGTGCACCAGACTGTGTGGGTCCGTGTAGCAGTGTTTGATTGGACAAATCTCTGAAAAGAGCGTTTGCCTCAAATGCTTTGCGAGAGCAGACTTAAAATAGTCCGAAAATCGTTTTGGCACCTCGCCGAGGTGCGTGGTTTTTACAGTACTTGGCTAAGAGCAAACTTTGCACCTATCGCTACATATATATATATATATATATATATATATATATATAAATTATTTTCTTGATAAATTCTACAATTCTCGATGCACGTCTTGAAAATACTTTGAAGTTTTCCAAAGGGTTTTCAACATGTATAAACCATCTCTTTCTGCATTTGCCATTTCAGCGGCCTGCTGCTTGTTGCGGTAGTAAATTGGTGTGTCCTATTTTTTAATTTCTAAACGGTTATTTGTCCGCGCAATCACTACATCACTGTGCTAGCAGCTACTTGGTGGGCAATTTAGCGACTGGCTGGCTCTTAACGAAATTGTATTCAGAAGGCACTGTAGGTAGTGGTCGAAGTAGCTTACGGTGTGAAATTATTCTCACACTTAAACATTCGCCCTAATCACCAGCCACCTCACGAGTTGCTCTGTTGTGGCAAAATGCTGGTACTCTATTTAACTAAAATCGATCAGTCCTTTTGAAATGTCTGCCTACGGAAGTGTGTCTCCCAGGATAGTTAGAAGAAGAAGTGGAAGAAATCTAGAAGCTATAGGAGCTGCACTCTGACGGTCGTGGCACAAATTCACTTTTTTTGCCACGCGCCACTGTGATAAAAAGAGTAGGCAACAAAAGCACGAGTAGTGGGAACGACGAACAAACATAAGCCATGTTCGAGTCCAGCAGCTTAAATCATCGCTGTGATGGTGACTGTGAAGAAGGAGATTATCATCATACTCACGTTGCGAGACTGTCGTGCGAAACAGCAAAAGGGCATTGTGCACGGTATGCCTACGCGACATAGATGCTGCGCTCGAGAGCTAAGTGCATTTTAGTTACATTATGCACACGCCACACACCGCAGTCAAACTTGGGCTCGCTAGCTCGTATATATTTTACTTTTTACAGGTTTTTAAGCGCCATCTGGTGGTACGTCGTGTGGGCTGCGTTGATACCCAAAGTCGTGTGGTTGCTGTATGTTGTTCTTACGTTGTTGTTGTTCTTTATGTTGTTATTGTTGTTGTTGCTGACATTTCTGCTGTATTTTAAATTGTTGTTGACGTCTTTATTTTGTTGTTGCTATTATTAATGTAATCCGCTTACGCTTCCTGCCGTAAGCGTACTCTTCATTGTAACTCCGTCGGAGTTTTCTCGCTCTGTTGGCTTTTTCTGGTTTTCATTTTCATTCAAAAAACACGAACACGCACGCTGAGCCACGTGAGCCACATGGACCATAACTACAAGCACCAATGCCGTTACGATTGACAATTTTGGGCGTCTGTTTTATTTCCACTTTCCATTTATCCACTTGCCTATAACATTACGCAGACCCAATTTAAATAAAACAAGTATAAGGGTTGTTTGGATCTAAACAATATATACTAGTCAAAGCTAGTTACTAAATGTATTTATTAGTTGAAACGAAATCAGTAGTTTGTAGACAAAGCACTCGATCTTAACAGCTTAAGGGGTTAAATTAAATTACTTCGACTCTTTAGCCCTAACAGCCGTTACTCGATTTGCTGGCGGTTCGTTAATTCATTAGAACGGAGAGAGGCAACTAAATGAACGCATACCTTGTTCCCTGTTATCCGTGTGGCCGCTATTCAAGTACGGAGCTGCCTGCGCCCGCTCCGCACTAACAAAGCGACGACACTAGGGTACGTATTAACCGTCCAGAACAGCTTCTAGGAAACGGTTGAAAGTACAACCTGGCATCTGGATGTATTGCACGAACTAGCAACCTACTTTATAAAGCAGTCCTGCACTCGCTGAAGTAATCAAACATCCCAATCACAGAAAGGCATCTACATGTTAGCACAATACGTCCATTTCGGCGTAATAATAATTTCACCGTTTAGCGCTCACCGGTGTCGGTCACGAATTTATATTCTGCAGTTTTTGACAGTTTCTCGTGTATTTTACCCGTATCCTCCTGTGTTCATCCGTGTGCATACATAACTAAACGTGAATACGTTTTTCGGAGCTTCTTGCCTAGACGCACGAACCGTGTTCAGCTGTTGCTCTATCTGCAACTTGCAACAATATTGGTGAGCCTAGAAACAAAGAACGAAAGGAACTATCTTCCAATTTAGAGTCAGAGCTCGTCAAGTCAGTTCTCGTTCACCAACACAATCGCATCTTGTTTATTGTCATCAACTGTAGAAGTTCCTGTCAACAACAAACACAGTAACAGAGAAAGCGACCACGTCTAAGCAGAGTAGAGCAGACTGTCTGCCAGTCCTCATCGGATGCGCTGCGGGGGTGGCGCATTCTCTTGAACGCGAGGATGGCGCATTCTCTTGAACGAAGCGCGGTTTTATTGATTGAGAGATTTATTATTCGCTTGGCACGTATACCTAAATACACATGTCACCCTTTTATATCAGTGGCGCTTAGAGCGGCAGCACTAATCTCTACGTGTAGGGCCCAACTGCAGTGTTTCTCATCTCTGCAATGCAGTAAAGCCAAAGCTATATGGCTCATCATTGTCGGACTGGCGTGGCGATTCGTCGTTTTCTCTGTTGAGAACAAAGATGATGAAAAAGTCATACTCGATCCTACTTTATGATCGACAGGCACAATTATTTAGACATTCCTTGGTCGCCTATCACCTGAGAGAGAGAGAGCATTCTACATGTGACAGTCTGGTAGTTATCGACTCGCCTATTGACGGCGCCGTCACCGGCTCCGAGTGTCCCAAACTCGGCGGGCTCTGCGGAAGAGAAAATGTCGAAAAGTTGAACTGTCTTTATTTGAACTCACGCTCTGAGGGACATTGGTTACCATACAGACTCATAGCCTGTTAAGTTAATAACGTTTTTATATGACACTTCGTTTGGTGAATCGATTCGTGATGCGGAATTAACACTAGGAAACGTTTTTAATCTTTTTAGATTAGTTAGGCTTACGAGCGGTACCGGCGTCTGTGTTCTAGTCAGAAAAAGTGTTTGTGCAACTGAAGTTTTATTTGATGCCCCCGGGGAACACATTGCATCCTCATTGATATCCTAACAACACAAACCAAACCTTATAAATCAAATTCAGGAAACTCTACTGCTCGTACTGACCGTAATTATAAAGTGTGTGATGCAATTAACTATTGCTGCACTACTGATCCCCGATGACTTGTCGGTGACGACAATCTATCAACGTTGACTGGTCAACGATCGGTTCTTTGAGTTCTGATGTCAAAGAATCCCTGTTTGTAATTTTTCTAATAGTATTCTTCAATTATTATGTGGCCATGTACTTACTACTGATTATTACATAATTAACAACCTTTCTGTAGTATCTAGCCGTGTTGCATCTGATCACAAAGCTGCTGGAATATCGGTTTTAGTCGATTCAAGGTGAATATACGAGGGTGGTTTCCAACCTGTTTTTCCGTGAAACATATTTTATTAGGTTACTTCGTCTACCCTTTTTTGTACAAAAGAGCCTCATCTATGCAAATAAAGGTGTTTTGTATTATCTTCTAAAAAGCGTGATACAATCGTTAAGTGCGAAACTTGATGTCACGTACCATAAAAGGTCAAATTATAAAATTGCACAGGTCCGACGCAGATAGTGCTGTTTAAGCAGATATGCATCCAAAAATTTAGATAGCGATTAGGCGTAGTTTGTGAGTCTTAGAATTTTTGTTTATCTCTTATTTGACTATATTAGTGGTTGTGACTCAATTTTAGCTGTATCTCATCTGGCCTTAATATGCGTTCAATCTGCTTCAAAACGGCTACTTGCCCACTATACAAATCACGTCTCTGCCAATCGGCTGCCTTGCGTCGACCTCTTCTATACCAAGCCAGGGTCACAGCTGAAGCAGCAATTGAAATGAACCCAAGCTTTCGGTCCTCAACCATTCAATTCCCATCAAAGATTTGTCGCCTATTCCTCCTTACTGCTTGGCTCACTTCGTCGTTTTCCATCGGCTTTATTGTTGGCCTTTTACGCTTCTTTCCCGGCAGCTCTCACGCCGATGTCGTCGTCCAGCCAAGAGACCGAATTGCTTCGAATTTGCTGAAATTTCGACGAAAGCGTACAACGAAGGAACGAAGAGATAGATAGCTAGAGCAAACGGGAAACGAAAATGGGCAAAGGTGCATAGCAGCACATTCGTTGGCAGGCAATCCAAAGGCAAATAGCGGAATGAATGCACGTACTACAACACTATTGCCGGCACTAGGCGCCGCCGAAGAGGTTGCTGTCGTCGGGGTCCTTAGCCGCAGACCAGAAGCTCACGTCCTACGTCTCTTATGTCCATCTATCTTGCGGACGATGCGGCAATTGCTTGAGAGGCGCGAAAGTAGTGGTTGTCGTAGTCCATAGAAGTAGTAGTAGTAGTAGTAGCAGCAGCAGCAGCAGTAGTAGTAGTAGTAGTAGCAGCAGTAATGGTAGTAAGAGCAGTAAGAATATAATGGCACTGGCATTCTAGATCACTTGTCCTGCACCCCCTTCCTCCCCCACCTTGCTACCCCCGCCTTGTTCCTGCGCCCCCACAGATGGCCCTGCCCGTGACTGAGGCTCAGCTGACCCAACCAACCAACCAACCAAACAACACCAGCTGAAATGTACAAATCTGCTCGGATACTGCCAACTTGCCTCACACCGACCGAACTACAGCTATTGCTGATGGCGCGGTGCCGGCCAAGTGAGGGTATCAGCGTAGGAGAAGCACCTGCCTCATCGCTCCGTCGTTGCCTAGCATCCGCGCGTCGACCGTCGTCTTCTACGGCAGGCGAGACAGGCGAGGAGGCAGTGTGACACACTGCAGAATCTCGGCTGTAGATCTCGGATGTCGGTCGGTGGCTCAACGTGGTCGTGTGCCTATCTCTCACAGCGTACTTGTTGTTGACACGCAGCGTTCTATCGAATAGGTAGGTCCCTATTGGAATTCCCTTCCCTTGATACAGCCAGTCCCCCCACCTTCCGCTTTTCAAAGGTCACACATTTTTCAGCGTCCTCCGTGATTCTGTAGAACCACCACCCTACAACTAAGACGAGAAACGCAATAGTAGTTGTTGGGTTTTACTGCGTGCCCTTTTATGTCTGTCTTTGTGAAGATAGTTCTGTAAATATGTGCGAAATATTGGCCATTTCACTACTGCCGACTTTATGTGATGTAGGGCGCGCTAGGCAAGATCCGAATAAAGGCTTGTTTGCTAGTAGTCGTAACTTAAGCAATTTGGAAGCATTCGAAGCCTTGATTCACCATTCTACTCGAATGAAACTAGCTGCTTGCTAAGACTAAGAGAAGGATTTTGAGTTTACTGTACGGCCGTTGTTGGGGCGTTTGGTAAATTTGGTATTACGATAGAGCTATAAATCTGTGTCTCTAGCCCGAACTGTCGCTTCCGTATTAGCGACGGCATTATTATGACCTCTTCATCATATTTTCTTTGCGTCATCGCCGCCACCACTGCCAGCGTCGGTCATCGACATTACATGATTCCCCTTGCAGTTTTGATTACGTACCGTTACCTGCTGATGTTAGTTCTTTATGGCGTTTTCTATATTTTGTTTTGTCCCCGTTATTTTTCAATTATCTCCTTGTCTTCCATTTGCTTATTTCTTTATTTGCTGTGTATTGCTTTTTCGACTTGTTTTTTTGCTCTTTATTTTTTCGCCTTCATCGATCTCTTTTTTTCATCTTCTGCTTCAGTCTCTCCCTGGAAATGCGCGCCCATTTTTACTTAAAGGCTTGTCGCTTGTTCCTTCAACTCAGTCATTTAGAGTCACTCATGCTCATCCGGTCGCTTTTTCTCTCTCATCCTACTACCATGCATTTTTCCATTCGCGTCGCAACCAGGAAGTCTTTACTATCTTCTATCTCATATTTGACATTTGTCTGTTGTCCTGCCTATCTATAGTAAGTGTTGTAAGATATACTCAAGAAAATATATATTAATAGTAGTAGTACACCTGCCTACTCGCATTGCACGGCAGAAGGTCTCTCCATTTAGCTATGGCGCTATCTACTTCCCTCTTCGCACCGCCATAAGTAATTATAAACATTGTTATTATCATATTCAACAACAACAACTGTAGCCTAGTAGATAGTGATGCTGTTGATACTAATACTGCTTCAACCCGCGGCTAGGGCCTCTCAGCTCCTTAAACCCCTATGTAAGGCTTTCTATCGTATAAACAAACAAAAAGCGTATTGGCCATTATTTCATCAAGGTTCCCAGAATTGCAGGCTGGGCGCAATTTTGGGCAGGTGGGCTGAGCGCGCCAACTGAGGAATGTAGTCTTAGGGTAGCCTTCAACCGGGTCTGGCGTATTCCAAGCTAACACTTCCCCCTAGAGTTCCAACTAACAAGGAACTCGAACTTGCAATTGCTGGTCGACTGTTTGTGGTTGCTAAAGCAGTGCTTAGTTTTTATGGAATGGTGTATTTGCCTCCTTTTTCAGGAAGTTTCGGGAACGTTTGATGCACATGTGTCACGAGCAGGTAGCATTACAAGGATGAGACTCATAAACCCACTAAGCCCGTATTCTTCCTCACCACTCCCCAGACTCGGTATTGCTTCGGCATTTCCTCAAAATCACGGGAGAAGAGTCTCGGCGCTATCCGCCGTCGTAGTCTTATTTGCTTCCCCCATCCTTACGCGCCACCGTGTGGTTCGTTTAGATGGGCAGAAGCAATGGGTATTAGCCACTTACGGCACCACCACTATCTGCGGTGATCATGATGCGGTTCTGAGGGTAAAGGACGATGCCTAAAAGCGACCGTCAACATTAAACATTGGCTCGTGTGGCGCCTGCCTATGCGGTTTGACGAATGGCGTGATTAAACCCTACTCGGAACGTATTACTGACAATTAAAGACAACAGCATCATTAAAGAGTTCTGAGGATTGTTGTTTTTGCTGTTGCTGCTGCTGTTGTTGTTTTGATTACTACTGTTAGTCCCTAGTCCTCAAGGGATGGGGGGGGGGGGGGGCGCCTGACGGCTGGCACTTTGCGAGAATTGGCTAACGGACCGCGCCCCGATAGCAGTGCATGGCGTACTGACCTATCACCGTCCGAATGGTTTCGCCTAAATAGGCTATGATTGTCCATCTTGCTCTGCCTTCTGGACACGACCGTGCTCACAGCGTTTAATGCTCGCCGCTCCGCTTAAGTATTGCTGTACGGCAGCAGTATTCGTAATTTTAATTACTATTTTAACTAGTATTACAATTACCAAGAGAATTGGCTGATTATGATTGGCCGAATAGGGTAAGCCACATATTTGCCCCTTGCAGCGCCAGCAGCGACGCTGCCTGTACATCTCTACCTAAGACAATGACAACGCAAAATGCGCAGAACATAACAACTATATTTTAATTTATCATAAATATAGACCAAAGCTGCATTTCATCGAAAGCCTATGTATAATACTAATATATTAATTATTATTATTAGCAGAGAGCATTTATGGCTGTCATTGTGCTCGCTCGTAAGGGTCAGCGACATATGTGTTCTAAACAAAATTGCCTATTGTATGGCCTAATATGAACCTTTATAAGCAATGATACTGCAATTATAAGTCCACCAGGTCGCCGCTCCAATGCCAGGCCAAACTGATTGTTACATTAGAGACATACAGGACATCCCAACAATGCACTTATCATACCTCAACTAAATTTACGCATAGATAGATGTGTGTGTACTCGTTCTGAAAGGTCTCTGGTGTATGTTTCTTTTAAGGGCGTTCATATTAATTAAACGTGCAAGCCAGTCGACAAATGAACTATGCTTTTAAGTGCCAATTTAGCTGTAAGAAGGCAGAAAATTATTATTATTATTATTATTATTATTATTATTATTATTGGGGTATAGTTGTGAGGTTCGAACGTGTCGCGTCGATTTAAGCAAGTGCTATTTAGCTGCTCATCCCATGGCGCCGACTATAGAAGCGGCATTGCCTTTGCACACCGCGAGAGACAGAAGCTGTCTCAGATATTCTCCCTCGCGCTGGTCCCCCGTCGTTGCTACCATTCTTCTGGCTATATCCCGAATGAATTTTGCTGTTCCACTGCTGATGAGTTCTAATGTTTCCATAACCACCGGTACGAAGTGAAGACTGCATTCGAGATCTGCGTATTTGCGTCTCTTTTCCTGTTCGGCGTGCTCTGCTACCCATCCTGTGTTAACAGAGCTATGGCTGAGATACGAGGGAGCTACGGTGCAGGACACTGTCGCATCCTAGGCTAAGCACTTGCCGTGAGACCATAATGGTATGGCCACGCCGTCAGGTCTCTTGTCGTTGTCTCGTCCGAGGTCTCGTGGTTCTAGTTTTTGTGGCAACCTTGCCTTCCTGAGGGCTCTTTTGATGATTTCATTTAACTCCATGTGCCGTAAAATTCTTCCGGAGCTTCTTGGACAGCTTAGTTGACCTATTATTATATCACTCGTGTCCGAGTGAGAGTCTTGCCCGACCCCTGACGCAAAGACGCGGGTCCATCCAGTCTTTCATAGTTCCGAGCACCGAAATCGCGTTGCCTCTCTGAATCTCTAGGGAAAGCCTTTGGCAGAAGAAAGTGCCCGCCCTTTTGTCCGTCGTAGCCTGCTGTAAAGCGTCGCCAACCTGGGAAATTAGCGTTGTTGCCATCCTTAGGATTCAATGCAAGACGCTAGACGCCTAATTGCGCCTGTGAGCGCTGGCATAGCTCTACCCTACTCTTTATGCCATAAAAACTAGCCGTGTAACGTGGGCAAGGATTTTTATGGTCGTTCAACATTGGACATGAGAGAAAATCCAGAAAGCGGTATTCCTAAACAGGTTAGCGATCGGCCATAGACAGGAAACGTCGAAATGTTCGAATCTGCATCAGAGGTCGGAACAAGTCTGATTTCAAATCTACACTAAACCTGATTTGAATTCCCCAAACTTGTCGACGTGCGTGGACGTTATCGCTGGAAAGTCTACGGCAACTGCAACTGACAGAGTGGCATTGCTTTACTTATGCAACACGAACAACAAGGTGCTTCACAAACAAACAACTTGTTTACCAAGCGCCGCGCTAGAGACAATAACATCCTTGATAAAAAAAAACGATCACTACCGAAACAAACAGTACAACAAAAACAAAGTAAAAAGACGTCAACAACTACTACAATTACTGCTACTACTACTGTTCCACTATGAAAATCTAAAATGAAAACAGCAACTGCTACAATAGATACGCCAGTATGGGCCACAACAACGACAAACTACAGCAGCAATAATTCATATGACGTTGGATGCGAACAGCGAAAACAAAATCAGATTGAGAGCTGGATGCGCTCTTGCGATTGCATCAGCTCATGGTGTCGATTATATCGAAACGTACTGTGTATTTTGCCATAGCAAGGCGTGACTATGGGCGCGACACAAGGGTCGTTTCACAATGCGAGCCAACTAGGTCGAATAAATCGTCCAGTCGTAGAGCGTTCAGAGTCCTCGTACAAGTTTGGGACAACAATGATGACGCACCCAGAATGCAACTAGAATTAATATGATAGCTCAGCGTCAGACAGGTGGACAGGCCTCGCAAGCAGCCGTGGCGTAGGCACCTAGTCGATCAGACACCGCTGGAGAGCGATTGGGGCCAGGTTCTGTTGGTTGGATTCGTAATCCTTCATCGTAGGTGAAGGACGGCTATCGCCATGATCAGTCCGTCATCAGTCTATTGAATCGGAAAAAGCGTTGATTGGCTGGTTGACTGCTGCTAGATTCCTCTAAAACTGGAAAAAATTCATCGAAGCCCAGTGAGAAAAGGGCCTGACAAAGAACCCAAACGAAATGATGGCACGGCTCATGGTGACAGTAGTAGTAGTAGTAGTAGCTGTAGCGTCGAGCCCGGTAGCGTGGTGGCTTAAGTCTGCGCCTTGCAACCAGAGAAGACACATAGGTGTGCGCGCTCGAGCCTCACTGTTGCACATTTGTATTTATGGGGGTCCGTCTATGAAGCAATGTGAAAAACAGTTCCGTAGACGTTAAATCTTGGCTGAGGGTCAGCCCGAAAACTTTACGTTTTAGTAGCGATAGCAGTTTTTGGCCAGCGACCATTAGGTACTAATGGGTTTGATTATGCCTAAAACTTCCCTTGACGAATCCTGAAGTAGCCGCTTTATGATTTCATGAGGTCGGGGGGAGGGGCTATATGGCTGCCTTCGGAGGTACGTAGGTTCTGAGAGGAGCCGTATATGGGATTCAGGCGGAGAGGCTTCATCGAGGGGGTTTGAAAAAACATTTTTCATCTCAACTATATACGGCGGAGAAGGGGGAAAAGTACCTTTATCTTTTTCTCCAAGTATATATATATATATATATATATATATAGCAGCACTCTGCAACTACAGCTACTTTTATGTTACTGCGCTTGAGTATTTTGAGTGGTACCGACATCTTAGCATACTTTCACCATCCTGTCTCAAGCAGCTTGCCAAATGTTGCAGTGACGTACGTTAACGACGACGTTCTGCAACTTGTTACTAGAATGGCAACTCGAAGTGCGTCTAGTAGTCGTTATAGTAGTTGCAGTCGAGGCTGTTGCCCTTTAAAGGCGGCGAAAAACATTACGCAAGGTGTCTCTCCGATCCCCCGAACTGCTTGCTGGCTGCTCTTCAGTGTCGAGCTCGGCTTCCGCCCTCCGAGTATCCGCGGAATTCGTAAAGTTTACAGGAATTGCGGCCGTATCGATCGCGTCGAACGTCGCACGGCTCCGCGATCAAGTGTCCCTAGCCCCAAGCCCCCGACACCCCCGCGTCATTCACTATTCGGAAGTAGAAAGCTGCTGGTGGTGGTGGTGCGGCGACAACGCCGTCTGTGTGACGGGGCGATCCGTGCTGCTGCTGCTGCTGCGGCAGCCATTGCCGTGACTGCGGCTGCAGCTGCAGCTACTGTCAAATTGTACGAAATCAATTTTCCTGCCAGCGTTTCGAGCAGCGTTTCAAAGACTCGCAACCAACGGCAACGACGACTTCGCGATGGCATGATGACAGCCAACGGCTACTGCCGCCAATGGCGATACGAAGGTGGCATTGGCCGCTTGGTATTTTTGGCATCGCCTTCCAACGTCGCACCTCCGCGTCGGCCACCCCCTTACTGTCATTCCGACGATGAAGATAACGATGACGTCAAATAGGGGCTGCAGCAGCAGAAACAACAACAACAACAACAACAGCAGGAACAGCAACAAACATGACCTTGACCTATGGCGCCTTGAGACAATTATGGCGGCATCTGCTCTGGTTGTTGCTGCTGTTGTGGCTGTTGTTGTTGTTGCTGTTGCGGTTAGTATTTTTCTGCGGCTGTTGTTTAGTTTAGTGGTGTTCTAGTTTTTATTGCTGTTGCGCGGTAGTATGACCAAGGTTGCAGTTTGTACCCCCCACCCCGCCTCTTCGCAACCCCCGGAGGCGCTTGAGTTCGGCGACTGCCTCGCCCTGGAAGACACTGTTCTGTGTGAACTGCTTGTGCATGAGGTTGAGCCTGCTTCGAGGCTAAAAGCGGACGCTACGAACTGATCATCAGGAGGATCGCCATCGCCAACGTCGCCTTCGGCAGCAATACCACCCAACCATACGCTCAACCTACTACGCTGTCGTTGGCAGCGCCGTTGTTGCTTATATTGTTGTTGCTGTTGCTGTTGTTGTTGCTGTTGCTGTTGTTGTTGCTGCTGTTGTTGTGTTGTTTTGTTGTTGTTGTTGTTGTTGTTGTTGTTGTTGTTGTTGTTGTTGTTGTTGTTGTTGTTGTTGTTGTTGTTGTTGTTGTTGCTGTTGTTGTTGCTGTTGTTGTTGTTGTTGTTGTTGTTGTTGTTGTTGTTGTTGCTGTTGTTGTTGTTGTGGCTGGCGTCGTCAGCGATACCCTTCGATGCTTACACGGCGGCGGTGACGGTGACAGAGACGGCAGCATCGGAGTATTGAGCAAAGGCAATAAATATATCAATATTTCCATATCTTATCAAAGCGCTCAAAGCTAAAGACCGCCAAGCGTCGTCCTCCTCCTCGGGCAATGTTTACTCGCTGCGGCAGCTTTAACGTCAGTGGCAGCAGCAGGGAGCAGCCGCTAGGGTATCTAGCTCCCCCACCTCCCATCAACTCCTCCACCTTCACAACCGACATCAGCACCTTCAGAATCTCAACCACTTACCTCTGCATCTACCATGGTGACGATGACGACGACGAGCACAAATCCCTTCGATCGCGCCTGGCCGAGTTTAATGCGATTTTAGTATGTTCAAAGCTGTGCCGCCAGATCTATGGGGCAACACGCACGTGTCGGTTATGGATCGCTACGACTTCATCTGCCAGCGCTATCCTACAAAGGTCACTTCCCATTATTATAACAACAAAAATAGCAACTACAACAAAATCTTCTTCTACTACTACCACCGCTACATCTACTAAAAAGTAAAGTTTTCGGGCTGACCCTCAGCCAAAATTTAACGTTCACGGAACTGTTTTTCACATTGCTTCATAAACGGACCC
The DNA here is from genome assembly GCA_003439945.1 of Dermanyssus gallinae. Classification (NCBI taxonomy): domain Eukaryota; kingdom Metazoa; phylum Arthropoda; class Arachnida; order Mesostigmata; family Dermanyssidae; genus Dermanyssus; species Dermanyssus gallinae. The sequence goes on from QVRM01006375.1 coordinate 336,869, forward strand.
CCATAAATACAAGTGTGCAACAGTGAGGCTCGAACCCGCGCACCGATGTGTCTCCTCCGGTTGCGAGGCGCAGACTTAAGCCACCACGCCACCGGGCTCGACACAGCTACTATTTCTATTTATAATATTACTTTTTTATTTCTACTAATTTTCGACTACTAAATGCTTCCCTTTTTCTACGAGCGCATGGCCCTACTTCACTGGTCATCTGGTGCCGGGCGTATACCCAACTCTGAACGTGGACGAATGACACCGACAAAGGATGATAGATAAAGATAAATAACATGTTTGTCTTCTGCTCCAACAAATTCGTCCTAATTAGTATCGTTTGACATTGCGGCTGTCTCGTGAGCTAAACGTTGAGATGGTGGAGCTAGACACTAGAGATATGCGCTAGTTTACTACCAAATGCAGGTGGACCATAGGGTCAAAAGCTTTCAAAAAAATCGTCACTAAGCTGTTCTCTTAACCAGAATACGGTCATATTTATTCTCTCCTAGATTGGCCCGCTAGCCAGCATGTCTTGCGATGATGGAGTTATGCACTGCAACTACTGTAGAACATCGTGCAGCATCTTAAAGAGAAGAAAAGTGTCCTCAAAAACGTATGTCCTTTGAGCTTTTGAGCTGCTGAATCGCTTCGCGTTTTAGATTGTGCAATGAATATATATATATCTTCGCAAACCGACCTGTGATGAATATTCGTGAATGACATGCTTTATTGAGCACACGGAGATACACTCGAAAGCATACAGCATCTATACAAATTAGTATTATTATTATTATTATTAAGGCAAGTTGGCATCGTAATTAGCGCGATTAAACGGGCCTAATCAGCTGGACTGGCTGACAACGAAGGCAGTAATCATGGCAACGATAGCGATGATGATGCTGATTCGGCCAACGATCACGGTATATGTGTTCCCGGAATACGCTTCTTCTACGCCATCGTGCGACTGCACACGACCCCGTCCGCCACTTCGGCGGCTTGCCTCGCGAAGCGAGGCGATCGAAGTGTGGTAGCGGGCGTTCGTTCGGCGTCGAACGACAAACGTAGGCCGTTTTGACCCTTGATCCGTTCCGCTACTGCGTGACGGTATAGATCCACGGATAGAGGTGCCACATATCATGTGCTCGTTATGAAAGAGGAGGAGGAGGAGGAAGAGGAAAAGAGAAAGAGGATGACTAACTAGGATGTCCTGCTTACTGGTCAACTGACAACGACTAGACTTCTTGCGTCTACTACGACTGTTACCACCGACCAGCGAGCGAGCGAGCGAGTGGTCTTTCTTGCAACTAACTCGGTGATCGCCTGATGGCCGGAGCCATCTGCGTGTATCGCCCGTAACGACGCTTGCTCTCAGCGACAAGCAGCGAGCGAGCGAGCGCGCTCGTGAGTGGGCCAACGGGCAGATCCTCCAGTTTCGGTGCTTGTTCCGGTTCAATTGTCGCCTTCCGTCCGAACGCTAGGATAGATCCTGTGACGGCTGCAGCAGCAGCAGCGGCGGATCTTCTCGCTGTGCAACTGGGCTTCAGTGGCGGGCTCGGTTCCTATTGCGGCGGGCAGCGGGTGGTTTCGGCATCGCTGCGGCGGCGGCGCTGCGTATCTTCCAGCGCAGTATGAGCAGAATCGGTAGCCACCGCATCATCAGTAGCTCCAATGCTCACTGGACGGTGAAATTGATCTTCACAAGGGCGTATCCCGTTTGATGCGTTTGCTTGGACTGAGACGCCTGAGAGCAGTGGCTCTACAGCAACCCCCGCTGACGCCGCCGTCGCCGCCGGTGCTGGTGCTGCGGCTACTCAGGTGAGGTGGGAGCCCTCCCCCCAGAGATCGATCCTGCCCACCAAACGAACAGTAACAACAACAATGACAGCAACAGCATTAACAACAACACATCCAAGTCTTGCAGCAGCCCTTGTGCGTGACAGCCTAGCCTCTTGATCATCTCGGTCCTCTTCTGTCTAATATATATATATGGAATGCCACTGCTATTCAAGTATTACTGGCTCTCTCGAAGCCCCTGTCTCGATAGGAGGATGACGGTTGTCGCGCGTCGTACACGATCAGCAAGGTATATATATATATTATATATATATATATATATATATATATATATATATATATATATATATATATATAATATATATATATATATATCTATATATTATATCTATATATATATATATATATATATATATATATATATATATATATATTATATATATATATATATATATTATATATATATACAGGGTATTACAGGAATATTTGATCAACGATATATGGAATTGTAGAGCTCGTTAAGGCAAATATTTTTTCCAATGGAACATGGTCTCTAAGAGGCCCTGTTTCGGAATGAGAGTTAAATTACTACAATTTGTGACATTGGTGTTTTTGCCCGACATAGGAGCATAGAATGTGCTGTGCGAGACAACCAGGTTTCCTAGACAGAAACTAAACACACCGCCGTGTTCGTGAGAAAATTCTGCTGAGCGCTGTAAGTGGTCGTAAGGTGATGATTTTGAGGTATTGGGCGTGAAGGTTAATAAAATAACTTCATTTTGTCGAATTCTCTTCTAAGCGACCATGTAGCATCTTCTGACCGGCTTTATGAGTCTTCGAATTTTCTCACGAACACGGCGGTGTGTTTAGTTTCTGTCTAGGAAACCTGGTTGTCTCGCAACAGCACATTCTATGCTCCTATGTCGGGCAAAAACACCAATGTAACAAATTGTAGTAATTTAACTCTCATTCCGAAACAGGGCCTCTTAGAGACCATGTTCCATTGGAAAAAATATTTGCCTTAACGAGCTCTACAATTCCATATATCGTTGATCAAATATTCCTGTAATACTCTGTATATATATTTATATATATATATATATATATATATATATATATATATACAGTCACTGAAAAAAATATAGGGCCACCCATGTTTGCCACATTTCACGCATTTATTATAACCGATCGTGTAAAGATCATAATGATACATGCTCACAGTGTAATAGCGGATACTTTTATCGACATTTGGAGTATCGGGTTACCTTAAAACACGAGATTTCGACATTTGGCACAGCTACGCTGCGAAAAAATTATAAAGTCACCACCAAGATGCATGTCTTAGCGAGTGAATTGAGTGGAATAACAACGTTTGGGCTCATTTCACGGCACCTAACAACTATACTTAATATTTAGTGAATTCCCATTACGTCGGATAACTTCAAAAATGCGGTTTGGTATAGTGTTGAACAAATTTTGGATGACGTCCTGCGAGAGCTCGTCCCAAGCCTTCACAATTGCTTTTTTTAGTTCTACCTGGTTCGAAAATTGTTTTTCGTCGGTGTAAACCTTTCGGGCGAGCCAGCCCCATACATTCTCGATAATATTAAGATCAGGTGAGACTGCAGGCCAGCGCAGGACCTCAATGTGGCGTTGTTCGAACCAGCTTTCGATCAACTTAGCAGTGTGAATCGGGGCCTTATTGCTGCGGCGGGAACACTACGCTATCACACAGAAATTATACAACAAAAACCGCTCCAAGTGTGCTCAAGGCATACTAGACGGTGTACGCCGAATAAACAACATGAATGACACGGAGGTTGTAGAGCATTGGACTACTGCAATGACCCAACCCCCACCCCCGCCACTTACGCCAAACCCCTACATCCCCAACCCTGATCTCAACTGCGTTTCTACCCCTATCTCCCTCCTAGAAACGCAATCAGCTCTCCGAGGGACATCTAAAGCACTAGGCTTGGATGGGATTAAACTAGCATCCCTCCGTAAACTCCCCTTAGAGAATGTCTGCTGTCTCCTTAATATTCTATTCATTAGCGATGTTCCCCCCTGCCAACAAAAGGCTCGAGTAGCGTTCATCCCCAAGGTCACTGATGCCTCCTCCCCCAGTGACCTCCGACCCATCTCGATTAGCTCTTACTTACAAAGAACGCTTAATAAAATCCTTTCTAAACGTATCCAAAAATCTATTAAAATTCTCCCCACTCAACGAGCCTTCCTCCCATTCGATGGGACTTTCGAAAACCTGACGGTTCTCGATGGCATCATTCATGATGCCAAGTCCACAGGCCGCGAATTGCGGATCGCGTCGGTCGACCTGCGTAAGGCGTTCGACTCGATCAGCCATGACGCGGTCCTGTGGACGCTTGGGGCCAGAGGGTATCCGGAAGTCTTCATCGAGTATATCGAGCGCCTATACCAATCATCCCAAACTCTCCTCGAATTTGGTAAAGAATGTCGTACTATCAGGCCCACCAGGGGTGTTCGTCAGGGTGATCCCCTGTCACCCTTGTTATTTAATCTAGTTCTTGACGACATTCTCAGGAAAATAAACTTAGACAATTTAGGATATCGACTAAAAGAAGGAAACCGCCTTATGGGCCTAGCCTTTGCGGACGACCTCATCCTCCTCGCCTCCACCAAGAACACCCTCCAACAACTCCTAGATTTAGCTTTCCCCTTACTTAAAGAAAGAGGCCTTGAAATCAACACTGATAAGAGCTTTACGATCTCGCATCTTTATGATAGCCGGGTGAAGAAGAGCCTTTATCAGTCAACCCCCGAATTCTCCGTTGGAGGGAGGCAATTGCCAGCCAAGGGTATATGCGCTCGATGGAGATACCTCGGCATCGAGTTCGACAGTAATGGCAGAGTCGACACGGCCAAGGTCACTCTCCTAGAACTACTCGGCAGACTAACATCAGCTCCCCTTAAACCCCAGCAACGCTTAACAATACTGAAACAATTCCTTATCCCGAAAATTCTCTATAAACTGGTCGCTGGTCCCCGACCGTCTCAAAAATTCCTCCTAGAACTAGAATGTGAGATCAGGCGAACGGTGAAGTTGCAGTGGCTCAAACTCGAAAACAGCGTGCCAAACGCCTTTCTATACGCGCACATCTCACACGGCGGTCTGGACATCCCCTGTCTCCGTACACTAATTCCCAGACTTCGCCTCTCCCGCCTCACTGCCCTGAACAGATCATCCCACATAGGCACTCAATGGCTGCTGTCGACCGAGTATCACAGTAAGGAGCTGGCGAAAACCAGCGCTCTCTGTGTGTTCGATGACACGACCATTGAAGACGCCGCACACGAGACCGAGTACTGGTCTCGTACACTACATAACACAGTCGATGGGGCTCACCTGAAACACACACACCTAACCCCTTTTACAAATGACTGGGTCAAGGGTACTCCTTACCTATCCGGTAGGGAGTACATAAACCTGATTAAGTTAAGGATCAACGCACTACCAACGCGTGCCAGACTCGCAAGGGGTCGCCCCGGGTACGACAAATTTTGTCGTCATGGGTGCAACGCTGTCGAGACGCTGGCCCACATCGCTCAAGTGTGCGATCACACCCATCGCCCTATAATCAAGCGCCACGATGACATATGTGAGCGAGTCACCCGCCTACTCCGTGCTAAAGGAATGCAGGTGGAACGAGAGCGCACCTTCCGAAGACCCGCCGCACCGGCTCGGAGACCAGACCTCGTCATAACAACACCTACGAGGGTCTGGGTCTTGGACGCCGAGGTCTGCGGCCCCTCAAGAGACCTTGCATTGGCCAGACGGGATAAGATCAGGAAATACGATATACCCGGGGTCAGGGATCAACTTCCCAGCTCGCTTCCCCACCGATTCGGGTCCATCACCGTGTCGATGACCGGTGTATGGGAGCCCGAGTCGGTGAAGGATCTCCTGACTCTCGGGTTATCGAAGAAAAACCTGATCGACCTAACCGTCCTGGCCATGCAGGGTACCCTACGGGTCTTCCGGGCGCACCGGGACCACAAGAGCTGGGTCCGTCGCGGAGGAGGAGCAGGCGAAGTCACCGGGAGGCGATTTTAAATTATTTTTTTAGGCGGGCACTGCCTCAGTGTGCAAATGTGCAATTATTGAATAAATTCAATGTTGTATTCCCATGTTGAAAAACAAAGTCGGGTCCTCCCATCAGCTCAAAATGTGCGGATTGCTCTTCTAGTAGATCCCTATAGCGCGTCGAATTAACACAACCGTCTAAAAACACAATCGGCGACCTTGTATAATACCCGACAGCGGCCCAGATCATCACCGAACCGCCACCTGAGTGCCGTTTTGACAAAAATCGTTCTTCCATGCGCACATCGTGGAAATAATAGTTAAATTTATCCGGTCCATCACAATTGAACTTTTTTTCATCCGAAAAGAGCACTCGGTGCCATTCAGAGGTCCATGACATCGTAACCTGGGCAAAGTCGAGACGAGCTTTCTGATGCTCAGCGGTCAATCGTGGTTTTCTCTTAAGTTTTTTTCTCGTGAGGAGGTTTTGCACATTTCGCACGTTCGTTTGCACACCGGCCGCCGCCGCAATTGCCTTTGCCGAGAGCGCAGAGTTCGAGGCTATCTTCAAAATTGCGCGCTTGTTTCGTTCCGAAATGGCATTTGGACGCCCCGGACTCTTTTTTACGCCGTATTTTTCACCCAAATTCACGAAGTTGTTCACTACTTGGCGAGAACGCCTCAATCGACGGGAAATTTCCCGATTAGAGAGGCCGACATCCTTATAAGCCTTGATTTAGGCCCTTTCGTCACTCGTGAGACGCCGACCCAAACCCATCGTTTCAGCACAGAAAATTTTCTGGTAGAAGGTCTGCTTTCGTTTCCGTCGAGCCGTGAAATGAGCCCAAACGTTGTTATTCCACTCAATTCACTCGCTAAGACATGCATCGTGGTGGTGACTTTATAATTTTTTCGCAGCGTAGCTGTGCCAAATGTCGAAATCTCGTGTTTTAAGGTAACCCGATACTCCAAATGTCGATAAAAGTATCCGCTGTTACTCTGTGAGCATGTATCATTATGATCTTTACACAATCGGTTATAATAAATGCGTGAAATGTGACAAACATGGGTGGCCCTATATTTTTTTCAGTGACTGTATATATATATATACTATTTCTGTAATACAGAACCCAAAAACGACCACGACAAAGTTATCACACCAGTTCGTTTGCAATATTTTGTACTGGAGTTACTAGTCGTGCAGTCATCGGCTTGAGGAAGCAACTAGTGAAATTAGTTTTCGGTTTTAGTTAGTCGGCGTTGGAGAGTTGGGAAGCAAAATCTTGCCATCGTGGTTTCTTATGTTGCTCTTGCCGCTTCCAAGGCTCTCGTTCTTCGACACACGGTGGGTTTCCTATCGAAGACCAACCGTGTGATTTATTCCTTAACTGGATTGCACCTTCGTCGGCGAGGAAACGGTATTCTAGTCAAGCAGTGCTTGCGTCGAAGTTAACCGATTATCGTGCTTAATGCTATTTTCCGGCCTTTCTTTTTATCCAAGTAACACGACTTTCCTTTCGTCCGCGGCGTCTAACGTTCTTTTTGAAAGCTAAACGTACATGAGGTGCACGCGGGCCACCGTGTTTAGTGTGAGTATACGTGCTTGTGATGGAATACGTTTAATTGTCAAAATTGTTATACATTTGTTAATTTTGGAGATTGAAAAAAACGTAAAGATAAATAATTAAAGTTGTTTAGTCGTTAATCGACGTGCCATATAATGTATTCCTTTGTTTGTGTGCAGCTTAGTCAATATGTGCGTGTTCTGGTCTTCAGCCTTGACCCGGAGACTCAATGACGTAACAGATGCAGGTAGAGTAGGAAATGACTGTGGAGCGCGCTTGTGGAAGTAAATAAAAATTCAATAGATTCAGTGAAAAATCGATGCAGAGAAGCGCTTACAATGATGCCCGGGCTGTTGTCAAATTTTAGGCAGAGCTTGCAGGCAGATATATATATATATATATATATATATATATATATATATATATTAGGTCTACATTTTTTTTTTGCGAATTTTATAATGATTCTTTACGGACAAAACCGAAAACAACTTTTTTGTAGCCCCTATATATAAGTAAAGACGCCGAGTAGACGCAGCGGTGAGGTTCATCCTCTAGGTCCGCGAGCATGGTCGGTGGACGCCAAAGTTGTCCGTACGCCTTGGCCGGTCAAAGGTAGGGGCACCAGGGAGATGGGGGGAGAGTTAGGACGGCGGCACCAGGGCTAAGGGTCCTAAGGGACCTGCACCATGTTGGATATCCGCCGACTCAATAGAGCAGGCGGCAAACAAACAGGGAGCAGAAGGCCTTTTCTACTATGTCAATTCGACTACTACTACTACTACTACTACTAATAGTATTACTGCTACGACTACCATTTCTACTACGATTACTATGGATGCCAGCGAGCAGGTAGATTGGGAACACACGGTGCCGTGGCATAGCCTGCTTACATAGCCAGCCGCATCCTCTATGTGGGAGCTGGGCGCGTCTTATGTTTCGAAGACCGTTCGTTGTCGACCGGCCGTCATCACTGTGGCATGATGATGATGATGATCACGACGCAAAGATCATCATTCAGAGGCAGAGCCGAATGAAAGACGAATCATCCATGGGTCGGTCGCCCTATGCATTTCACTGAGCCGGGCAGCAGCAGCAGCAGCAGAAGAAGACAACACACAAGAGAGCAGAAACTCGGATCGTCCGACGTCGGGGGTTTGGCCGTCGACAGGACAGATCGTCGAGACGAGAGAAGCTCAGCATGATTATATCCACCTTGGCGCAGACTCGGCCGAGTTCTCCTGCGATTGCTCCCCTTCCTCATCCCCTCCCCCCCCGCCCCCGGCGCCCTGTTGGGCTCCTCGGCGATGGCCAGGCGACTTCCATCGGCCCCGGCCCCACTGCTTTGCGTGTCCTCCTTATACCTTGTTTTTTGTTTTGCCTTGCTTGGGGGGCGGCGGAAACGAGACCTGGAGGTTATATGGTTAATATATATATATACTCGGTTGGGGCTGCTTGGTATAGTAGTTTTTGTTGTTCTTGCTGCTGCTGCAATAGTAATTTCGCTCTAAGCAAACAGCACCAATGTGACCGGCCAGCAAGCCGTATCCTACCAGCGAGACATGCTAGACGAAAAAGCACAGCCCCTACGTATACATACATGTAGATTATCAGGAAGACGCGTGACCGCGGTGGTTCAGTTGGACGTCGCTTTTCAATGACCAGACAGACGTTATATATATATATATATATATACTTACACAAGTACTTGCACCCCTTTATATACACTTTGAGCTTATGTCTAAGAAATGTTTCTTCGTTGGCAAGCAGTTTGTTTTACGATTCTATATTTATATTTGAAGATAACGGTTTATTGGATTTGTTTGCTTGTTTTTTTCTCTTAATTGATTAAATTGTAAGCATCCACCTTGCCAGTCCTTCTACTGTGTGAACGTAAAGCTTTACAAGGTAGCAACCTGTCTAGAGTTATCGCGCAAATATGTAAACCTTCATACCTACCGAATTTGACTTGTCGGACAGGTAGCGGCCAAAAGCCACAATTGTGACAAAGAATGTAATTCACTTGTCTGTACTATGTTTACCTAAAACTCCTGTCACCCTAGTATAATAGCAGCGCTTAGAGAAGCAGCATACGCAGGCATATTGAAATATTTATGGTTTCTTCAGCAGTTATTATGGTACCATGATCCCTGAGTCTCAGCAGTACGGTTTATTAACTTTCTCAATAAGTATCGTTTACATTAAATCAACAACGAGCATCAAACCAGTGGCACCCTGATGGAGGACCACCATAAAACGCCCACGTGTCTTTTGGACCACGCCACCACAGCATCTTTGTGTGCAAAAAAAAGCAAAGGTTATATAAGAACTTTTAAAAAGCAAAGGTTATATAAGAACGATCCATTCTTCCTCTGCCTATGTGTTTTAGAGGGGCATCGTAAATAACAGACAGCGAATGGAATTTTGTCAACTTGGCAAGTCTAAAACTCCATATATATATGTTATATATATATATATATATATATATAATCAAACCCCAAGCCCCGCCTAAACTCTTCATTTTTTGCACCTGGAGTGGCGGCCGTAACGATGAACCTAGAATCATACACATTTTTGTATATTACACCATCGTATATATATATATATATATATAAATGTAGAATATGCATATAAACTCATCGATATGACAGCCAAAATGAGCCGAGATCGACGTCTATTAGTCCTGTGGTAGGAGAGCGTTTCCCAGCGCTGGCAACTCGCACAACTTCTTTCGACGGCTGCCAACGGATCGACCGACCGACCGACCGGCCGGCGGCCACTGCACAGCTGTCTGCGGGCTCATGCGCATTTCGTTCTCCAAGGAGGAGCAGACAGAGGAGATCCCTTCTATCCATCTCTCGAGTTCCTTTCCCGCAGGGACTGATGGGCAAGTGACTGCCCTATCGATGCCGTTGCCGCCGTCGTCGCCGTCGCCGCCGACGACAGCGACCTCGCTGATGATAGCGGGGCCGCGCTGACAGCGGTCGTGGCGCATGGGAGGTCGTGCAGACACTTGTTGGAAGCAGAAGCAGCGGCCCATCACGCCTGTCGACTGTCTTGCGAGGGCCTAGCGAATTGCCTTCGGCAATTGGCAAGTTGGTCGTCGGTCGCAGTGCGGCTCAGCTCTGTCGTTCTCGACGCTCCCAGCCTCTCCTTAGCCCTCTAGCATCGTGGCGGGCCTTGTTGGGGTTGTTGATGATGCTATTGTTGTTAATGGTGTTGTTGGTGTTGTTGGTGTTGTTGCTGTTGTTGGTGTTGTTGTTGTTGCTGCTGCTGCTGCTGGTGCAACTGCTGTCGTTGTTGCTATCAGGATCTTCATCATCTGCAACATCGTCATCGTTGTCTCTGGTGTTGTCGCAGCTTTCGCAGTTGGCTTCTTGGAGACACACTTTGGCGTCCAGCAGCGGGCGACTTTGACCCCTGATACTTTTGCTCGACCCGCTTTGCCAAACCGCCCTCGAAACCCCCCGAACCTACACCTGGTTGCCCTGTTGCCCGCCTCGGGGCCGCTTTTCTTCTTCTCTGCCGAGCTGTTCGAGCCGTATAGCGAAGCAAATGCCCTCGTTTTCGTTTTCTTCTTCTCGATCGAAAACGCCATCAAAGAACGCCTAGTTGTGCTTCTAGTTCTACGTCGCCGCTTGTGCACTTGAGCCTTGATATAGATATCCCCGATAGGAAGTGTTGAGCCGCTGCTCTAGAAGAGCCTCTGCTGTCGATCGGCTAGTAGTGTCTCTGTTTTTCAAACGTTTTCATCCAGTCAGAGTTTCTCCTCTATTTGAGAGATCAATCCCTCTTTGAAGGTTCGACAAATCAGGCTGCCTGCCAGCGCCGCTGCGGGCACCGTAACAACACGTACAGCCGTAAATTCGTCGCCGCTCAGTAGCGGCGCCGCGTTGGAGCTGCGCAATTTCTTTTGAGTGAGTTGTGTTGTCATCGGCTTTCCTTTGTTTTGTTTAGCCGTGCGCAGACTGTACTTATGATTGGCATTGTATGTGCTAGTATCTTTTGACAACCTTGCGACTACCTTCTCGATCTGCGATTTTTTACTTTGTCTCGAAACTAAGAATTCTCCTTGGTGGAATCTCTGCGAGACATGGGCTAAAATTACATCATGCCGATGAGTCGATTCGTTTCTACAAGGCGTTAAGTCGAATCGAAACATTTCGGTAGAGGCGGATCTTAATAACCAACGGCTTAATCTAGTATAAAACGGCGTTATTGTCCAGCATCGTACCTAGTTGCGGCGAGGGGAGCGCCTGAAGCCACTTGCCACTCATTGGATCAAAGCAAGCTCGTGAAGTAATATTTAGACGGGCAAGATTAAGGTTACGACTTAGACCGTGTGGACGCTAGCTATATGTAGATTGCGACTGATTTGGTGTTTCCACTGTAACGGGTACGTGTCACTTTGCACCAAACGCCGAAGTCCTCTCCTGTACCCCTTGTCTCTAACTTTACATGGATAAGCATTCATAGCAAATATGTCTACTGTAGATTCTCCTAAGGCGCGACGAAGGTCGAGTCTTTATCTGTGGATATAACCCACATACTGCAAGACGCCAATGCTTTGATTAGTGACACCCTCCTTCAACACATTGAGTTGTCAATCCTACAGTTGAGGTCGCCCTTTGCAGGAGGTGTTTGGGCCGGAGAGCTTGCTGTTCTACGAAACAGCAACTCCGTCATTTGCTCTACCCGGTCTATTTGTTCCCATCCGCAGAAAATAAACAAATAAGTGATCTTAAAAAATGTGTGGGATTTAAACCTTGTTCGCCAAGTGCGTAGTTAGCGGCGCTGACACCTAGACTACGACACGTAAGTGCCTGAGCGTGATCCCTTGTTAACTAGCTCTTCCCAGAAGAGCAAGTCATATACGCAACGAACGCTGACGGTGACGCTATCAAGTTGAACGCCACAAGGAGATCAATCAGAATCCGATTACCCGAAGAGGTAACTGAAGCACCTCTGGGGAGCAAATATCGTGCCCCAATCGACACTCAGCGATCATCTTGGAGACTGTTGCAACAGCGAAAGAGTACGCTCGTACTACCTCACTGTTTAACAGTGTCCAAGACAGTCTCACTCAAAGCGCGACAAATACCCTATTTTAGAGGAGCACCAGCTCAACACAGCCGCCCGATTTAAGTCATGGAGAGCACAACTATGTACGTATGAAGTAATACGAATAATGGTAATAATGACAGCGCACAGCCAAACTCACTACTAGAACAACTACAGCAATAACACCAACAACTCGTGTCGCAGCTTCGTTGCGACTCGTCGTTATTGGCTGACTCTGATCGTGGAGGTGTTAGGCGGGATACTATATATATATATACATATATATAGTTTTCTTGCGGTGTCAGCGAGCACCGCCGTAAGTATGCAAACACGGCATAGCTGAACTAGCCACCTATCTATTACCATTCTTTGTCGTTTAAATAACAGCGTCCGCCTCTGGGTTCAAGTTTAGCCTGCTGGACGAAACCTCTTCCATGGCCCGAGAGATGAATACCAATCAGGTGGCGCGCGCATACACATATCAAGACCACCGACGAACAAAGCCGGCGAGTTTTGGCCGGCAGTCGCAGTAGCAGCGGCACTTGTCTGGGGCACTGCCCTTCCTCCCCCCCCCTCCCCCGGCCCTTCTGCCCCCGACTAGAGAGCCCCGATCTTCCAGCGGGTCTGGAAGAAGGAACAATATGAAACCGGTTAGAGATGTGGAAGAACCGAGATGATGGCTACGACGGCGACGACAATACTGATCGCTAGTCCGTCTGCCTCTCTGTTTCCTTGGCTAGGGTTACCGGCTGCTTTGCTAACGGTCACATAGTATACGGATATATGAATAGTGTCTACATGAAAATGAGGAGTGTCGACATCATAATGAGTAGTGTCGACATGATAATGAGTAGTGTCGACATGATAATGAGGAGTGTCGACATGATAATGAGGAGTGTCGACATGATAATGAGGAGTGTCGACATGATAGTGAGGAGTGTCGACATGATAATGAGGAGTGTCGACATGATAATGAGGAGTGGCGACATGATAATGAGGAGTGGCGACATGATAATGAGGAGTGTCGACATGATAATGAGGAGTGTCGAAATAATAATGAGGAGTGGCGACATGATAATGAGGAGTGTCGACGTTATATACTGACGAGCCATATAGGTACACAGTTATGGTTAAACAAGCCGCTTGTTTAACCGTAACTGTGTCGTAATCGTCTTCATTAAATGATGATTACTGATAAGCGCTAATACCGACTGACTGGCTGACTCGCCGTTTCGCTGACCTCGATCTCGTTTGTTTGTCCGTGCTTGTAGGAAAGTCCTCTTTGCTGACATTTCACCTCGGCGCCCTATTGGGGGTGGGAGGGATCTTTTGTGTATACAAGGCCTGATCTAGTGGCCTGCTCGACGTCGTGGGATTGGCCAAACGATTATCGTTATAATTTCGTTTATTTGTTCCTGTCCAGTCTGCTTTTGATTTGGTTGTTGTTATTGTCTTGCTGTCACGGTTTCTCTCGTTCGGACCCGGTCGGTCGCTCAAAATTGGATACACCGCTTCTTTGACAACGCCCTATTTTTTCTAGAGAGAAATGATTTTTTTTTGCACGTGGAGCTAACTCGATTCGACCTCCTCTATAGAGGAGGCAGGACCATCTACTTTTGGTAGGACGCTGTTCACCTCAGTAGGGCCAGCGACTGTTCCGTCGTGCGTCGAGGGTGCCACTTATTTCACTTTCTGCTACGGCGCCTCAGCGACGGGTCGCTTCATAATGTCGTGTTGTTTTTGCACAACCGCTTACTGTGCGTTGGTTTGCTAGACCTGATGTGTCGTTGTTTCCAACTGCAGAGTTTGTTCTATATACATATAGGCCAAAATACTGGTCAAGTGGGTAATATCTATCTGGCAATAGATATCATTCTTTCTTGACAATCCGAAAACAACTTACCGAAAAAAAAAAGAAAATGGAGAAGAAGCGTCGACTTTTTGCATCTTTTACTGCAATATGATATTGTCACTGCTCGGTGATGCTAGTAGTCCGTAGGCAAAACGCACGTGCTTGTGTTTAAACAAATATACAGAAAAGCAAACATATATACGCATAATTACACTTGTACTTAGTAAAATCTGTCGATGCCTATTCATACGTGAGTCTTGGCACAGCAGTCCGCCGACCGGGGCTAACACGCGATCGTTGCTAGCTGTGCGGATAGCAGGGACAATATTGGGCACATTCCATGTCTCACTTCAACTGACTCAACTACGATCTAGTGGCGCCGGCTACTGTGAAGGCACTGCTAGGCCAAATATGACGTCGCACGGCACGATGAATGAAGACAAATAGCGACAAATGACGGCTGCCGGAGTGTCACGGCTACCACCGGTCAGCAGGTCTTTCGGTACACTTGACGAAGTGGACACACGGGGACTCACGGAACACACGCTGAGAAAAAGCTGAGGATTTCCTCCTAGATTGGCCATATCCCACACGCTCGCCTAACACCAACACCACCCTCTCTCTGAGACGATGTCGACACCAATCATTGTCCGACAAAAGGCCCTATATATCTGACATCATATATATATATATATATATGGCGTCCGAATAATCATATGGCATGTTTCAAATGTGCCCACGCTAAGCTCCGTCAACTCTGGGAACTGCTTACATTTTATACAGAACACAGTCGCGCCGCCAAATCCGAAGTGGCGTTATTCAAGGGATCATGCAAGATGCGAGGAATTGTAAAATTCAACATGAAAAGGTTAAACTCTATTTGGGCATGCTGGCTCTCCATATAATTTACGGCCGAATTGACCGGCCTTTCTGTAAGCTTTATGAAAACATCGTTCCAGAACTTGTGCAAACGTTTTGTAGGTCAGGTACAGTACGTGATGTGCCAAGTCGTGGAAGACGGAGAAGAACGGAGCGCTCGGTCGGCTAAAAATATTGCCACTGTGGCCGACAGTGTGAGAAAATGTCCGGAGTCACTGGCTCGTCAAGGCGCCCATACGAGTTATTCGCGCATTTCAATTTGATGTATTTGGTGTCGAATCTGACAATGTATCCATATAAGACTCATCTGACAATGTTCAAACCTACGTACAACGCGGCAAAAATTGGCAACTGCTCGTTCGAGGTTCATGGTGCACTGTGGTTCTGGTTTTGTGGACAAAATGTTATTTTTCGGACGAAGCCTACTTTATCTACAATAGAGTGTAAATAAAGAAAACTCTTGCATTTGGGCAACCAGAAACACTTGCGCCGTATGTGTCAGTCTAATGCGGCCTATGGCCCAAGAATATCACTTAACTCTATTTGTTTTTACTCGGAATTTGATGGCGAGCAGTATCGCAGCATAATTAACCGTAATTGTTTTTGCCCGAATTTGGACGGAATGCGAGTAGACTCTAGTCCCAACAAGAAAGTCCCACTAGCTACACAACGGGCAAGACAATTAAGCTTTTGGGGATGATGTGTCCCGGACGGATATTCACGTATAACGGCGACATTCAGTGGCTTTTAAAATATTGAGAATAAATATTATATTTGTATTAGAAATAAATTTAAAATCTTAAATATAGTCAACACATATTTTCATTTTAGTTTAAGTATTGCCTGTCGTAGTCTTTGCATCAGTCCGCCTATTGAAGGTGCTAGCTTTTTTCACAAGCGTGATTCCTCTTCTTTGCCATTCCTTATCCTTCTCTATCTCGATCTTCCTGACCGCATCCGACGCCAGTTTCCATTTCTGGCCATGTTCTTCCTCTCGTAATGACAGCTTAGCTTTCCTCACATCAGGCTCGTACTACCGGCTTCCACCGGCGCGGCCGCTTGAACCGGGCCGCGCCACGTCACATGACGTGCCCTTCATCGTTACGATTGCGTGCGCTTTTATCTCGATAGTAAGAGGGGCCTTCGTTTGAGTTTGCGTTCTTGTAATGTCGAAGAGTAGCTCCGCTACCGCTCACGACCCCGTGCTTGGGCTAGCGGTCATGCACCACGTAATTGTGGTCGCTACGGGAGGGCGAGCGTGCCGAGACTAATCGCAGCGTTGATGATGGTTGAGGGTAAAATTCATCTCTTCGTTTCTCTTGATCCGCCCATCTCAATGACGTTTCGATTAGTGGCTGCCGGCTACGACCGAGAACTACGGCAGAAACTACAATTATCAAGGACTAGCATATGATACGAATTAACACGAGCAAGGGCATCATGCGAGAGATCGACCTAGCCGTCTGCAAGTAATTTGCTAAAGGTCAAACAACAATCTCAACGAAAATAGTGTGTTCGTCGAGGAACAAGTCGGCCAGCTCGCCAAAGTGCAAGGAATTTTTACGGCGGACTGTGCACGCTGATGGATGGATTTGAAACGATAGGTAGTTGCTGTGGCAGTCGTGTTGGTGGACTCGCATTGCATGATATTTAATGGTTGTCGATCTGTACGTGCTCGATTGCACGTTTTATCTAGCGCCGACGGCAATGTGATTTCGGAAAGGGGTCCCGGTTGATACCCTCTGTCTTTCGACTCTCGCTGAAACACTGCCCTTTCGAATTTAGTATCCAAACGTATGCAGCGATCACTTAGGCGTTTAAGCATGCTGAAGGTATGTCCCTCTCCACGCGTCTCTAAAGAGGACTCCTATCAAAATCCGTCAAGGAGGGAATAGGAAATCGTTCTCTTCCTGCCTCTCTCTAAGAAAGAAGAGGATACCCGGGGATGGCAGTTATAACTGACTCGGGCCAGGCCTGTGCCAAGTAATTAGACTAGTAGAAATAGTAGAAACTTGCGCGAGTCACAGGCGATCACTGTAATCAGCATCGTTGTCCTCATTGTTATTTTCTATCTATGCTTCTTCTATCTTTCTGTCATAGTTTTTGTAGTCTGATACTTGCTTGAGTGTCTGCTGCATCCAGTTAGCCTCGGATTGGCGTTTACAGAGCGCAAACAAAGTCGAACGAAAAATAGCTAGAGCGGCTGGCCCTTGTAAGGGCCCCCCCGAATAGATTGTATACCGCGTAAGTAATAACGACTAAGACGCCAATGAGTACGGCGTCCCAGCGGCCTCGCTTGCGAACTTGATCACTCGCGGCAAGTTTGTCCTCTTTACCACCTCCCCCCGTCCAGCTACCCGTCGGTTGCGATAACCCAGATCGACCAGGCTATTTCCAGACACAAAACGTTAGTTAGGCAGTCGTGTGTTTTCGTCGCCTTCGATCTGCACCACAATGCCACGGTGCCGCTTTCCTTATAAGGGATGCAGACGCGGCTTTGTTGTGCAAATGGTCACGCCCTCAATCAAGGGGCCAAACGAGTTTTGCTCGATCTCCGCCAGCCCGAAGTCCGCGAGAGACAACTAGAGTGACTACTACTTGCGTTTTTCCAGTTACCTCTATATAAAAAAAATACTATTTGCGTTTCGAGCTCAACAGCCATATCACGATCGCTCAATGTGTAAAAGCTGACTCTATAAAAAGCTCGTGTTCACACGTCGTTCTTTCTTTGCTTCGTTTCTCACTTGCTCGTGTTAGCGATGCTAACACCAGCAAGCAGACATTTTTATTTCTAAGCTAGTTAGTTAACTGTCACTTAATTATGTTATGCTACTTGGTGACAGTAGTAGTAACGTCATCGTAGCTCTACAAAACCTTTAGTTCTAATGTAGCAGTGTGATGCCAGTGACAATTGGCAGAAACATCTGCTCGACGCAACTGTACTTAACATCCTCTTGAGGTGAACAGTTTCGTCGAAAGCGTCTACATACGTACCGCGGCAAAGCGGAATATTTTTTGGAGCAGGAATACAGTGGCCCTGTCGCAAGTACTGCCCTATTGATGGATAACTGCATGGAGCTTTGTTCATAGTTTGAGAACGGTCTGACGGTAAAAACGACTTCCATATATTGTGCAACAGACCACTCGTTTGACAGAAATCTGTCACAGTTCCGCCAGTCAATTTTGCGTGCTTGATATATATTCGGCGTGTCGACCCGTCAATCCACCACGCGCTGTGCGCAATATGTTATCGAGGGGACAGAGGACCTCGGGCAAACCCATCCACGTTGACCCCGGCGGCGTGGCGCATTTGCCTGCGCTTCACGACCGAACGACCGAAGGAGACACATATGTGCGCAGATTCGAGCCCGACCGTTGCACATTTGTATTTATGAGGGGTACCGTCTATAAAGCAATGCGGAAAGCAGTCCCATAAACGTTAAATCTTGGCTAAGGGTCAGCCCAAAAATTGTTTTAAACGCATCTACGTGAAGGTTAATCTGGAATTTAAAATGTTACGCTTGAATGAGCTAGTATGGCTACCAGTGAGGCTATCTACTAGAAATGGTAACGTGAGAGTCAACACGGTCAAGTCTACTTATATATATTTGTTTATTTCGCAATAACATTGCATTTAAAGATGTTAAATAATTACAATACAGTTCATTATATACAATTTGAACATTTTAGTGACCGGGCGAAAAAGTGCAAAGACCGCCGATGGGTCTGGCAGCTCGCTACCTGGTATTTAGCGCATATCTGCGAGCAGAACCGGCAACGACATTGATCGCTAACTTGGTGAAATCCTTGGGTCGAACATACCAAGTGATGACAGCCGTGCACAATGTACCTTGTGTACACTGTATGCAGTCGACCGACCATTTCTGGCCGATACATCATTACATAGTGCGTTGCACTTAAGACGCACTATTTATCAATTACCGTACAATATAACTATTGTATGTTGTTAATTACCGTCCAATAGAACGATGTTGTTAATTACCGCACAGTAGAACTATGTTGTTACAAAGCGAATCGCTTTGTATAGCCGCATAGCCGTTCCGATAGAGACAACGATACCGTTGATCTTCAAGGGTAGTAGCCTTTACGGACACGACGTCGACGGACACAACAAGGAGAACGACGAAAACATTCGCCTAGTGTATAGTATATCTATTAATCTATGTATACATACGAAGATGTAGTCGGTGGTCGGTCGAGTCACTCAAGCCGCTCGAGAGCCGCACGAAGGAAACCCGATTTCGTCCAGCGCTGAAACACAACACGCCACACTGCCGGCCCCGGGCGGGCAAGGGATGGCCGAGCAAACGGACGCTCGCATTGAATTGCTCGAAGCTTGAGGACTCTGGACTGTAGCGAAGGAAACAGGAGCTTGGTTTCTCAGCGTCGGCGTTCTTTCATCGCCGCCAACATTGTCAGTTGTCATCGTTTTCATTGTGGCTCCCGTCACCGTCGTCCGTCGCCACCACTCCCCCCGTCCCATTTACACGCGACTGCACAATAGCCTTCCGGGAGTTGGAATCGGAACCGAACAGCGGCCGGAAGACCGAACTGCGGCGCTCCTTACGAAGGCCGGGGTGCCTCTGCTTATGAACCGAAGGCTGGGCTACTACCGCTAGCAAGCGGTAATTGCTTTAACCCGAGGCCTAACATATAACGTTAGTTGTCTCTCCGAGGTAGTATGAGCAATCATTGTCGTTGTCGCCGTCAATAGTATTGTTGTTGTCGTTGTCGTCGTCGCCGTCGCTGCTTTCGTCTGATGACACTATAATGGGAACAACACCTACCCATCTGGAGATATCTATGGATGACACTATAATGGGAACAATACCCATATGGAGATATCTACACATGTCTATATATTTATTGTGCTTGTTCTTGCGATAACTGTGCTTGAGCGCACGCGTTACATGCCTCCTTAAACACAAATTATTTAAATAATAATTTTATTAGGGACCTAAATAGCAACGGGGATAGCAATTGCACTGCGACCATACGACGAATTGTATAAAGTGTTCGCGTATTTTGACAGCAATCAGTGATGACAATGATAAAGCATGCACGATCACCAAACACGTAGCGTTTTGCTACCCCTGGTGCTAGTTGGTATTCGGACCAGCCCGTCCGTCTAACTACCGATACAGGAAAAAATCGCTATGAATCTAGCCGCAAGGCAGGATGCTTGTTTTCTGTGTTGTGTGATAACTACACAAAAAACATGTTTGCTGTTCTCGGTCTAAGTTAGTTTACAACGTAGACTTAATTAAGTACGGTGGATAGAGTGGCTGGAAAACAAGAAAGACATAATGCCTTGCTGTGTCCTACGTAGTGCAAATGCGTTCTCGGCGTTTAGCTGTAGAAGTGAGTTCAGTTACAAACGTGCATTACAAGAAGACATGGGACTTACAAACTTACATCAGAGTTTCTAACGGCAACTTGAGCATGCCTTAGACAGTGTAAGCACCAATGTCTAAGTGATGTTTCACTGATTTTTCAGTCGTATCTACTATGCGTAGTACCGGCACAAGTACATCATAGAACATACAATATATGTAATGACACAGACCGGTTGCGCTTTTTTGCCAGCATACTATGTAAAATAATGTTACTATGTCAGTGTGACACCTCGAATTTCGGCCTGAGTACTCGGCCTGAATTCGTGTGGCATCCTGTTTTGGGCTGACTCTTAGGCAATATTCATAGTCCGCGCAGTTGCTTTCGCATTGTTGCGTCGTAAGACGAACCCCAAAAATATGTGCAACGGCAGGAATTGAACCCGTGCTGCACCTATGTATGTGTCTCCTCCGGTCGCAAGGCGCACGCGAATGCACCCACCACGCCACCGGGCTCGACTGGCGTGCCATCCGTACATCTGTAACCTACTACATTGCGTGCTGCCGTTTCGCGCGTGCCTGGTACACTAACTAATTTCACTGGCTAAATTAGTCTTTACAACCATGTGCGCCGCCAGTTGGACGTCGGCCTATGATTTTGACCAAAAACGCTTACCAATTTTTATCAGCTCTATGTGTATGCGTTCTGTCGATGTTGGCGTATTATGATTATTATTGCGACTATGCGACCATAATGTTGTAATACACATAAAATATTGTAAATTATACTATTTTCAGTATTTCCGTCCAATTGTGGAACCCTGACATGTATTATTATTATTAGGTCGCTACTACTACTACTATAGTGCTATAATTTCTGCCAGCAGCATGATGTGCATAACACATATCGGCCTCATGGCAGCATCGGCTGATATCTTTATCAATACTTGTATATGCTTGATAAATGTATATATCAACACATATTTGGGCTACCAGGGCGGCTTGTTTCTTCTAATTTTGTTGGCGTTGGCATTCGAGACAATAAGAGGCCAAGGCGTCCTAATTTCAAGCTAAGTCAGCGGGTAAGTAGGAGCCTTAACGTATCGACGGTAGGCTCAAGAGCATCCGAATTCTTGCGTCGCTCCACATGCAGCGAGAAAATGCAGGATCTGTTCGGGACACATTATTATAATGGGCTAATCCTAGGCTTAAGAACCTGAGACTACACGTTTGCGTGGTATTTCTTTACCGAGTTATATATATATACATAAATTGTTAATAACCGTTCTATCACAGTTGTGAACTATGTTTGTCGGTCGGTTGACTAATAGTTTATGTCGGTCTTTCGTTGTTTTTTCCAGAACGTTTTGCGTCGGAGTTGGACTGGTACGAGGTGGTGCATCCCCGAAAGGTGACGGCCAACGGCGAGTTCCTGTCACACTGAACTCGTGCACGCGGCGAGCCCTGCCAACGAACGGGCGCCAACAGGCAGCGGTTGGGATCATCATGGAGGGACGTCCGGTAGTCGGCGGAGTCGACGCAGTGTCGTGGGCGCTGCAGGGGGCGGCGGCAGCGGCGGGGGCGCTACGGCGCGCGTCAGACACGACGCCCTTGGAGCCGACGACGAGATCTCCGACCATCGAGACGTCGAGCAGGTGCACTACGAGCTGCCCATTGAGGGCGTCAGCTATCACATATCGCTGCAGCCGAATCGCGACTTTGTGTCGCCGGCGCTGGTCGTCGAACGCCACCGTGCCGGCAACGACGTAGCCCACAGCCGGGTCGAGTTGGCCGCTAAACGTCTGCATTGCCACTTTAGCGGCACGCTGCGCAGACGAACGATAGCTATCCGACAGCGCAAGCCGCCATCTCGACGTGCAACGGCCTGGTACGTTAGTAATCTATATAAGTCCGTGCGTTTAGATATGCATGTATTCATATTTTAATGTATATATATATATATATATATATATATATGTGTGTGTGTATATGTAAAGCATTTCATGTACGTGCTTCAATGAATGAATGATCCTTTTATTAATCAATTTCCAATTTTTTCTTTCTTTCTGATGAGCATCTCTTTGCCCGACAGACCATAAGCATAATCAAATCTTACCATACCGTAACTACAATCATTTCCGCAAACGACTATGGTTGTTGTTGTTGTTGTCGTGACTATACTAGCAAACCGGAGACAATCGTCTGGGTGGAAGCGAAAGTGTACAATAATGACTGCGTTAATTGACGGCGCATAACTACTAATTGACAAAGTTATAATCTTGTAGACGATTGTCTAAAAGTAATTCGACACGAAAACAATTCGTTAAGGTAAGCGTGCAAACTTAAGGGTTTAATGATTTGCCGAGATTTGCGTTGCGAAGTTGTACAGAAAATAATAATAATAATAATGACGAACATGTATGAATACTCTACTTTTTCTCGGACGAAAACATTATGCTGAAGCTACTCCATATAACAGTGGGCGTGCCGCGCGGCGGCTTTTTCCAGAGCGTTTGTCGGATAGACTCACATCTGATAGTCCTATGCTTAGTCCTCCGCGCTGGGACGGGCTCTCTTTTAGTGGTGGCAAAAACATCATTACGAAAGATATTCTGATACCTGATAATAATATTTTGAAGAGCTTATCGTCCAGGAAAGTTCCAGTTTGAGAATGTGCTTCCAACGCGATGGAGCGCAAGCACACGACGCCAGCTGTCGTACGGGATTACCTAGTGGCTACCTTCGGAAATTGATGGATTGGCGGAGTCGAGCGTATTGCTTGGCTTGACTTCTCCCTTTAGGGTTACCTAAGAAGTGTGATTTGTGAAACCTCCATTAATTCAGGATCTCATATCCAGAATATACATTGCTACCAACCCAGATCGGAAGATGCGTAACATGTGTGAACGAGTGTGATCACAACCGATCAACCGATCAAACCACGTTCAGCTGTTTAGTATCAAAACTATCCCCATAATATGCGCCCACTCCTGAACGTGTATGTTTCATGAGCGTGGTGACACACCTTTAAGGTGCGCATCGTGAAAGCTTAACCATGAGACATCACAGGCTGAATAGCCGCTGCCGACAACATCGACCGCTGGATGCTAGCAACTGACAACAACAACACGAACAACAACAACAACAACAACATCAACATCAACAACAAGAACACACGAGACTTCCGCTGCATAGGCGCATTTTTGATAATTAGCTATACATCTAGCAACGAGGAAAAACGCGAGAAAGACGGGCCATAAGAAAGAAGAGCACAACCGGGGAATAACGGGGGCCAGTGCTGACACTGGAGACAGACAACCGCTTTGCGCCCTATCATTCGTGCTGTCACAGCCGCCACGGCGTTGTGGTTTCTTCACTCTGATACTCGCACCACAAACGACGTCACCACCACTGGCCCGGCGCTACAACAACGACAACAGCAGTAGTAACAACGGTGTTTCCAGCGACGACAACAAGCCATTTGGAAGGGAGCAGAAGATGTCGTCCTCGCAGGGACAGGGCAGGACTACTAAAGAAGGTCGGCGCCCGTTTCGCCTTGCTCCCTGCCAATTTTAACTGGAAAGAGTATTGGGAGTACTGACACTGTTGTTGCTGCTGCGGCTGCTGACACCCGCGCTGCTTCAGTGGGTAGGCGACGACACAAGGTGCCTCGTTTTGGGAAAAGGCAGGTTTAGTCTGGTTAGTTAGATGAGAAGAAAAGCTAATGGGAATGACGGTGGCAGAGGTGTCGGTCGGTCACTCTCCTTCTATCCTTGCCCCCCCCCCCCCCGCCCGCCCCTGCCTAACCCCAAATGCCCTAAGCTTCCGCCGCAATCTCCTTTGCCAGCTTCACCAAATTGTTCACTCTCTGCTTTCTGAGAGTGAACGGAGTTCGTAACAGCAGAAGCAAAGCAGCCCTCACGTTCAGCGTTTTTCGCAGGCGACTGTCCCTTTGGTTATTCCCACCCTACTACGTTGAGGAGTCCCAACCTTGTTTAGCTGGTGGGGAGTGAGATCTACGACGGCAGTCAGAAGGACTTGCCACCGGCAAGACAAGCCAAGGACAGGCCGACATTAACGACTCAGGCCGCCGGTCCCGGCTTGTTCTGTTGTTTGTTTGCCTCAACAGGGCTCCTTGTCGTCTCAAGTTGAGTCAGGCCCTTTTCAGGGAAGAAAGAACAAGTTGTCTTGTCTCATACGAGGCAGACGAGTAGCCCTGAAAACAAGCTATTTCGACGTTCTGGTCTAGAGGATAAACAGGAAGAAAACGAAGCAAAACGTCCAAAACAAAGGAAGCGAGATTTCTTTTAAAACCTCCTTCACTCAAGGACGCGACTGTGACATTAAGCTGTGAGCTTCCGCAGTTGAAAGCCGCCTGTAGCTTTAATGCCTTATTTCTAAATTAATTGTGAATATTGACCAAGATCGGTGGAAGTACGATTTTTTGATGGCGCTTACGAAGGGGAAAACACGGATAATTTGTGACTACTATGTCTCCAGTAATGTTCCCGTATTTGAACTTTAAAAAATGTAGGATCTAGAGAGTTAGCTTAGCGAGCTAATTAGGTATCTTGACGATTTTGTCCGATAGCCCTAGTGCTCGTTTTTGTGCTTGATGAGCTACGGCATCACACCAAAAAGGTTTAAGGTGAGCCCACCATAGTAGAAGAAGAGAGAATTCGAAAGCGCATTAAACCGTCGTCAAAGACACGACTTTTGCCATATTACCACCGGCGTTTACTGCGAGGTGCAAGCAGTTATTGATAGGTTCACGCACGTTACTGTTGTAAGTAGGTTTGGCAAGGAATTCTCGTGTGGCGAGATGCCAGAGAGGCGAGGCATAAATACACGAATCTTGAGGCTTTGGCGAATTGTTAAGTGGGGACAAGCAAGCCGGTCTTCATCAACACATGCGAGGTTTATCTTTTCTTAGTGATGACGTCCTGACATGGTACCGCACCTCCTCACGCCTCTTGGCTTCCTACCCGCCTAGCTGTTGGACCTAAGTTGTCCAACATTGTATAGCTCGTCCCAGCACTTCCCTTGCTTGTGAGCCTCCACGGCTCCGCTTGAATATCTTCCCCTCTAGAAACACTACCATCAGTGCTGCAGGGGCACTGTCGTTGACAAGTAAACTCCTTTGGGGCTTCAATGAGCCCATTCAATTAGTCTGAAGCAAGGGGCGTAACCACGCATTCCCGGTTAGCTGGTCTCCATTGCCCTAACTCCGAGGGACGCCTATATGTATGTATGTATGTATATATATATATATATATATATATATATATATATATATATATATATATATATATATATATATATGACAGACACGAACGGCATTTCTATTCCTAACCGCCTGGGGATTGTATTGGCCAGATAAAGTCCACTCGGAACGGTTAATTAGGCTAACAGGATCGACAACAGTGACCCCATGGCTCTACTTTGTTTAATGGCGGTCATCTGGCGTGCAGGCGCGCTGCTCCGTTGGGAGACATTTAGTATTAGGAATTTGATGGTATAATTTGAATTATATATATATATATATATATATATATATTGCGAGGGTCAAGTATTTTTAGAGCAACGCGTTTCTTTGGAGGGCGTTGCCATTACGTTGAGTTCAAAAAACGTTGTCCATAACATTGAGGCAGTAATTGGCATAAGGCCCATGATTACTAGCCCGATCGCATATCAGTACTCCATCGAATTTAACTAAGGCCAGCGATGTATGAATCAAGACTGTAAGTGTTTAAATTTTAATCAATATATATATATATATATATATATATATATATATATATATATATATATATATATATGAAAGGTCGTTTGAGGTACAGCACAGAGTGAGAGGACTATTTAGATGTATCATTGGCAGAAAGGGGTTGTTGTATCAACCGATACAAGGCTTAATGATGGGGAAGTGCTCTGACATGCAGGACGATCACTGAAGCGTAACATAAAAAATGTATTTAGCTACATGTACAATGAAAGGACTTGCAGTTTCCTTCCTAACCAGTTTGATTTTATGTAATATTTGCGAGTTAAATAAAGTTGCATTCATTCTCTTATATAGTCCAAAGAAAGGCTGATGTTAGCAAGACCGCAGCATGTGCACTAGTGGGCTTTGTTCATCTCCCTCATCTCCCCCTCCCCACACAAAATCGCTCAGACCGATCTCCGCAACACTCTTCGTTTCAGAGGTCGCCTCTTTAATGCGATTGGGGTTCCTTTCTATCACGGCTTGACCCAGAGCATCCAATAAGTCTAGTTGTTGCATTATTTTTAACAGTATTTTCTTTCCATTTCACCATTCGTTTTTCCCCTTTTGTTTTAAAAGTTTTGTGTCTTAGACTAGACGTAAATGAATCCAGTAATGGTCGAATCATTACCAAGAAAGAACGCCATTCAAGACGGTGCCGCCACTAGAAACCGAAGCCGAGGATGAAACTGACGATGTGTGGAAAAGCCTGCACTTTTAAAGAAAGTTGGCTCGGATTGAACTACCAGATTACGCCGTCCACTTTGATCTGTCTTTTCTTGCAGTGTCTTTCTCACCCCCTTTTCTTTTGCCCGGAAGATTACAAGTGGGTATATTTATATATACACACATACATATCAGCTGTCAACACTTCAGTCAGCGTTTGCAAACAATCTCCGCTGACATCGACTCCAATCCGCGTGGACGATTACCTGGTGACCAAATAGGCCACTATCAACGTGCATCTCATAAAGCTATTCGTAGTCTGCTGGCCAACGGCCTTCGAAAAGAAAAGCAGTTTCTTTCGAAGCATTAACCTCTCTTTTGCACGCCAGCTAGAAACTTCACGTAGGAGTTATCTAATGAAAAACTGACTGACTTAGAAGCCTGAACTGTTACACTCACCCGTCACTGCCACAGATAGTTAGTATTTGGCAATGGTAACGGTGCGTCCGTACTATATGCTTTTTGCCGTAACTGTACTTTGACGAGGCCTGCACACATATACATATATATATATATATATATATATATATATATATATATATATATATATATATGTGTGTGTGCAGGCCTCGTCAAAGTACAGTTACGACTTTCAACTGTTTCGGTTAGACGTTTCAACGTATTATTGAAGTTCCTTAGACCTTTGGGGTCGAAACGATACACTCGCGTTCCTACAGAGAAACCGAATTGCTCGACGTTCGACAGGGGTCGCGACGAGACGGGCTTAGAGCCAAATCGCCAGGTCACTGACTCAACGAAACGTCTCCACGTGTCAATAAAGGTCAACATTCAGACGATTCCCCCACCGGCAATCGCCACCGCCCAAACTGACGGTCAGAGTGCCCTAAGTTTATCACTAGCATGTAATTCGGTCAAACCAGCAATCAAATCTCCCGGAAGGTACTCCAAGCCTGCGTTTACTGATGCGACCGTAGTGTCTACGAACGCATAAGTGTGTCTTATTCTAAGAAGAGTTGATCCCTCACACTTGAGTCGCCTGACACTAGCACCTGTCGAACATGGCCGCTCGATCTCTGACACTAACGAGTGACTTTGTATTGGCAGATAGGCCAGGTAGACACGGACGTTGCTAAGCCGCACGATAAGATTTTAGAATCCTGGCACCTAAGAATATATATATATATATATACGCGTGTGTGCTGGAAAGGGCTGAAAAGGCTTTCTTTATAAAAGAAAAGGTCTGAACTTGACGCATAGGGCCTAGGTGGCGCAGGAGGTGGCGCGGTGAAGTCGGAGTTCTCTGCTTTGTTCATGTACAAGGAAATTCACAATATAAAGTAGCAATATATTATTACTGTGAATGTTTGTAACTTATATATATATATATATATACATTTATTTATATATATGCATATATATGTTTTTTGACGTAGAAATATTACTTAGATTAGTTAACATAATTTCCACCATCTGCTGAGACGACGGATATATTTATCGGAGTTTACCTCGACATTTTTAAGCATCGACTCGCATGCATTAACACATCTTAATTTGAATGTTCTATTTCATTTTGGGAAAGAAGAAGAAATTGTACGGTGCCAAGTCTGGTGAATGAGCTAGGTGTTTCACCAGCGTGACTACTGACACGGCGACAAATTTCGGTGCGCTCAGCCTAGCGAGCTGGCGCGTTGTGGGAGTGGAGGAAGATCATTGCCTAAGAGACGCTTATACTTAAAGACTTTTTCTTGCAATGAACGCTTTGGTAGGCATTCTATAGTATAACAATCGCTCCTTATTGTACTGCTTCTTCCATTTCGATCATGGTCATAATTTTATTAGTGAGAAAGAGAATGCTGACTATTTGACTTTCTGCCGCTTCGTTTTTGTGGAGATGCTTCAGCGCCTGGCCGCTACGAGCTCTGGGACTTAAATCTCATCACCCGTGATGTGCCTCGAGAACAAAGAATTCTTGGCCTATATATAAAATTAAAAAAAAAAAAAAATATATATATATATATATATATATGTATATATATATATATATATATACATATATATTTATATATATATATATATATATATATATATATATATATATATATATGTATAGTTATTTAGCAAGACACGAAACACCGAAAAGAGTGGAAGCTGTTCGATGCGATTGTATCCTTTTCCGTTGGCAGCCGCCGCACCAAACACGATGTACAAACGATGTAGCCGTAGTGGAACAGGAAATCCAGCATTGTTTGTTTGTCCGCTGCTTGAGTCGCCTGGATGCGAGGCAGGCCATCAACGTGGCCCTTGCCGCCACCACCGCCCGTCCCTCGACCATTTCTTCGCAAAAAGATCTTGAGTAGGACCGAGGCGGAACGGAAATGTTGTTTTAGACCTAACGCTAACGTCGAAGCCTCTCCGCCTATCCGGTCACATTTGTATCCGTTTTGGCTTGCTTTCGCCGCTGCTGTTGTCTTCCGACTCACCGCGCGCGACAAACTGAAGAGGGCAGTGGATGAATGGACCAGGAACATACGCGAGAACATACAGATAGACAGATGGTCGTAAAACGCTCGCGGCCAAACTAGCGGCCGCTAGCTTTGTTGCGCTAACATTGCCACACGAAGCACATCGCGTATATAGAGAAACTATCATGACACCTCACTTTGGCCAGGGTGGCCTAGTCACACGCTGTGTCACTCGTGTCGCACTCAATGTGATCAGTCCCGCCCTCAATGCGTTTCTAAATTGCCTATAAATATAGTTGGAACTAATGCTATGGTGAGGTGCACGCAACGATCGCCTATGATAACGCGTGTTTATGCGCTAAAATAATAAACCGTAAAGCTTAATAAGACTTGCACGGACCCAAAACATGTTTTGGTCGCACTGCTGAACAACCAATTGTGTGCTATAAATACCCAAAAAAATACAATTCAATATGAATGTTTCCAGGCCATATAGAGGAGAAGACGGGAATGTGGGAGTATTAGAACTAAAATAATACGGGCTAGCTAGATGGGCGCTACTGCCTTCTGTTCTCGCGTGCGGATCCAACAACTAAGGATTTAGCCTCTTTGATGAGCCTTATTCGATGACAACGACTGAAACGTTGTCGTTCTCTTTCTTATTTCTTTTTTTTGCTAGCCTAGAGAATAATATTCACCGAGATCGAGCTTTGTAATACTATGTTGGCACACGCAGCGGCAACGACTAACCCGGATACTGATACGATTGTAAGGCTTTGGCTCGAGTTTCGAGCACGAGCAAAACTCGGTCGCGCCAGCGATATGTTTTTCCCCTTGGAACGAAAGGAAAATGGCAGAAATAGACAAATTGTGCTGCTGCCGTTCGCGCTGTTTGTGCCAGTGGCATTAAATAACGTGTACGATAGACGCGGGCACAAGCTCCCGTCGCCCAATCGACGAGGTCTTCTCGCCAGCTGGCGCCGCCGCAAAAATGATGAGATTACACCGAGTCATACACAGAACGGCATCGGTTCTCTAATATAAATATGGACGGTAGAGGGGGAAGGGCATGCGGTCAAAGCTAAATAATAGAGGAGGAATAGAGTAGCACATGGGTATTGAAGTGCGAGACAGGGCATCGCGCAATGGAACTGGGAACGACTCTCACCGATCCAACGGCATACCAGAGTAAGAGGGAACTAAGGAAATCTTACCTTGCCGTTACCATCGCCGTTTCCGCCAGTGCAGCTGCACCAAATGCCCGGCGCGCTTGTCACGTGTATTTGGTAGCATCGACAGAGACGGAAAGACATCACGCTTGATACGTACGATACAATAAGCCAGTATATTGGTACGAAGCCATAACCAGCCGTACGTGTGACTTCGTGTATGTGTGCATGGTGCGAGACGAGAAAGTGAAGGAAGGATGGCAGCTATGAGCGTAGGGACTGATTTTACCGCTGAACAAGGAGAACGACAGATACTGCCCAACCCGGGCCGACAGGTGTACGAGCTCGTAGACGGCAGAGAAACATTGTGACGACCTGAGAAGTGAACGACGGCGAATGTCGTTCCCTGTCGTCATCGCTTCGTGACAACCAACGCTGCCGCAGCACATTCCCGATGGCAGGATAGGAATGAAGTCGACGGGACCAGATGGGAGTTTAGTCATAGGCAAGCTGAGAGTGAGGGGTAAACAGCCCAGGGGGAAGAGCGGTGTCGCCCACAGAAGTACTTGGACTGTGGTACCCTGCCGGGCCCGCTGGGAGTTGGCGCGAGAACCTTCTCGCAAGACCCTCTTATCGTAGTCATCGTCAACGGTTTGCACGCGCCTGCAGCCCGAGAGCCCAGACAAGCAAGCTGGTTGCCTTCTGTGTGCGAAGCCTTGTGATGAGATTCGAGATTCACTAATGCCGTCGGTCTCCCCCCAAATGAGACAAAGTGGAATGGTATAAAGAGATCGAAAGAATAAAAAAAGGGGAAGACCGAAAGAATTAGAAAAGGAGAACTATAGGACCAGTATGAGACGTAAGAGAAGCAAGCTACTCGCTGGTCCGATTGGGAAAAAGGGACGATAGTTGAGGAGAGAGAAGAGAGGACATAAAGAAACGCTACCACCCCCGCTGCTGCTGTCGTTTCGCTATCATCATTATCAGTAGCAGCGTCACCACCACCACCCCCACCACGGAGTAGAGTAGGAGCGACTTGGGTTTAGCGTTGCATAGCATTAGGTCGGGTAGACACCAATTTAAACGAGGACGGGCGAACTTTCGATAGGATTGCGGAACAAACGAAGCCGGGCTAAGTGACGGAAGACGCGTTTTCCGATATACGGCGCTCATGTAAGGATAGTGTGAATGCAGATATCGCTGTATCTAGCTTACGCTTTTACGCCGCGTCTCGTTCAATAGCGCAAAACTAATTACAGCTGATGTTGCCTCTACTGGCAATAACAGTTGTTATTTTTGTACAACATACAACCCAACCTGAGAAGACAAAAGCAGGCGAAGACGACTAGCGCTTGGATTCTGTAAAACAAATACATTTGGCCTCCTTGCTGCTATTCCTCTGTTAGCCATATCAAAGGAAACGCTAACCGGGCCGACCCGATTCGCTTCAATTTCATCTAAAGTGTGCGTTTTGTTCACGACATATTACGACGTGCAGACTGTGACAATCACAGTGTCCCCATTAGCATCGTAATATAATAAGCCGTCGTTGTGATTCCCCTCTTTTATACATTTCGTCGTTGTTGTCGTTATAAATTGTGTCGATTGTCTATTGCGGCGGGGCTGCGATTTTGCAGAGCGACCGCCAAAGACTTTTCTGGTTCGCCTTGATTATAGATCTCTGCGGCCTCACAGGCGGCCATAGGTTAAGCAGAGCATGTGAAAGCGGAATCGCAGCACATTCGCAAACAATTGGATGGGCTGAACTTTTATCGCCTCAACTGCACAGCTTCGTACCCCTGATAATGGTAGCTAAGCCGATAGCTACGGCGGCGGCGACGGCGGCAACGACCATAAAACGTCAACATGGCAATACGGTAGGGCTCATAAGGTCACGTATCTTCCAAAAGCGACCTGTGTTTTTGGACGAAACGACGTCGCACCCCTGCAGTAGCCGCGGCCACACAGTTGGCCTTAGGCCACGTGACGGGGTAACAATTATCCACCCGGGGCCACAATTGATGATCCAGCGCCCGCTGTCGACGGAGGCTACCTGATAATACCCTCTGCCTTAAACTTTGCCACAGTAAGGTAACAGCTTTTATGTGTAGTCTAGTAGTAGCAGTAGCATTCGTAGTAGCCGAGAGAGGATTCAAGCCATACTCGAGTGGTCGAGACAATCGTGGGACAAACGCTGCGACGGAGCGTCCGACAAACAAACTCTACGACGGAACATGTGAAAAGCTGAATCTGTGCAACAGCACTCCGCGGCATCTTACCCGATGTCCACAGTAAAAACGTAATACGCTTAATTATCGCGCGCAGCTAATTAAATATGCCGTGTGCGCAGCCTGGCGTCAGGAGTATTGCGAATATTCGCTTTAAAGACGAGGGTACAACAATTTGTGTTTTTTGTATGTAGTTATGTATACACATATATCATGTCTGGAAGGGGACAGGCACTCATTACTATGGTCTTCAAGTACATAGGCGAGAATATGCATTAATTCGACATACGGTTGTCAGAGAGTAGTCTATATATATAGATATATATATATATACATAGTATATATATATATTATACATACATGTATATATATATATATATATATATATATATATTATATATATATATATTCTGTTTCGAGAGTATCTGCATGCTGCTTAATACATGCTTCTGTAAAATGCAGTCCTCATTTTGAATGATTTGCATTGTTTCCGCTAACGTTGCTACAAACAGTGCCGTAAAACAGCATCTGCTATAGGAAAAGTATATTACGTACTCTTTCGTGCCTTCAGTGGGCACGATTCTTTAGAATATTTTCAACAGTTCTGTTTGCCCATTGTCGTGTACGGTCGTCTACTTGTTGGCCAGCATTGAGCCGTCTCAAAACGAATGATGCGCGAAAGTTCCTTTGACTTTGCTACGTGCTACGCTGCGTGGTAAAACAGACTCCAGACCCACAACAGATTATGGTGGAATTCAAGATGGTGGTCCAAGTGATTTCACAAACTCGAGGTGAAAGCGTGCCGTGCAGTTGGGAGAACTTCATTTAAGTACTCAGAAGTACGCACGTATTATATAATCAAACAGCACGACCAACGAAAAAGGAATGATTATTGTGGTGTGATGACAATGATGATGCTGAAGCTGATGGTGGCGGCGGGGCTGACGACAGGAGATGTCAGGAACCTACTGCATCGTATCATACAGGTCGACAAAAAGTGCAGGGTCGTGCTCGCAATAGCAAAGACTCGACGAGCGGTGGGTCTGATGTTTGTTGCATCACCGAAGTGAGCACCTTGAGCAACATGAGCTCCTAAAGACTACCGTCAACCATGTACACAGATGCAGAAGCAGAGAGAAAGTAAGAGAGATATCCACAACAGAAAACAACAAACGCCTCGACCCTTTCGCACGTGCGCGCGTTCGTTCTCGGCTTAAATATCCGAATGGTCGAAGAGAATGGTCGGCCTGGTCGAATCGATGGAATAGACACGACGCGGGCAAGCGACAGTGCTAAAATCGTAGACGTGTCTAAACAATGCGACC
This sequence comes from Dermanyssus gallinae, assembly GCA_003439945.1. Lineage (NCBI taxonomy): Eukaryota > Metazoa > Arthropoda > Arachnida > Mesostigmata > Dermanyssidae > Dermanyssus > Dermanyssus gallinae. Next base: position 371,057 of record QVRM01006375.1, read on the forward strand.
AACCGGTGGATTAGCAAGGGGAAAACTTTGTATTGGACGACAGCAAAAACAGCAACAACAACAATAACAACGACGACAACAACAATATAGTAATTCAACTTAAAGCGCATGTTTATTATTTTTATATATAGGCACATAATAAGCGTACGGCGCGTTTCCGTGATTTTTGTTTAGAAATTAGTTTGATTTCTTTAACTAGCACGCCTAAAACCTCAAAATTGGCTGTAACATGCTATTTTTTGAACTTGCGATTTTCGTTACTTATGTATGTCCCACGTATTGCGAGCCCACAATTTGGCCACAATGACAGATGCATTGCTAACTAGCTCGTATAATGTGTGCCGTGGTCACGTTAGTAGTAATAGTGAAGCTTAGCGTTACCATTAACTTCAATCGGATTTGTATGTTTTATTTGTGCATTTAACACTTTCAGATGGGCCTAATACAGACGCAGGATACAGATTATCTAATCGAGCCATTGAAAGGATACAATACATCTTTGCCCGCAACAACAGCAACAGCAGGGCATGCGACGCGCCTACAAGCTGAGCCTCAACCACATTTGATCTATCGGAGATCGGCGGTCCCTGATCAGCGGCGGTCTTTGACGCGAAAAAGCGGAATTCTGGTCCACGATAACTTTCTCGAAGGTGGGTAAACACTTTATTGGACATACTACGACTTGGCAAGAATGCGCTTCTTTTTCTGTATTGTAGAACGTCCGATTGTGGAATTATAGACTCATTGCCTCAATGAGTCAACAGTACTTCAGGGAGAACTTTTGAGGGTTAAATGTTGTGACAGTGAACCTCGATGATATTTATCCGCATGTTAATTGAAAGATACCATTCTACAAAACGTCTCAGGAGTGCAGAATGAAACCCGATTAGATAATTTAGTATACTAGTGGACTAGAACTTGTAGATAACGAAAGTCGAAAAAAAGTTCGTAACTATCGGAATGCCTCGTACGGAGCCATGCTAAAGCAACACTGAATATTAGCCAGTAGTTTGAGCGCTGATCGGCTCACATGTGAATTGTACATATAGATTTGCTTTTGGGCTGACGTCCTGAAGGTACGCGCATATAGAAGCCTAGTATCAGAGGTGGACACCTCGTCTGATCAAAGCCAGCATGCATGCATACGTGTAGAGTCTCGGATTATTTGCGGCTGAGACCGATTGACCCTCGCGTACTTGCCACTTCTCCCGTCGTCTTTCGCTCGCTCTCGTGCCTAATAACATAAGCGCATACTAGGATTGATAGAAAATAACAAACAATTTGAATCAATTAACGCACGTGGCCGGCTTATTAGTGCAGGGCTCGATGGGGACGAAACCACTGGAGGCTGGGGTCAACCTTGCGGGCATGGCCCGGTAAGGGACAGCAGCAATAGGCAAGCCTCGCTGCAGCCATCGGTAGACGGAGGTGGTTGACCTCAAATGCGACGACGACGACGACGATGACAGCGACATTACGGTGGCGGTAAGGTGGTCATGGATCAAGTACATAGACAGCGGCAGCGCTTAATTGTAGCCAATCTGCCGGAGAATGCCAGAGGTCTTGGGCCCGCGTGAGTTTGATTAGACGCACGATAATGGTGCTGTTCCTTCCTGCTATGGCTGCCGTGACAGCTCTTGACAGGCTCTAAGCCGCTTACGCTGAAATGATTCGTTGGGTAGACACGAACGGGAATAGGGCGTAGGGTAGGAGGGGTTGATGACATGAAGTAAGTAGAGCTTCATTCTTTGCCGGACGGGCGTGGATGACTCGCGCGTGTGGACGAAGTGCAGAAGAGGGCTTCCTGAAAGAGCTACGTTCGTGCGTCGACAACAAACGCAGCAATCGTACTCGGATTCCGACGATGGTGCCGACCATGCCATTGTCGTAGGCTGTGACGTTAATGACCGAGCCGCCGCCCGATGTCCTCCTTTGTGTTCCTTGTTTCTTCATTACAGTTTAAAGAGCCCCAAGTTGATGCAGTAGTGTGTCTTATTCGTTTGCTCGTTGCTTGGCAAGGAGTGTTTTGTTACTATTGTTGTTGTTGTTGTTAGCCTGTAAGCAGACAATGACAGGGTAGACCTTCGAGTGACTTCTGTAGTGTGTAGAGGCTCCGCAGGAGTGGAAGAAATAGGAATCAATCGAAAGGTCCGATTGATGCTTAAACTGACGCTGCTTACTACCCATAGACGCAGGTGGGTGGCCAGATAGGCGCAGAGCGGCTGAGATAACAACGCCGTGTTCGATTGGAATATCGAAATAAATATCATGTGGGTATAGAGTAAAGCCGCGAGACGCAAAATTCACAACAAATGGTGTATCATCTTTGAAATGCGTAAAAACAACTATTTGCATCCCCCCCCTCGCCCCTCCCCCCCCGAATTACAATGCACTTCGTGTGGGTCTTTCCGATCTGAGAATCAGAAAGAGACGGCAAGAGCAAGAGACGTTATAGAGACGTCATTTTTTGGCGTGGTGTGCGTTATTACTAAACAAGCCTATTAGAAATGTGATAAGCAGCCAGGCGGTTACCGAGAGAACGACATATCGAGGAAAGCTTTACTGCAAACAAACATCGATTCTCCATCTTGATGATGGTTACATAAACTTTTGACCGCGCGAGAAGCATACCTGTTCACGTATGTATGTGTCCCTTGCTGCGGTGCCCGCGTGTGCAACCGCATTTTCCAATTAGTCATCTAAAAAAAAAAATTGCACCCTAATACAGCAAATAATATATATAATTGCAAATCTGTTATTGAAAAAACGCGTTGTTGTCATATGGCATTCGGCTGCAAGCAGAACCGCAAGCTGTACGGACTAATGCAGTGTCAATTGGTAAGACATTCGCTGCAAGTTTTCTGATATCGCGTATGTATTCTAGAAGCAAGTTGCAATTACTAACAATTGGTCATTCTCGGTGCGTCTTCACCGTATGCAGGAGCCGTGAGTTATGCAATAACAACGCAAGGAACAATGAACATCACGCATTTTTTTCAGCCGTGTCCCCATGTAAATTAAGTAATCTTTCCCTTTATTATTCGTGTCACTGTCTAAATGCCAGTGACATGGTAGTGATCCATGAAGCTAATCAATACCAAAAAATAAATACCTACTCGACATTGCTGGCCAATTAGAAGCCATTAACAATAATGCAATGATACTTTCTTGCAAAATTGTGTCGGGCCAAATAGCTCTCTTAATGATCTCCTCGGGCTGCGTCTCGACGAGTTAGTTGTCAGCGGGGTAAATGCTCAAGTGATCCTTCAAAACAATCCCAAGCAAGAATCATAGGACGGATAGAAGCAGCTATATCGTTATTCCACGAAAAAAAAAATTTAAAAAGTACTTTGTCCGACACTTTCAAAAAATCAATATTATTGGCGAGGCAGTGATAACACGGCTCTCCTTGAGAGCTTATTTTGATTGAGCGAAAAATCCGTTTTGTTTTCTGGGTATGAGGATGTCGCACTTGATTTTTAGCCGCGCGATGCCACGATAAACTGGCGGCGTCGCTCATGGATTCATATGCTACTGCTGTTGGTGTACTTGGTGTTAACACAGTGACACTTTATAAATTAGTCACATCAATGGAAAATTGTTTTCGTGGCAAAAGTGCACCAATTTCATCATATTTAACTTTTTCAGGCACTTCTCCTAACGAAATAGATCGTGTGCTGCTTTTCTCCGTGAGATCTAGTGGCGCTTGTTTATGTTGTCTCGAGATATCAATCAATCAATCAATCAGGTTTATTGACATGCCCAACAAGTAGCATCTGTTCAAATATCAAATATACAGCTTTCGTCAAAAGTGTGTACGCTCATCAATGAGATATAGCCAACAGAAATTACGAATGTAAAAATCTGTGTAAGAACAAAGATTAAGTCACTACAGTTAAACTTTAAACACCTATATACGTTATACTATATGTAAATGTTAAAACATTCATTACTTTGCCAAAGGATTTTCGCCGTTTCAGGGCATTCAGCGCCAACGGCAGCTCGTTCCAGACCGTGGGCAGCATGTAGGCCAGTGAGTGCCGACCTCACCTCTCAATAAGCAGAGTAAATTGTTAGTTCATCTATTCTTACATGTCTGTCAACTTGCCAAGCATTTGCTTGCTCTGGAGTTAGGGTATAGCCGAGCCATTGTAGTCACTTTCGTTTCGCTGTTTCTAACCGCAACGATAAGGCATAGGAGCACTAATAGGGCCTTTAAGTGCACACATTTGATGAGACGGCTCTAGTTTTCTACCGGATGCTATGCAGTCTCTAGGTGGTATATGTTTCCAGAAGACCTACGTAGTGTTGTCCTCGTCTGCTATTTAGAATGCACGCAAAGGGAATGGCACACTAGACGAACATAGTTCGCTGATCCGTACACGGTGAGGCAACAATAAGATCCCACCGCATCTCATTATGATAATGTTTTGTTTTTAGATTACACATTTGTGCTTATTCATTTTTATGGAGACATACATATAATGACCCAATACCGACATGGGTTGTCATGATGTCTAAGTGGCGCAGCAGCAGCATCGAGGGAACAGAAATTGATAGGAGAGAAGGTATCGTAGCAGCCACCCTGCAGACACCTTAGAGTCGATTAGAAGAGATCTGCGGAGGTACCTTATAGCGGCCTAATATAACTTGCAACCGCTAAGTTTGTGGTAATTTGCTGCACTGTGACCTCGACTGCTTCTCATAGGACTGGATGCAATCTTCTCTGGCTGTTTACCATCGTTCAAATTACCGCTTTTATCTGAACGACACCGGAATATCGAGTTATTATATACAAATATATATATATATATATATATATATATATATATATATATATATAGGAAGCCAAAGCACTACGAAAAAAAATATATATATATATTTATATATATATATATATATATATATATATATATATATACTACATGTAAAGGGCTGAAGAGCTCTTTAACTAACAAAAAAAGGGGGAGAGGAAAATTTCGGGTTGAATATAACTTAACAAATTATACGAATGCGAAAGTACGAATTGTTCAATAAAGAACTAAACTGACTAAACATTTATATAGTGTTTAGTTTGCAAGACATCTAAGTTCGCAATCGTCGAGATCCTTAAAATGTTAGTGTCTGAAAGTGAAAGATTAACATGAGGCCTAAGGCACTATGAAATATGACTACCACTCTTATCTTGTTAGCCAACGTTGGATAGAAGCAGAATGTCATTCTGAACACGCCGGTGTAATTGGCTTCTCTATTTAACAACGCAGCCTCCCACAATGGCGGTTTTTTATGAGGCAACGTGCGGCAAGTCATATTGAATTCAACGCACAAGAACACCTTCTGTCTCTCCTGCTCATTCCATACAGAAAATGATTTTTCAACAAATTCTATGATATGAGTTTAATACTCATGAAACACTACGTTTCAAATGTGATTGGATTTTTACGGGCAAATGAGTTCGTGTTGACATGTTTGTATTGCAATACAGCTATATAATATGTGTTATTTGTCGTATGTGCGTTTGACCTCACATCCTGCCGTTATTCGTAAGCGTGGGTTCTCTAGCAAAGTATGTCATCTGCGGCTACTTGACCTGGGTCTGTAGGCGTAGTTGTACGTCTATTTATATCTATCCATCTCTCTAGCCCTTTGCTAGCTTTTAAATAACATTAGAGTGGTGTAGTTTTTGGCAGGCGGGTCGATAAACTGAATCATATTTATCTAACATTCTCGTTTCTATGATGGTTCAATTCTGCTTTGTTCCCACTACCATCGGCATTAGACCGACGACGGATAGAAACAATTGAGGTTCATTTAGCGAAAACTGTATTTAGCCGCGTGTTTACGTATCTGATATATGATGTATACATAGGTTCAATGTTTGTTAATAGCTGAAGTCGTCGTAAGGTAGTTTTCTCTTATTCTGTCCGTGTCTGCATTTCTATTATTACAAACAAACACATGTTTTGTGTTCTTCGTTCCTGTTTAGCGGGTTGTCGTCGCTGTTGCTGCTGCTGTTCACGGCCCTGGCACAGCATGTCTTTGTCGCCACAGGATTCTTCTAAAATAGCAGGGCTCCAGCCAGCCCCCAGTGGCCATTGGGTGAAGTGCGTCACTTTACCGACTTATCCTGTTTCAGGACCGTAGCAGTTGGGATGACACATACACACGGGGTTCCATACCACAGGCTCGTCGCCGTCGTCGTCGCCGCGCTTGCAGGGGGATTTGCTGCTGGGGAATTCTTGCTCTCCGTTGCACCGAGGAAACCCGAAGCGGAATGGGCAAAGGGTCGTAGGAGGAGTTTTCTTGTTTATCGCTCCTTCTATCTCACTCCTCCTTGTTGGCCTACTTGCTTTTCTTCTGTCTCTACGGATAGCGTTGATATGTTTAGAAACAGGATGTTGTCGTCCGTCGTCGATTGTCTACGCGCTTGTTGTGGCACTCTTGAGGGCAGGCCGAACAAGCTCAAAGCCCCATGGTAGAGCTCGGTAGGAGGCAATCTCCGTCCTTCGTAGTCTGGCCTCGGCGGACTCTAAACGTTCGCTGCCCCGTTTCGCGTACCACAGCTTTGTGGGGACACACAAGTAGAGCTGTGTTGAAAGCGACCGGTTAATACACAGCCGTTGTTCGTCAACGGGCGACGTCGTGCACCTCGGGAAGCCACCACATCGAGATCGCGACTGGCAGGGGTTCTTACGAGCGGCGAACTGCGTGCAGACTTGATCTGTTGAACTTTTAAACTAATTAGAAGTGCTTTGGCGAAGGTGGGCTCTCGGGGCTAAGACGGACCGACGGTTAAACGATGGACAAGACCAAGAGAGAGAGAGAGAGAGAAAGAGAGCAAAACGAAACAGAGAGAATAATAAGGAAAAACAGAGACTGTTTTGTTTGAGGGGCTGGAAACGTTGCGAAAAATCGCCCAAGGCCAGTACGCGCGGTTCAAGGCGGAACGTCGAGCCAACTGGTCTGGTCCGGCAGATCCGTTTCCGCGGTTGCGGTGCTTCCTTTTGACCTCGTTGGTCATCCACAATCTTACTCATCAATAGACCGATAGAGGCCTGTCGTTACCATTCTGTTGCCAAGCGTGCGTACAGTTAGCTAGGCAGCACGAGCACAGTATAAGGGCGAGTAATGATGATGCAACTAACACCGATGCTACTATACTATTAATGATCAGGGCTCCTGTTACATCAATCATCCTTCTAATTGTTGTTGTTGATATTCTGTCTTCGTCGTCGTCGTCGTCGCCGCCGCCGCTGTTCCAGCTTCTTCATGTAATGTCAGAATAATGCCGTGTCGACACGTACTACTTAGTAGTACTGAACTAGTAATAAAGAAATCAAAATGATCAATTAATAACAAAATATCAACATCAAGTTTGGCACAACGCTATCGGGTTGCCGTCGACGTATTCACTCGTCGTGCGTCCGAAGCCTCGCTCACGCGTTTGCCCAATAGTCATTCGCGATTTCACTCTACGATTTGTACAACTCGCTCGTCGACTCCTAGTACAGAGCCTTGCTAACCTACTAACCTCCTGGCTCACGCAGTCAGCTAACTAATTAGTTGATTAGCTCACTAACACAGCTACGTTATCGTTCTGTTTGTGAACGCTTGCAGAACACTTCGATGCCGGCTATCGGGAACGGCTGAGATACGAGCGACGAATGCGACGTCAGTCGCCTTCCAACGGAGACTCCGCCGCCAGCAGCCGTCGCCGTTCGAGCCACCGACGAGCAAAGCGGAGCGTTAGCATCGAACGCAACGTCGAGACGCTGCTCGTTGCCGACAGAACCATGCTCGACTACTACAGCAACGAGGACATCGAAACATATCTTCTCACCGTTCTGAACATGGTAAGCGTTGACTGTGTGTTCTACCATACCGGCATTCTACCAACGACGATGGCGATCGAACGTTTGGGGTAGCTGCCCCAAAATGCGCCTCATTTCTTTTCATCCTGCATACCTCTGACATCCTGCTCACAACAGGGGCAGGGTCTGGAAAGCGCTCGTGGGGAGACGCGAACCAGTTTGTGGCCCGCCCATCCTTAACGCCTTTTCGACCCAGGCCAGAAGAGGCTTTGTCCTAGCATCCTCGTTGCTCTCCTCTTTGACTTGTATTTCGTTTTTAATGTCTTCTTTTGACCGTATATAGCATCTCCCTCGTATGCGTGCACTCAGTTATAAGATTTTTTCTCAACCTGCTTCAGCTAGATAGACAATATAACGTATTACGGAGATGCGTCTATAGGACCTTTATGTCAGTAACGTCGTTGTCGGCAATTTTTCAATACTAGCTCATAGTCCTATTTAAGGTATGATTATTTTTGTGTTGGCTATTAGTTGATATTGCTATTTAAATATACATTAGTACTACTGATCTCACTCTCAGTAACACCGTATACCCGTTTAAACTCAATTTGCATTGTCATAACTAACATGTGTCCACGCTGAGCAGATAGTCTTGCGTGCCATCAGTCCGCGTTTTAAAACAGCACTTGAACGTCGACAGCGCACTCGCCGGGCTCTAGAATAGCGCTATATTTAGACATTTTAGTGTGCGAGCTATATTCGTTTGGCTGTACATGCGGCGCGATTCGTCGTTTGTATGGCCATGCTGTTTGCCTCATCTCTGCGTTTGCAGAGCTGTAGCTGTAGATTCGACGATTTCTTCCGAATGTCTCTCTCGAAACGGAAACATTTTGATCGCACGCAAACCCGCCTATTGCCGGCAGCAGCACAATGTCTGCAGTAAGTAGGCCATATGGCAAAGAGAAGGTCTTTCTTGGTCTCTGTTTCGGATCTAGAACAAGCTTATCTGGCGCAATCTGGCGGCAGTTGGTCTTTGCGATTTCGGATTGCGCAGCAATTCAGTGTCGTTGCAAAGTCGTTTTGTCCTCTAAGACGGTTACGCTGCACTCTCGCAAGCAAGAAAGCAAACTAGCAGACTTCGGCGTCTGGCCGCACGACTAGCGATATCCGATATTGCTCTCGAGTCGAATGTCTCAGTCGCCAGTAGCAGAAACACTGTCTGGACGCTGGCTGACCAAACACGGCTGGCTTATCATATGAGCTAGGCTATTTCGCTGCTGATCGCCATACGACCGATCACCGAACAGCCACCGGCAGGACAACGCGCGATGGAACGGGATACACAACGTGATAAGATAACCCTTTCCTTTGATCACGTCTGCAGTTGGGGGGGGGCGGGGGTGCGACGACAGTAGTACCCCACAAAGCAGTCGACTGAGGCGAGCAAGCGGCCACCCCATACCACCAAGGTTAAATAAAGTCGACTGTGGCGACCCAAACCCTGACGATGATAGTAGAACCGACGACATTACCGAACGAGCGAGCATAACGAGTGATAATGGTGATACCTCGTAGTATGAGTAGTGGTAGTAATAGTAGTAGTAGTAGTAGTTGTTGTTTTTGTTGTTGTACGAGTGTTCCAGTTATTAGAGTGACGGCGTTTGCGTTCGTGTCAACGAGTCATAGGCTACCTAGGCGCTTTGCCTGTACTATAAACCCTAGTTAACAGCCGCTCGAAGGCTGTGGGGTCTCAGGACGACCTCCTGTCTCTCTGTGCGCCACACACCGATGTGTTCTGGTCGCGAATAGGCGCGGATGAACGGCAGGTTTTTTAACAATGAGGCTAGTTGCCGTATTGAATGCGCCCGTTGACACAGGTCATATTGTCAGGTGTCGGTCGCTGTAGCTTACTATGGTAGTCTCTACTATTATTGGTCGGTCGCTTGGCCGTCGAGAGCCAGAGTTGACTCACGGCCTAGTAGGGGCACAATTGCGTACGAAGGCGCAGGGCTTTGAGCATGACAACGTTGCTGGCCGGTTATGCAGCAAAACCCGAGAGGCACCCTCACCGCCTCCTTATACTAAAACTAACTAACTAACTAACTAACTAGCAACAGTTGTCCTATTACTCGTATTGCCTATTGCGATACGGCCAAAATTAGACGAGCCACATTTCAACGCATAACATGAGATCACTAAGTAGAAGGCGCTTGGCGATTTTGAACGATCTTTGTTTTTGTTTTATTTTTGTTTTTTGTTTTATTTTATAATTTTTTGTTTACAGCGTCATTTTACTTCAGATTTGTGACATGACAGTATAGAACCTGGTACCGGGTTTTTATGTATAATCATAGTTTTGGAAGTGAATAATTACACTCCAAGGTAGATCAAATAGCGCAAGTATGCAGACATCTCAACTAGATTGTTCAATGAAATGTGATGATTGTCTAATGCTATTACAGTTCACCGTCAATGGTTGCGTTGCCTTATGTACAGATAACATACAGATCACCTTCATGGAATAAATGTACCGTTTAAGGTATTGCGCATTAAATGCTTGGTCAAGGCAAACCTATAATGTTTATAATCTCTTAAAAACGTATTTTAACTATAATATCAGTTAGCTTTATCCTCAAAGCGTCTTATTTATACATTTATTTTGCTATAATACGCATTCCGTTTTTTGCGAGTTTTGTTATCCAAACCGAAAACGCGACCTGTCTATGAGCTCTTTAAATAGAAATACAAAATAAAACAAGTGCAACATGAATGTATATGTGTGACGTAATATCGTCAATTGTGACAGTGCAGATTGTTGAGATTCTCTGCAGGCGGTGGGACTTATACCAGAGGAGTACTGAGGATTTTGACGACGAAAGTCTGCCTGACGCAGGCTCTCTTTTTCCATCCAATTTTTACACCGTAATAGTATGTCACTCCATGCGATTTTTGTGGATCGTATTGAATTAAATTAAAATAATGGCGTATCAATCATTATTTCCTTTGTTTGCGATTAGCACTTATCACTTCGCCAAAATATGGTGAACGCACCGCGGCTACGTATATGGCTGCTAAAGATGCACAACCAGGTTCCCAAATAGCGGAACGGAAGACTCACCAAATGGTGCATTATAAAAAGGCTGTAGATTTACGTGAAAGTACATCTTGACGATCTTTGCAAACTTCGTTAGACTTTCTGATTGCCAAATTGCACTTTTTCTATGGTTGTTGATAGCATTAGTCGGATTGTTTACAAAAACTTTTATCACAAGGTTTGAGCTATAAACTAAGGCATCATATCTCTAGCCAACGAGTCAATATACGTGCTGACAGTGTCGTTCACTCATAATATTTTCCATTTGACAATCGGCAGACTACCTTGAATTTTTCGTTGAAGTCTAGACGATATTCACTGTTAAGACAACAGCAATAATGAGATTGCTCACAATCCAGAACGTGTTCCTGTTGTGGGAGAAATATTATGTTTAGCCTATCCTAGTGCACGTCCTGGTGTTATGTCGGGTGGAATAGAATAGAAAAGAGGGTGCTATACTAGGACACAAATTCCATAAAGGGAATAGAAAAGAGGGTGCTATACTAGCACACAAATTCCATCGTCGAAGGTCCCTCACCTCTATTCACACAGAGGTGAGAGACCTTCGACGACTGTCTCTGAGTGCCGCATTGCGTCTTTTTGAGCTTAAAATTGTGCCAATTTTGGGCTACAGTCTTGGCAGGGTGTGGGGCCATCTTTCCGCGGCAAATTTTGTGCAGCTAGAAAGATGCTTC